>NW_004624906.1:192065-296688 GCF_000247695.1 Heterocephalus glaber
TAAAGGTACAATTCCCAATGAGAAATGTAATTGTGTTGTATATCTACAATGTACCAATAAAAGAATTTAATGCAAAAAAAAAAATGAATGAGAGTTAAGAAAGAATAGACCACAAGTGCAAACTTCTTTTTTTAGGAAGTTTGACTAGGAGAATCCAGTTGAAATGACTAGTGAACTAGTCTCAACTGCCCAGAAAGTGGAAGGGCAGTCCACCCTCCCCTCTATTACCCTTTAATACATTCCCACCAGCTTAAACCAGCAGAGGCACATATATGACTGTCCCATCAGATGGCTTGTGAATACCACCCAATGGCACTGTCTCATGCCACCCAATGGGACAATCATGCATGTACCACCAGTGGTTCAGAGCCACCCAGCAGCAAGACAAGAACTATGGCCCCATTATGAACATATATTAAATACTTAACTAATAGGAAGTTGACCTCCAGGTTTCAGGATGTGTGTGTATGCGAGTGTGGTTTTTTGAGACAGGGTCTTGCTATGCAGTTCAGGCTGGCCTCGAACTCACTATGTAGCCCAGGCTGGCCTTGAATTCACTATGTAGCCCAGGCTGGCCTCAAACTCTCAGCGATCCTCCTGCCTCAGCCTCCCAAGTGCTAGGATTACAGGTGTGCTCCACCACACTCAGCGCCAGGATTTACTTTGATAAGATCCAAGATATCTCACTTTCAAGACAGCTTCCTTTCAAACATCTAAGTGGCACAGTGATATTAACTATAACCAGTCAGTTTTCTGGAAGAGTAATTCTGGCAAAGGTGAAGAAGATGAAGGTGTATCCAGAGATGTGCCTACGTGGGACAAAGGGCCAACAATCTGAGGAAACCAGGCAAGGTTTTCAAGGATGACAGGTGGCCTTAGGGGCTACAATGTGGTTGCCTGAGAAGCAAAACTAATGTGTTTGAATATTCCCTTCTATCTATCATGCTCCTTATCCATGAAGTTTGTGCAAAAAAAATGCCAAATTCAGTTTGTTTTTTGTTTTTTTGGTACCGGGGATCAAACTCAAGACCTTGTGCTTTCGAGGTAGATGGCAGAACCACTGAGCTAAATCCCCGGCCCCAAATTCAGTTATTTTAGAAAAATCACGTTAAGGTCTAAGAGTGAAGGGGTCCACCAGAGGCAGGAACAGCACAGAGGGACTGGCCAGCAAAAGGCAGGAAGCACCTATTTTCCCCTAGCCAACCCCAGAACCTCTCAATTCTTTTAGTTAACACAGGCCAAAAATCCTACTGGCTCTGGCTAGTCCTGGGGGGTAACAAGTTCCCTAATCAGCAGAATTTCAAGGGTAGATAACATCTGTTGATATTTCCAACTAGTTAGGAAGGGTATGGCTCAGTAGGACTGAAGGTGGACCTACACCAGAGGGGCCACACTAAGGACAAACCAGATTGCCAGGCTAGAAACTCATCCATATCTAAATAAAGCTAAGCAGAAGTCCTAGGTGCCATTCTTTACCCTATGTCTAACTGGAGCACAAAAGGGTTGAAGATTATCAGCCTCATCCATGTTTACACAGTGCGCAGATTCACTGATAGACATTCAGGTTGTTCAGTGGTGTGCTAAATGGCCCCAGCTCTGTGACTTCACGGTAGAAGCAATATAAATGTAGGAGAGCCCAGGCCCATCTTCATGAGAGACAGAGCCAAATGCCAGAACCTGAATTCCTCATGGGAAGATAGCTACACATCTCTACCACACAACCCCACCCCTACTTAGCATGAAGAGATTAACTCTGTGAGCAAGGTGAGTTAGAGTGGTCCTCAGTTTCTACACAAAAGAGGAAACTGAGGCTCCAAGAAAAAAAGATTTGCTCAATCATACTACAATCAAGAGTAGAAGTAGAAATGGAATTTAAGACTTCTGACTGTATAGGCACCACCAGTATGGGTTCATTCAGGGCTCCTGTCAGTCTTTGGGAAGGAAAAGCCTGGGGCCTAAGAAAGGCAGGTTACATCTTCATTTCAGGTTCTTAGGAATATAGGCTAAAGTCAGAGGGAACCAATGGGTATATGGTTCCACCAATTTAGAAAGGAAAAGGCAAAAGTTCCCCTAGCACAAAGGATCTGAATGCTGCAAGTTCCTACCAGATTCTGATCCCAAGAAAAGAGCCACTGGCCGTGGGCCCTGGAAGTGGGGCCTGGACTAGCCTGTGGGCATGAATATGCACATAAGTTTATGGTGCCCAGGTCTCCATGCAGCTGGATTCACTGGGCACAAAGCTCCCCAACTGCCCAAACATCATCTGGTCATGCTTATTACTGCTGCCCAATGAAATTTTATGCACCAAGTCCACAGGTGTGATTTCCCCTTCTTTATGAGGGTCCGAATGACATCACTGATGGCCAATAGAAAAGACCCAATTATGTCCTGGCCATAAAAAGGAACAGGATTTTTTTCCACCAAATCAAAACTTCCTTCAGCCACATGAATGCAAGGGGCCCCCTTTAAGGAAGCTTCCCCCACCCTAGTCCTGTCTGTGGGCTCTAAACCAAGGGACATGATTACTTTTCAAATACTGTGGGGCCTGGGGCCAGAAATGGGCTGTGCCCCTGGCATTTTACCACATAGCCCTTCTCTTATCACACTGGCCCCTCCAAATCATCAGAACAGAACAGCAAACCCTATCCTCGGGTGCCTGGCACCTCACTTCTGCAACAGGAAGATAAAGAAGATGGGGTACTCCTCAAGTTCCTTACTATTCCTTTTGCATAGCAAACAATATGGAGGAGAAGGGTATAAGAAAGTGCCCCTCCATAGAAGCACACAGCACAAAGCAAAAGGAGCTCAACCTTCCTCACCCCTCATTCAGGCCCACCACCTGCAACTGAGCCATTCTGGCTGGGCCCAGACAGCCTTGATGGCAAACAGGTGTGGCTAGTTCGGCGCCAGCCAAAGAGAGTAGCTCATTAAGGAAACACCCCCTTTGGTAATGGGTAAAGCCAAGGTAGAGCCATTGTGAGCAGAAGTTCAGCTTTGAAGATTAGGTGAACAGAGCTAGGGGAGAGCTGGGAGAGGTTTAAGTGGAGACCAGCAGCATCCATGCAGACAGACTCGCAAATAGACACCAGCAGCAAGGCCCAGGAAAAAAGGAGGCACCTGCGCTGGAAAAGGTCATAGACATTACTCCTACGTGCTCTCATCTCTTCAAGTCTTAGAAATAAACTCAACTCACTTTTAGCAGATGCAGTCCCTTAAAGAGGAGGGGGACATCTTTAACCTCTTTCTGCCTCTTAGGAAAGGCTGTGGGACCCGGATCTTGGAATGATATGTCAGTCCTAGTGCCCAATAGATGTGCACACACTGCTCACCTGCAGGAGCAAACTATTTCATTCTGGTGATCAGCAGACAAGGGAGTATGGAGGAGCAGGAGACAGGTTCTGTCCTTCTCAAAGTCCTCAGTAGACCACAGAGGCAAAGGTCCAGACCTAGTGAACAAGTGGGCCTAGAGAAACCTAACAGAAGATCGTGCAAAGGGGACACCTATGCAGTACATGAGCTTGTTTCCACAGTTTCCACCTTTGCTTATTCCAGTACAAACACTCTCAAAGGGTGCTGTGGCCAGCTGTCCTGCACCTCAGAACTCCCACAATTTCCTATGCTCCTCTACAAACACTGATCCTGAGCTTCAGGAAAGGCCCCACTCCTCCTACAGCTCAGTCTGGGAAGCTGATCTAGTCAGAGTTGTATCCAGCACATGAAAGCCACCTCGGCCTGGGTAGTACTTAGCTGGGAACACAGCTCTTTGTCTCTCTTGTTTCCATTCCCCACCTAGAGGAGATAAACAGACCCCAGGTGATGAACAGCCCGCCTTTCACGATCACTTTTCCTCAAGTTGAGGAGAGTAGCCGGTGATGGATGGGCTGGAATTTGGTTATCAGGAAGGGCTGTCAGCCAGAGGTGCCTATCTCCTCCCCCACTACGCAGGGCATCATTACACTGTGGCATCGAGGTAAAATATGACCAAGGGGAGGGAAGTAAGAAAGAGGGAAAGGTTGGGCTTACCCACGGAGCAAATTGAGCAACAATGAGAGCAGGCACGAGGCTTGGACGTTAGTTATCTGCCCGTGACACCTTTTATCTCTGCACAAATTGGTCCTTCCTTCCCCACTGTATCCTCTTATACAAACAGAGGCAGACACAATGTGTCACCACTGCAATAGCTCAGCTATTTAACCCGAATTAGTGAGGGGGTCAAGCTAGGAAATAGGGGTTTCTCATTTCAACAGGTTCTTTAGTCTCAGCTCTGAACCACTACATTGTGGAGAAGAGGATAGAGAGAAAGCAGTCTCATAATTGAATTTACTCACTTGACCACTGCTGATGTATAAAAAATTAATGTTCAAGCCCCTTACTTATCAAAGCTGCCTAGTATCCATCTCACCTGAGAAATGTACCCTTGTCAGAAGACATAAACAGGCCTGCCCCAGCAGGCCGAGCACTCAGCACTTTCAGCAAACATAGGAATCAGAAAGAACAGGGAGGGAGAAAAAGACACTACCCAAAGACATTAGCCCCAAATCAGAAACCCTGCTAGAAGCCTACAGGGCAGAGCTGGGTAGGGGGTAGGTGTTATAGGTGTTAATCACATCAGAGATGGTCTTTGACAATTCACGAATACTACTGAGTCCACAGACAAAAATGTTGTTGTTGCTCCATCTTCTAACACAAGATGTCCAGGATGTTTTATGAATAACCCCTCTCTGACACACAGACAGTACCTGAATGGCAGCACCAATGGCACTAGTAAGTCTCAAAGAGCACAGTGGGTCCTGGAGTTGGAAAGGCTCCTGATGGGTGGGCAGTGAAATTCAACCCCTATCCGGCAGCAGTGGTCCACTGCACTGAGAGACAATCTGATCAAGTGATCGGGTGTCTCCAAGCAAATGACAGGGCCTCTACGTCCTGCTCTGTGAGGGTTAAAGGAGCCAGCCAAGGGATTTTTTTTTTTTTGGCAGTCCTGGGGATTGAACCCAGAGCCTTCCTACTGAGCCTATATCCCCAGCCCTTCCTTCCTTCCTTCCTTCCTGTCTGTGTGTCTTTCTTTCTTTCTTTCTTTCTTTCTTTCTTTCTTTCTTTCTTTCTTTCTTTCTTTCTTTCTAGATAAGGTCTAAGTTGCTAAATTGTCCACCAATTTGCAATCCTCCTGCTTCAGCCTCCCAGAGTGCTGGGACTACAGGCATGTGCCACCATGCCCAGCTAGAAATGCCTTTATAAAGAGGAGCCCACAGGAGGGATTCTAGCTAAAAGATTAGCTGAGACCAAACCTGCAACAGCCTTTGGAGATACTTTCATGCCATATGCATTGGGAAGACAGTGCCTCAGTCAGGAAAAGGATACCAAGCCTTGTAGTAGATAAAAGGCAAAGGAAAAGTTCTAGAATCACTCAACAGCTGCAGAAATGAATTCCTTGAAGCTTGGGCCAAGGAGAGGAGTTATGGACTCATTCCTTGGGACTCATTCTCCAAAGAATAAGCACACAAATATCAGGGAACAAAGGCCAAGACCCTATTCTAGACACAAAATGGGAAAACCTGCTAGCTTAACTGACCATCGCACATTTTTAGAACAACCCTAAGACACAGGACCCTGAAGAAAGGGGCTAATTGAACCTGATTCCTATATTTAGAGGCTTCCAGGCCCATTCAGGAGATAAGCACAGCATAAACATGATTGCTCTAGGAGAGACTACTGAGAAAGGACCACTTCATTTGTGGTGATGGGAGGGTAATGTCCTAGAGCAGTTGCAAAGCCTTAGCTACGATGTCCTCTGCTCAACCAAGTGCAAGTGCATCCTCTGTCCCTCTACTCTTCCCTGCCAGCCCGCAGCCCTGGGAGAACACACCACTGACTTCTCAGCCTACTTTGCCCCTACACTTGCCCCTATCCTCTGGGACGGCTGCAGGTTACAATTCCAACCACAGGATTCAGAAAGATGATACACTTGCTGGAGCCTGCAAAGGGTCAGGAGAGAGTACTGTTTGAAATACCAGTGTGACAGCTGGCTCCTTGTCTGTCTCTTCCTCCCCCACTCCCCTCCCCAAACTTGTCATGGTACAAGAAGTCTATAAGCAGCCCATCAGCTTTAAATATCAGTATGCGTGAAGCAGGAGCATGAGAGCAAGGGAGCGGGAAGCAGACAGCAAGCGCCTCTGTCGCCACTGCCTGTCAGGGAACACTAATGAATTTCACCACCAGCAGCCATGCTTGGGGGGGGGGGGAGTTTTCCAGGGAGAACTCTCTCTCTTTCTCTCTCTCAGTATTAAAACATCTTTCCCAAAGCCCTGTTAATACAAGTCACTGCAGAACCCACTCAGGATTTCAAGGGAAAGGGAGGTTGGGGCAAACCCAGTGATCCCAATGATCCAAACAAGAAGGGGAGGCTGGAGGGGGCTGGCCGAGCCCCATAATAAGGATGGGTGATTTCTGGCAAGTTTCTACCATCACCCAAATTCATCTGATAAAGGCACTGAGATGCTTGGTTGAGAGGACAGGGACAAGAAGGAAGGGCCTCAGGCAATGAAAGGTGACCAGCTATGCCTTCCTACATAGATTTACCACCTACCCCAATTCATATCTACTTCAGCTAACTCCACAAGGAGGCCCCATGGTAGGGAGCTACGTGCCATTCTTCTGGACCCAGGGAAGGTGGGGTGAGGAAGACTCCAGCACCAGTCCCAACATGAAGCTCTTTTCCCACAGATGTCAGGAGATAACAATACTTATAATTCTATGGATGAGGAAATGGAGGTTGAGAGGGGTAATGTGATATTCCCAAGATCCAACAACTAGTAAGTAGTGGAGCCAGGACTTGAACTCAAGTCTCTTTTAATTCAAAAGCCCCTGCTCTTTCCACAGTACCATGCAGCTTCTCTGAGAAACAGCAGGCCATCAGACTGTCTCCTGTGTGTCCTCTACTGCCAAGTCCCGCCCCACCAACCCTTCCTCTCCATCTCCTACCACTCATACTCATGCCTCTAAGGCCTGGCCTGGGCCACAGCTGCCATGAAGCACAGGGCTAGGCTCTAGGCCAGGGGAACCCAGCCAGGCAGAGAAAGCCCTGGGAGTAAGCCAGGCCATCACCTGGGAGTCTCCACAGCTCAGAGGACAAGGATGCAGCATAAGTCTTCCCTCGGGTGCCCTCTGCACAACTCTGATCAGCATTGTCTGATCTGGCAGCAACCTGCTGTGCAGGGGGCAAATGACATTTAATTTTCTCTTGGCTTCCCTATGGTACAGACGAAAGGCCGTCACCTGCGTCTGGGTCTGGCAGCACAGCTGGAAGTGTTCCCAGACATGCCGCTCTGGAGAGTTCCCAACAGAAACCAGAACACTGAGGGTGCAGAGGGATGCCCCTTAGGCCAGGCTACTGGTCTTCCCAAGTAAAATCAACCTCAAAGAGTGCCAAGCAGTTGCTCAAAGCCTCCAAAAGGCACTGTCTACCATCTATAGTACCTCCCTGCTCCATAGCTTTTCAGTCCAGTGCCAACTATTTCTACTCCCAGTTCTCCCCCACAGGCCCATGTGAAGCATACTGGTGCCACAAACACCCCCTGGAAAAGTATAACATCCATCTCCCTGGCACCACAAATACCCTATAAAATCCTATAACCTGCATCACCCCCCTTTCCAAGTAAACAAGAAGACAGGCACCTCTTTCATGTTCTTCCCACGCCAGCTCTTCCAGGGAAGGACACAGTGTCCACTTGTTGTGTAGGAAGTGCTGGACCCACCACCAGGACCTGACCAGAGCTCTGTCCCAGCTGGAATGGCAGAAGCCCCAGAAGGGAGCTGACCTGGTCTTGCCTCTGCTGAGAGCTTTTCTCTTTTTGGTGAGGGAAACCAGGAGCTTCTGGAAGCTTAAGCTGTCTCTAATATTCCTTACTGTCCTAATACAGTCTTCACTTGGCCTGTGGCCATCTTGACCTTATACCTAGCCTGCAATGCCCTCTGGAGGCGCTGCAGAGAGGCATCCTCCTAGTGTTCAGGAACTGGGATGCAGTCTGACATCTGCTTCGACACAAGCACTCAAGGACACAGCTGCTGCCCTTCACCCTCTGGCTGGTCCCTGCCCTGAATCCAGATCCCTTGACTTTCAAGCCCTGTAAGCACTCAGCTTACAGAGCCACACTTCTGGCCTACTAGCATTGGAACAGGTCAATGGTTTTTAAAGTGTGCTCCATGGAGCTCTAGGGTTCTCAGAAGGGACATAGGCTACCTCACAGTCTGGGAAGGCAGAGCTTTGCACCAGTTCCAAGTAGAATAGCTCAGCTTAACACTGGGCTTTAATACTTCATTCAAAAAAATTTTTACTGCTATAAAATACGACCCATTTTGTCTCTCTATGGTGCTTCTCGTACCATTTGTCTTGTATCTTCTTTATAGTGTTTACGTATCTACCTTACCATCTAATTAGTTATGTATGTGCTACTCTTTTTGTCCTGACCACCTGGCAGTCACTACAATCCCCAGCATAGTACTTACAAGGCCCACAGCAGCTCTCAACAGGCGCTGACCTTAGGCTACTGCCGAATGCCTCTACCTCTAAGATACTAAGTGGTTAGCACCTTCAATAGCAGTTTCTAACAGTATCCCTCAAGAGAGAAGAGCTTCAGGGGAAAGTAACTGACATTTATAAGAAGGTCCTAGTGATGATGCATAGCGCATGTAATTTTTTTTTTTTAGTACTGGGGACTAAGCCCAGGACCCTGTGCATGCTACACAGGTACTCTGTCACTTAGCCACATCCCTACCCTCTGTTATTTGGTTTTTTGAGACAGGGTCTTGTTATGCACTCCAGGTTGCCTTTGAACTCACAGTGATCCTCCTGCCTCAGCTGCCAAGCACTGGGCAATACAAGCATGACAATAATACAGGCATGCACCTGACCAGTGGCTCTCAAATCAACAAATGGGGCACACCTGTTACCCTAACTTAACCTCCAGGGGACCAAACTGACTTGGCGTTTGACCAATCTTTGGGTAAAATGCAGCATATTCCAACACTATATATTAGAAGTTTTCACACCCTGAATATGGGATTAAGGGAACACAGGATGATAGTCACCAGATGCGCATTCAGGAATCTGTCTTCTGGCTCAGGCATCCCATAGAAGAGTCACAAATCCCACTCTTCTGGTCATAGGGCTGGAGATGGGTGAAGACCCTTGGTCCCAATAATTAGGCCCACTGCCTGGGCCTTGTTCACCAGCCAGGTTTGGAACAGGAGTGGGGGAAACAGGAGACTGTGCTCCTCCTAGCTAAAGCCACTTGTTAATAGCCCCAAGATTCCTTTATCCCCAGGGAAAGGAAGGTAGCACAAGACTCTCCCCCTACTATGCCTCCCAGCAGGGCCAGGGAGGACAGCCATTAGTGTGTGCCTCAGCAGACAATGGGGAGGAGAAGTCTCCAGAGCAAAGGACAACTGCAGCAATTAGAATGCAGGGAGGTTCAGAAGCTATTTAACTGGGTGACCCCTGAGGTCGCTGCATCTGACTCCCATCCCTGGATAAATATTGTATGAGAGGGGAGGGGGTGGGCAAGGGAGCCATGGCAGCTCAGCTCCTCCTTCCCTCCTTTCCCCACCCCACACCAATGCCTCCAGCCACACACACCAGGAACATTATTTACAGCCCTGACAGTCAGAGCAATCACTCTGCTAACCAAGAGGGAATGGACAAAAGTCGACTTACCAAAAATTGACTATGGCAACTTAAGAAGAGATCAGGGCTGGTGGGGGAAGGGAGCTGAGCCAACACAGATGCAAGGCTTCCCCAACTCTGAGTCCAAACAGATACTCTCACCCTCAAACCCCAAACCACTGGCAGGTGAAGCCTGTCTCAATTGGCAGAGAGTAAACCAGAGAAATGGAGCGTCCTTCCAGCTTTTGGGGGCCTCACAATGAAAAACTCCTCAATCTCATCACTACCCATGTGCTGCATAGCAAAGATGGGAGCCCTGGCTACCTGCCCAGAGAAAGCTGGACCAACCACATGCCACTTGCTGATCCAGTTGCCCCTTAGCTGACCTGATGGGGAAGGTCAAGAGCAAGAAAGTCAGACATCACAAAAAGGGGTCAGAGTAGGGGAAGAGAAAAGAGTGTCTGAGTGCAGTCTGCGCCTCAGCCCCCCACCACGTGCCGCTCTTCCAGTCCTGCTCTAATGCACCCTGACATGCCTCTGAAGACAGAGAGCTGTTTGCAGTCAGCACCGTGATTTGTTAGTAATTATTTCCATGGTGTCACATTGCTGTCACTCTGTTAACAAAGAGACAGGCTGCCTCGGGCTGCCTGCAAGAAAGAATCGCAGAGAAAAAGGCCTGTCAGGCTCCCGGGATTCTCTGGGATGGCTGGCTTTCTTCCCCAAACCAACATCATCGCAGGCTTTGGAAGAACCGGTTTTACAGAACTATCAAGTCTGAGTCATATCACCTTTTAGCCAGGGACACTGAACTTGTCCTACCCATTCAAACCTGCCCTTCCCAAAGCCCTACAAAACTTAAGTCCACACGTCATTCAGGCATGGGTCACCATGCAAACCTGAAGTTCTGAGTTCTCTGGTCTTAAACTCCCAAGACCCCTACTTCCTGACTCTTCCTCCTTAGTGGGGTGTTTACAGCCTCTAGTGTGGCTTAGGAACCTGACAAAAGAAACCTACTTCAGACCAAACTGAAGTAGATGCCCCTTTAGCATGGATGAGGTAAGGGAGAATATGACAGCAGGGCATCTTCCTTTCTTGAATCCACCAACCACCACTTAGGAGCATAGTGGCTCAGGTGCCAACACCCTGTCATCCTCCACCTGCCTATACATCTGCAAGGAGCTACCCATAGAGCTGACCTATCCTCCCCAGGCCTAGAGCTGGATGGCATCTGCAAAGGAGAACTGGTGGTTTGCTTTAGTACAAAGTAATGTCTCCATTACCCTGGCTGGGAATTAGAGGACAGATTGGCAAGCGCCGACAAAACAGAGGTCACTCACCTTACAGGCATGGAAAGTTGGGAGATTAATTCTCTCCTCTCACAGAGGGAATCAAACTCCAGGAGAGTGGAAGGAAGCACAAATACTGAGAAACCCTTTCACTGCCAAGCAGCAGATGCTGCCAACACCACCTTTATCACTATGAGCAGAAAAGGAAGATGAAAGCCTGTCAGCTCTGGAGAAGCCCTGTCAAGGTGGCAAGGACTACTGCCACCTAACTCCTCCAGAACCCCACCAGACAGAAATGCCTGGACAAGACTAACATTTTTTTCTGGCATCAGTGTCCAAAGGCAGAAGACAGTGCAAGCTGCATGCACAACTATAACACAAATTCTATGAAGGCAGGACTTCCCCCTCTTTGTTCACTGCTTAATCCTCAATACCTTGAACAGTGAGCGTACAGAGAGCACAGTCAATACACTTTGGCTGGAAAAAGAAATAAATGAGCTAGTGTGGCTCAAAGGCCACTTCCACAGACCTGGAGGCAGCCTCTCCCTATCACAGGACCTTAGAGGAGTGGAAGGCAGGTTCCAGAATAGACAGGGAAGATCACAAGGCCAAGGACTGAAATTTGGTTTTATTAAAAAATGAGGGGAGTTGGGACAAGCTGACAGCAGCCTCAGGAAATTCCCATATCAAACTGAACATGCACATACTCATTCAACAAACACGTACTAAACAAGTAAAGAAGGTAGATGTTCCAACAAACGGAAAATACAGTATAATGGAATATTATGCAGCAATTAAAAGGCTAACATATATACACACACACACACACACACACACACATATACACAACCACATGGATTAATCTCTCATATATTATTTTGTGCAAAAGAAGTCAAACACAAAAGTGTGGTATGAGTTCATTTCTACAAAAAGTCAGTAATAGGCAAAACTAACCCAAAATAACAGAGGTCAAACAATGATTATTTGGCAGGGGAGGGTACTGACTGGGAAAGGGTACAAGGAAACTTTTTTGAATGATGTCCTGGATCTTGAGTTGGTAGTGGTGACAAAGGTATATATTATATACAAATTTATCATGCTATACATTTCACATTTGTATATTTTATATACCCTGCCATACCTATTTCAGACCTAAATTTTTTTTTCAGACCTAAATTTTTTAAAAGACCAAAAACAAACAATGAAGCTCAACAGTCACAGAAAGAGTTTTTTTGTTTTGTTTAAACTGATCTAAAAAAAATATCTGACACAAAGAAAAGTATTTTCCAGGTACACCAGAGTTTTCTTGGAGCTCAGGAGACAAGACCCTCCAGTTTTACACTCTATCTGACAGAAGACAGATCCAAGCAAATGGCCAAGACCTGAGAAAATTAAAAATGTTCCAAGTACCAAGGAGTTCAGTCCAAGTTCTAAGCTGAAGTGGTGGCGCTCTGGTGGGAAGCTGCACGGAAGCTCTACTCCATGCCAGGGGAGCACTAGGGAGGTAGAAGTGGATCACATACTCTACCCCAGCTGGTTCTGAGACTCTCTGAGGCAGCATGTCTGTCAGATTCTGCCATGAAGCATAGAACCAGATTTCCAGAGACTGCCCTGAAGAACCACAGACATAGGATCCAATCTGTCTTCCTGACAAGCCAGACAGGGACTAGCTGAGCAAGCCCAATTCTAGGCTAAGGCAAAAGTCTCAGCACATCTAGCCTCTCCTGCCAGCAAGGAGGAGATGATAAGACCCTCACAGATGGTCAAAGAGAGCTGTATCTATCAAATCCTGAGGGCCAGAATCTAGAGAATAACCTTTGATTCTGAACCAATTGAGCAGTAAAGAACCATTTAGTCACCAGCTCTGTATCAGGCCAAAGGAAGAGGTGATCACCACCCTAAGCATCTCACCACTTGATCAGTCATTAAGCAAATACTTTTATCTTTTATCAGTGCTTTAGCCAGGTAAAACTTCCTTCCAGGGTTCCTATAATTACTACAATGATTTAAACCCTCTGCACCTTCCTAGAGGTGAGAAGATCTCACCCTTCAGCCTAGAAGTGTCCAGAAAGTGGAACACCAGAGGATCTGCTGTGAAGGAGAGGCCAAGACTGTTGACCAGACAACAGAGCTTTGCCTCCAGTGCCCTTCCAGGCACAAAGTCCTTCCAGGTTAGACCTACGACCCCAAACCAAAGCTCTGAGGTGAAGTTGCAGAGTGAGGGGCCTGTTGACTCTAGAATTTGAAGGAACAAAGGCTGGGAACCAGGGCCCTGCTCTGGCTTCACAGAAGGAACCCTGTTTCTGCTCTAGGGCCCACACATAGGAAATTCAAAACCTCTAGCCAAACCTACAATCAGGAGCCCCTTTCCTGCCAGTTCTAGGCACCAGGACCTGCAGAGGGGCTTTCAGAGGTTTGTGAGCAGGCAGGCCCCAGGGGCATCTGAGCTCTCAGGCTGGGGGTGGGGGCACCTTTCGCCCCTCCAAGCCCAAGAACCCTCAGCCCAAGAAGCTGTCAGGCTAACGAGGCTATCCCACTACCACTCCATCTGAGCGTGGCAGGCTGCACTGCACGACTGGCTTCAGGTAGCTCTTCTTTAATTAATGGCATCCCAGGCTCGGCAGGGAGCTTCACCCCACAATGAATGGCCCTCTCTCATTAGAGGCAAGCTTGCCATGATGTATTCAGGGTGAGGGCCAGGATTCATTTCCCTGTCTGTGGGTTGGGGATGGGAGGGAGGAAGAGGCAGCAGGGAGAGATTTATATCGAGTGACTAGGATTATCTGCAGCTGAAACATGACCCCATCAACTCAAGCTGCCTTCTTGGGGATAACCCAGTGCACCTCTGCTGACGAGAGGGCTCTAGGGAAACTGAAGGGAGGGCAGAAGGTCTGGTTCCCATTCTCTCTGAGCTTAGACTATAACTCTAAGGCCTAGAATTCCTATGCAACCTCCACAACATTCTCCTCTGCCAGCCCCCACACCATGTGTGCACTGAGAGCCTGGGCTGACTCTGATCTGACCCACTGATCTCCTATCTAAAGGACTGAGACCCCAACTATGGCTTTCAGCTGGCTCCTCTGCCTTCTGCGGCAAGCAACACCCCCACATTCTACCTCTGAGAAAGGGTTCAACATGGCTTGCCCCTGTAACTTCTGATGGATAGAACCCAAATATGTTCTGCCACAGGGCATCTCAGACCTCAGGCCATTCTGCACAAGGGAAAAGGCAGGAATCAGCCTATCATAAAAAACACGCCCTCAGCACCAGCTCACTATGGGATCTGTTGAGCCAAATCCCACCTCCAGGGTGAGAAGATTCTGGGCAACATTATTCTTCCCTCCACCTCTCCCTGGCACCATCTCACAGGGATCACAGGAGACTGAGCAGGGAAACAGGGTCTTCAGTTATCCTGGTTTCCAATATACTTCATACAGCCATAGAAAGAAGGCCACCCTGCACTCTGCTTGCCACTTAGGTAGTTGCAGGTCTATCTAGAAGCACTATGGATCAGGCTGGCAACAGACAGTACACAGCTCTACCCACTCCTTATGCAGATTCCACCAAATCTGACTTTAAATTTTCCTTGAGCACAGGAGAAAAAAACACTTCAGTACCTGCCCTCTTTCCATGCTCGGCCCCCTTAGAATGCCCAATTCACTGAGAGCACTGGAGGGTGGGCCCTCACCTGCCCCTGTCAGCCAATCAGAAGGTTGCTTTGCAGGCAGGAGACCAGGATAGGTGTCTATCGCTTGCACACTCACTGGATGTCATCCATGCTTCTCTCTGGCCCCTGTGGAGGAACGTTCATATACCCTTCCTTCCCTACTCAGAAAGAGATGTAGCTCAGTTCCGCTTTGCTAAGCCCTATTTGGCAATGTGTCTAAACACATGCAAACTTAATTAGTTCAGGAGGGGAGTCCAAGCACTTGCAGTGACAGATAAAAGTAAGGGAAATGAGACAAGTCAGGATTGGCAGGGAGTTCTACTCCAGCCCCTTCCCCTGCAGGCCACTAATCAAAGGTGATGCAGATCTGTGCTGGAACCAACTGGCACTCTCACAGGCAAGGGTGTGGCTCCCATAGTGGGATGATGAGATGCCCATGTGCTTTCAAATATAAATACAGGTTAAAGATGTCCAAAGTGATGCTGGCTGTTATTTTCTTAATACAGATCTGAGAATCTGATAATTTGCAGCTCAGCAAAGAGGCTCTCAGGAAGCCCCAAATCATCCCCCAACACATCAGCTGGCCAACCATGCCCCATCCCAAAATGAACATTAAAGTCCAGACCTGGAATACCAGGCCAGGAACCAACAGCCTACAGTATCAGAGAGCACTCCAGGCTCAGTGCAAACAAAGGAGAGGTAAAGGGCATTCCTATCAGATCACAAAGCCCTGGACCATGAAGGACAGAAGCAGATGGCCAGAAGCAAACAGCACCATGGTTCAACACATGGTTCTAGAGTCAGAATGCCTACGTTAGAATCCCTGCCTTGCCACAAATGGACTGGAATAATTTACCTTGATAAATTATTTACCTTTTTGGATCTCAGTTTCTTCATTTGTTAAATCAGTGTTAGAAAAAAGAAGGGCTAAAAAAATATAGTATGCATAAAGAGCACAACAAGGTTCCTGATATGTCATAAGTGCTCAATAAACACTATCTTTGTTATCCAACATTAACTTCTACAGGAGTCCCAGCCTCTAGTCCTAGAGACAAGTCTTTCAGAGAAAGCACTTCACACTGAGCCCAGGACCAAGCTCCTCCCTCCTGGTCCACGCCTGTGGGCCATCACACCCAGCCTCCAGCAGTACTGGCAGTGAAAAAAATCAAGGGGCTCCCTTACATTAGGAGCTTAGTTCTCTAACTCCTCATATTCAAGTTGAGCCAGCAAGGCCCAAAGTTTCCCCTTCTGTCCCATTTGCCCTTTATTCTGGCAAATGATGTTCCCAATATCTACCTACTATCGAGTCTCTGTCCTTCTTCTGAGCAGGGATTCCACAGGACCATTCCATGACACAGCTACCCTTTATTCAGCAAATACTGGGCCTGGGGATTTAGCTCACTAGTAGAATGTGCACCTGAGGCCCTAGGTATAATTCCTAGCACCAAAATAAACAAATAAGTAAGCAACCACTACACATTAACCCTTGCCCTAGAATTACAATAATGCTCACAGTTTGGTGAGAGAGTCAGACAAGCAGAAGTAGCCACAATACAATTTTACTCATGAAAAAAGTATGTGGGCTCCAGGGGCATAAAGGAAGGTATCTGGAGAAGGGTATTAGAGCATCTCAAAGGGCAGTGGAGTGATGCATAAAGAGTACTAAGAAATGAGACTAGAGAAATAATAGAGAGCCTTCAAAGTCTCAACAGTGTGGATGTGACCTTGAAGGCAAGGGTGAGTCTGGCCATGGGTTAAGCAGAGGTGTGATATAACCAGCTACAATTGGGAGAAGGGAATAGAAGCAGTGAGGGTGGAATCAAAGACACTACTTCAGAGGCTTCTGTACTGATCCAAGAAAAATATGATTATCTTAACCAGGGCAGTGGCTGTGGAAACGGAGAAAAGGGAATAAATTCAAGAAACCTCTGGAATGCACAATCAACACGTTTTGGGAATTTAATGGCTGTGCTACAGAAGGTATGATCCTCAGTTTTCTGACAGGACAGCAGAATAGCCAGTGTCAGTTGTCATTGGAGGGAAAGCTGGAGGAATGAACAGCCATGGGGAGAAAGGTGACAGCTGTAAGGGGCTCATGGCCATCCAGGTGAAGATGTAGGAAATGCAGCTGGAATATGCAGGCTTGGAGTTCAAGTGGCAGCTGGAGCCGATCTCTCCAGTGGGATTTCTGCTGCCTTGTCAGTTCTCATTTCTCACTTGGAGAAAAAGATTAGAAGACCTGAACAGACAGAGGACAGCTAAAGCTATAGCAAAAGATGAGACTACTCCGGAAGTGCAAGTGTGTCAAATAAAAGCAAAAAGACAGCTAGGACAGAGATGAAAGCATCACCAATATTTAAGAAACACTAACACTTAAAAGTAAGAGATAAGGCAGCTGCAAACGTAACTAAAAAGAGAAACCAGAGAATCAGAAGACACAAAGTAAAGATAGGGAATATTTCAAGATGAAGTGGTCAACTCTGCTGAATGATGACAAGAGGACCCAGCCTGACCTGCAGCCAGCAGTTCATTGGTCCATCCTTTCAGCCATCTCCCACCACCCCAGGACTACCCCTATCCCACAGTGCTCTCCAGGTGTGTGATTCTATCACCATGCCTCTTCATTCTAGATTACCAGCAGTCCTGCTCTTCAATGGTCTAGGCCACTTAACTACAGCCCCAAGGGAGCCCTCAGTAGTCCCTGCTGAATACACAACCCCCCGTGCCAGCAGCGAGGACTGTATTCTGGGCAAGTTCAATTCTATCATCAGACCTTCTGTTGTTTTTTTTGTTTGTTTTTTGAGACAGGATCTCACAATGTATTTCAGGCTGGCCTGGAACTCACAGCAATACTCCTGCTTCAGCCTCCCGAGAGTGCTGGGATTATAGGCATGTGCCACCACACCCAGCTTCCAGATCTTCTAAAACCTAAAGTGCTCCAGGTCCACTCCTGCAGAGCACAGGTGGAGACATGTTATCTGCTGCACACCCCATCAGGAAGGCAAGGAAGGAACTGAAGCCCAGTGCCAGCCCAGCACTTACACATGGGAAGGGAACATCCTGTTCCAAAATAAGGCTGAAGCCGGGCCAAGATGAGGATCCTCTGAACCAACTCTGAGCAGGCTCTGGCCTAGAGTACAGATCCTCCAGCATATGACTATCCCAACTCTTTGCCTCCGGTCTTACTCTCTCACTGATTTCCCCTCCTCTTAGACCCACAGTTCACCCACAAAGCTTCTACTCTAACTTTTCAGCCAAGCTGTGCTATTTAACAGGGGATCTTCAGTCTTTAAGCTACTGACTAAAACCAAAATTCCTCCAGTGGGAAGAGCACCTGAGCAGGGCTCTTGTCACTCTCCACTAGTTCTATTCTCCCACCATGCCAAGGTGAGTAAGCAGAGAAGCAACACTAAACCCTAAAGGGAGCTTCAGGAAACACCAGGTAAGGTGAACGAGAGGTAAGCCAGGTAGGAAAAGTGAGCTGATCAAAGGTCAAACCCAAATCAAGCATTGTTTCTTTAAAATGTTCAAAGTGAAAAATTAAATCTGTACTCACTAAATTAAAACCCACCTTAGCAAGATCTGTAGCTATAGCATCAAAGCCCTATAATCATAGAGTATCAACTCACCAGGATTTGACAAAAGATGGACACAAAATGATATTGTCAGGATGGGAGCAGATTTCTTTTTTCTGGAGGTATTTCTGCTGCCACTTCAGTTCCCATTTCTCAGGGCTACATTAATCAAGCCTTTTCAACAAAAGTGATGTGAACCTGCTGGTAGGGGTGGGGGAGGGGAGGAGAGTAAGGACAGCGAGAAGAAGGAGCCATGGCTTCTAGAAACTAGAGTGTGAAATGAAAATATTTGCTGAATTCTTCAGACTTAGTAAAACCTGAAAATGGCTGTCAAAATAAGAAGTAAGCCACATACTAACAACTTGTGAGTGTCAATTTAACACTGCCCTTGTCAGACTCATCAGCAGCCTTTACCAGGCACACAAAAAGGGTGATGGCTCTGCAGAGAGCCCCTGACGAGAGGTTCCAGGAACACCAATAAGCTGTGCACTGTCACGCCGAACTACTTAGGTTTCCTCTCTGGCTGTTTTTATTTTGTTACACATTTAATTAAGAGCCTTCCCAGCAATTATGTGGAGTCCTGCTTCTGAAAGGCAGTCACAGAGCCCTCTTTCCCATCCTATCACCTGACAGCTGCTTTCCCCTACACCCTGTTCTCCAGAACCTCACTGGCCTTCCTCATTCAAACCAGCTAGCCACTAAAGCCTGCCATAACCATTCCTTTTGGAAACTACATGGTCTTAGAATTCAATTCTATTTAGCTCTGAGTCCTTACCTTTCTGAGCCTGAGGGGGCTTTTGTTTTGTTTTGCTTGTTTCATCTATAAAAGTGAGACACCACCCCCTACTAGAGCCAGTGGTTAGGAGAACCAAATGATGTAAGCTTTGTGTTCATTATAACTTCATTTCCTTTCATATACACTTGGATTCCATAACGCAGCCCATCATCTCAATTACATCCTTTTTCAGAGATGCAGAGGAGTCTCTCAACTCACCAATATCTATCATGAGCCCAGTGCAGGAGCCACAGGTTGGACTAGTGCTTTAGGCCAGAGCAAAGCAGCAGCCCAAAGATGGACAATACCCTCTGAAACCACCTCTCCATCTCATGGGCAGCTCAACTCCATGCTCAGGAGGCCCAGCCAAATGATCTCCAGCCCCAAGAACAGGGAAGTTTTCATATATACATATATGCATGTGTTATTCACAGTTACAGCACAAGACTCTGAGATGCAGGCACCTGGAAGATAGACACGCCAAAGGGAGACTAATAGGAAAGAATGGGAGTTTGAGCAAAGCTACCTGGAAGAACCAGACCTCTGCCAAAGCTCCTTCTGAATGGGTCCTGAAAGCCTCAGAATTCTGGGTGTCAGCATGAATCTTGCCCCACCCTGAACAGCTCCCCCTGTACTGCAAAGCCCCACATAAGACCTCTCCCTGCTCCAAGGGCACAAAGCTACCCAGGACACCCTCAAGAACAACAGCCTTCTCCTCCTCACCTTTTCCATGGACTCCCTGACTCATACTTGTTTCCAGTCCCAGCCTATGTGTCATCAGGGAGGACAGAGGCCCTCTAGAGCCCTCTAGAGGGATGCGGTTAGTGTCCACACCAAAGAGCACAACAGATGAGGTGCATGTGCACTTCTGCATTCTTGTTCTTTCTCCTGACTCCCCCACAAAGTTGGGGTCCAACAGCATGCTTCACCTCAGTGTCCAAAAGGCATAAAAAGAACTTTGGTGAGAAGATAAGGCCTGATTTGGTAGGAAATGACACTCCAAGGGCACAACTCTCCAACCCCC
Organism: Heterocephalus glaber; assembly: GCF_000247695.1. The sequence continues at coordinate 212,051 of NW_004624906.1, forward strand.
CCAATATCCACTTATGTTCAAAAGCACACGCGCTCGCACACACACACGCACGCGCGCGCACACACGCACACACACACACACACACTGCTTGCTGCTGCCTTCAGTGACAAAGAACACAGAGGTATTGATTCTATCAATCCTCAGCAAACACTGCCCCCACCACCTCCACCCTCCTTTAGTTCCCTGGGGGTTGTCTGAAGCCAGGTATCCATGAGGATAGACAAGATGCTGAAGTGTCAACCCAGAAAAAGCACCAGTCTGTCTTCCTCACTCAGGGCAGGAGGAACAGGAGACAAAGTAGAAAAAGCAGTGGAGACAAAGGAGAAAAGAGGAGGCTAGAGACTTGGACAGTTCCCTAGAAGCAGCCCTTTGTCATCCCACTACCAGGCTCTCAACTGAATCACCAGGGTCTTGCATGCCAGATAAAAATGAAAGGCAAGAATCTGAAGCCAGGTTGCTTAGGTTTCGATTCTTGCTCTGTGTGTCCTCAGACAAGTTACTTAACCTATCTGTGCTGTAATTTCCTTAGCTTTAAAATAAAAATACGAAAGGGAGGGGCATAAGGGCAGGTAATAGGGGGAATGAATATGAGAAAAATGTATTATATACACTGAAACCCCCCAAAACATGTTAAACTAAGGGGCGGGCAGGGCAAGGGGAGTGATAGGAATTGGAATGAAAATGATCAAAACACATTATGTGCATGTACAAATCTGCCAAAATGAAACCCATTAATCTGTACAACCAATTTTTTAAAAGAGAAAAAAAAAAAAAAAGAAACTACTCACCCAAAAATATAAAGGCTAGGAATGTAGTTCAGTGTGAAGGTTCTAGGTTCAATCTCCAGTAACACCAAAACACATACACACACAGAACAAGGACTCTCTGATGATTTTTTTAAAAATGAACAGGGATTTTGGTGTCATCCTTGCTCAGGGGCTATACTAGTCTCTGTATCATTCCAATTTTAGTATATGAGCTGCTGAATCAAGCACAAAACAAGTAAATTTCTTATTGACAGCAACTAAAGTGTGTCTGTGTCTACTCACTGTACTTTTCTATTTGAGTGGTTATACATGCAAGCTGTTTTTAATGTTGTCTATCTCCTGTGCTGTTCCTTTAAATTTGCTATTAAAACACATTAAACTTAAAAAACAACTATCCAAACATATTCTGAAGTAAATAGAAAAATAAACATTGCAAATTTCAGCTTAAAAAATGAAATACAAATAAGAATAATACCTACTTAGCGGATTGGTAAATGTGTTACTATTTCTAGAGCACTCAGAATAGTAAACCTAATATATATGGTTAAAAAAAATTTTTTTCAAGACCCTTTTAATGTCTTCTTTCTAGGAAAATAACATGCAGCCCAGTAATCAGAAGAGCTGTTGTGAGCAACAAGACCAGGCAGAGGCAGGAAGGCCCCAACAACAGCAGTCCAGGAAGGCCCTTGACTTGTCCCCACCCAGCTCCACAGAAGTCAAGGACAGGCTCCCAGCCCTCCTCTAGTCCTGAAAGCTCCAAGGACCCCAGGAATCCCTGCCCTAGATGCCCTGTAGGCTTGAATATTTACACCCCAGAAAGGCAAGTCCTGGTCCTGCAGATTCCAAGCCCCAGAGCAAAACATTCCCCTCATACTCACATGACTTTTAAGTCCCAATCTCCACAGGTGACAAAAATTGACTTGACGTTTGGATCTAAGAGGCCTTCTTTTGCCATCCACTCATCGACCCTCTGAAAAGTACACAAGAACAGATGAGATTTTCTTTTTTTCTTTCCTGAGCCCATGAAAAGCCACAACAGTGAAACACAGATAAGCTGCTTGTAATCAGGGCAGGAGAAAATTGTAATCTTATCCCACCATGGCTATGCTCTGGGCTCTCAGCCTTGGCTGGAAACTATGGAAGCACCTGGAGGATGATCCCTTCAGGAAGATGCCCCAGCCTAAGTGTGTGGAAGAAGGGAACCCTCTACCCTTGCTGTCTGGCAGCCTGCTCCAAGTCCCAGCCGTTCAACCCAAATACCTTGCTCTGCTGGCTGCTCCTCTCCCTCACTGGTCCTCAGACAAAGGCAGAGCCCACCACAGACAGACTGCACTGGACCATGAGAACAGGCTGAAAGGTGGCCTCGAGCAGGCACTCTCATCCACAGCTTTGTTCATTCATTTAGTCATTATACTATTCCACCAAATGTCTATTAATCAAGTTTATGAATCTGGTTTTTCAAATAAAGGTGAGGAGGGCCGGAGATTTAGCTCAGTAGTTCCGGCGCCTGCCTCGAAAGCGCAAGGTCCCGAGTTCGATCCCCAGTACCAAAAATAAATAAATAAAGGTGAGGAAATTTTCACCATCAGAGGAGGGTCCTTTGGCCAGGCCACAGCCCCATCCTGGCATCTGGATAGCATTGTCTGCTGTAGCTGCTAAGAGATCATAAACTGGCCCCAACTTTGTATTTCTCCTTTTCTAGCTGAGGATTCAAATTCAGCAGAATATTTTGGAGGCTAAGTATAATTCCCGCACAGAGAAAAAAAACTGTTGCTAAACACACTTTGTCTTTCTTTCCCTTCATCCCTCTGACCACTTTTATTGTCTGCACCCATACTGGGAAGTACAAATACTAAAATCAGTATATAACAAGAGAATTAGCATCAAGAATTTATGAAGCACTGTCTATTTTTCAGATGATCTCAGGCATAGGGAAGGAGTGTAGCAAATCACAACACAGATTCTACTTACACAGGAAGATTATTTTTTAAGGCTGTATCACATTATAGTTAAAAATGTGGGACTGAAAATCAGACACAACTGGGTTCCAACTCTTAGCTCCTCTATATCCTGGCTGTCTCACAGATGGGAAGTCATTTAAAAGTCATTTAACCCCTCTGAACCTCAGTTTCCTTCATCTATAAAACAGGGTAGGATGACTCACCCTACTGAGCTGTTCTGAAAATTAAATGTGATAATGTGTTAAGTGCCTACCACAAATAGACAGTAGGCTGAGAATAGGCAAAAGGCAGACTATCATAAAACAATAATAGATGGAACAATAGAGAAGTGACGAGAGTGTTATAGGAAGAACCAAGAAGAGGAAGGGCTACAAAAGGTAGAAGCAAAGTTACAGGCATAATAATTCTGTACTTGAGAAGAAATTATCTCTTTAATGTCTGCTTTCCCTATCAGACTACAAGCATCATAAATGCAGCGGCTCTTCCTCATTCACTGCCTTAATCCCTAACCCAGCATATAGTTATTCAATGGGTATCTGCTCATTGACAGAACATGCATAGGTAAAAGTTGAGTGTAAGAAGTCTTCAGAGCTCAGAAAAGAGGAACAGGCAATGAGGTTGGGGACTAGTTAAGGCAGACTGCAAAGGGCTTTGTGTGCTCAGCAGGTAACAGGGTCCATGGGTATCTTTAAGTAAGATTACTTCTAGCGGGCATAGGCTGGTTCTCCAGGCACCTCGAGATGCCACAGTAGCCCTCTGAGTAAAGCCAAGGAACCTATCTCATTCCACGGCTCCAGCAGTCTAACCGCCGAATGTCAGAGCTGCTCCCTAGTACCATACTGGACAGACCATGTGGTCTCTAAACTTTCTTTCTTTTTTTTTTTTGGTGCCGGGGATCGAACTCAGGACCTCCCACTTGCAAGCCAGGCGGCGGAACCACTGAGCTAAATCCCCAGCCCTCTAAACTTTCTTCACAGTCTGTACACCAGAGTCCTCTTCAGTTCAAGAATCTCCCCAGCGCTGTCTGAGCCTCCCCAGCCACTTCAGCTCAATCCCCTATATGCATGCACATGCAGACACACACAATCACATCCTTTCCCCAGGGTTGCCTAAAGAAAATAATGCAGATTCTATACATGAAAAGAAGTAAGGTGAACAAAGCTGCCTAAATCAGCATAATTTTGGTGCAGCTCACCAAGATAACTGCCGCATATGCTAGAGAGTTCCCCAATGCCCCAACTCCTACACAGTGAGAAAAGAGAGCAGGACAGAATAGGTCAGACAGTGATGGTGAGCTGTTTAGAGTACCCAAACTGCAACCCAAAACCCACTTATTTATGGCAAAATGCCAACACGGCAATTAAACCTGAATACTCAGGTTTTAGTTCAGAAAGGACAATTCATACATTAACATCTTTTTTTGTCTCAAAAGAAAAACAAACACTACACATGCCATAGGTTCTCCACCACTGGAGCAGGACTGTCAGGAGAGGCCACACCCAGCAAGACCAGGCCTTCACAAAGAGAAGCACTCATATAGCAGATATTTAGCGAGCACTTTTTTATTATGAGCCTGTCCAGGGGAGTAATACTACATTTGGAGTCAGGCTTGTCCAGCTTCCCTTCTCTGATTAAATGAATGAAGGCTCGTTAGTTCAATAACCACCTCAAGGCTAATGGGACCAGTCTGGTCTCCTGCCCTTGCCAAAAACACCCTTAGTCAGCCAGAAATCTTCCCTCCTCACCCAGAAAGTATACAGAAGTGCAGAAAGTAGCTTGCTGGGAAGACTAAAAAAGAATTCTCTCAGCAACATCCTGCTCCAGGGCTAGCCTGGGGTTAGCAGCAGGATGTCTCCTACAGTCCACATCTCCTCCTCAACTGAGCCACAGAGAAAACACACATTACCTCAACAGCCCACCCACAGGGACCAGGCCCTAGCTGGGGATGCTGCTAGCCCGTACACAGGGAAGGATGGGCCCCTCTTTCTCCTTGAGTCTGGTCTTACAGGGAGAACCTACACTGAGGAACTCCTTCAATCATAACAGAGGAGCTCCCCTCAAAAAACAGCGTCAATGGGGCTGAACCGCACTCCAGACCTCATCTTCTCCCAGTCACTGGTCAGGCACCCTAACCCTGACCCAGAGACTGACAGAGTGGGGGCTTCCTGACTCCAGGTACAGGGAGTACATGCTGCCAAGTGCCTCTTGGCCACTGCTCCATTCTGAAGGGTCCCAGGAAATTCAGTCTGCACCTCTCACCCATGGGAAAGGATTCTTGGCTAGGGCTAAAGAGAGAGAGGTCTGGGCCCTTCTGCCTGCTACTACTTATCTCCTTGAGGCTGCTACCTCCCCTGCTATTCCTGCAGATACATACTTGGCCTCCTCCTGTGCACTGATAAAGTCTGGACTTGGGGTTCATTGGTCTTAAAAATAAATAAAGCACCTAATGAGATCCACAGGCCTTTTTCTTCTCCCCCTACAGAGGACTGTGGGGGAACCTTCTCCCCCCTCTCAAAACCCCCAGGCCAGAGAGGGTAGGAGACACACTGAGGCCAAACTGCCTCTCCTTACTCCCTCAGGCCAGAGCACAAGAAGCAGCGTCTTAACCTTTTCCAGCTCCCTGAGGAGACCATCCTAGAAGTGTGGTCTCTGCCAAGGGTTCTAAAGTCTTTAATTTGATTTCCCTCACATAGCCAATTGTTGTAATTATTCTGATTAAGAATCATTACCTAGTGCAGCCTCTGCACCCCTGACAGGCACAATGCATCCAGCAGCAAGCTGCAGTGGGGCCGGCGGGCCCAGCCGCAGTTCCTAGAGGAGCTAACAGCAAACAAAAGCCATCAATGGGGAGTTCTGGGTGAGTTAATGAAGTGCTCACATGCCACAAGAAGCCAACAGTAAAGCTAAACAAAAACACCTCCAGTCCCTGGGGCTAGTCCCACAGTGCCACAGCTCAGTTCCCCTAGCCCCAGCCCACCCAGCACAGGCTGCCCCAGAGCTGGAGGCACAGGGCCATGGGCCAGGCAAGGTGGGGGCACTACGCTTGGCTCCCAGCAGCCCTCAGACATCTTGTCAGTAACCCTGACGGGAACAGCTGGAGATGACAGATCAATGGTTCAATACTCTCAATAGCATGTCACTGATGTGACAGCAAATGTTATTCTAATCAAGCCATAATCATAGTCAAATTACACAGCTACATTCTCAAGAGGGGAGGGAGAGAAAGGCAGCAGAAAGGGGTCAGAGGTCAGGAATTAAAGGTTATTCAACCTACCTCTAGCACTTGCTGCAGGCTTGGCTGACCATCCACCATGGCTTGAATAATCCCAGTGAGCTAAGAAGAAAGAAAAACAGGCTTTGGGTGGAAAACCAGGATGCAGGGACTCAAAGCTGGACTGGCTCTTTTCCCTTCTCTTTTTCTCTTTCAAGTGTAACGGGCTCTGGCCTGGCACTGCTTCAGGCTCAGAACCCAACTAGGAGCCTTGGATTAAAGTCCCAGAACACCAATGTGAACTCCCCCACAAAAGCCTGACCTGAGATTTGGGTACATACACATATGCCAACCTTGGGGTGTGTCTCAAACCTGTTTTGGCTTTCATTTTGCAAGAAAAAAGAAAAGTTATATGTCCTCTGTATTCAACAGGCTCGATTACTTTCCTATAAATTACAACTCCAGGCCTCACAAAAATTCCTGTAAAATTTGAGGAATGTTAGCATCGTAAAGGGGCGCTTGTTTTCAAGTTCACTCATCCCTAGGCCTGGATGTCCAGAATTTCCCCCACCACACTCTTGGTAACACCAGTGAAGCCTTGCGGGCATCTACCCGTCACTCTGCATACCTTGCCTCAATACCACATAGCCAAGCAGGAAAAAGTCACCTATAGCCAATGGAGAAACTAAGATGAAAAGGCCTAATGTGCCATATCTGGCCTAGAGACTCTCTGACTCACAGGCCTATGGTCTGCCTAGGTCAGATCTAGGTTCAAGTAAACTTGTTTCGATTTTTTGTTTTGTTTTATTTTTAAGTTAAAATATCCCTCTAGCACAGACTAGGGATAGACTGCCTACAAGGATCTGAGGCATGAGGCTCCCATGTCTCGGACACCAACTAGAAATCACCATACCCAAAAGGCCCTGCCTACTTCCAGAAAGAGCAGTATCTCGGGCTTGCTTGGAAACAACTTTTTTTTTTAAGTAGAGAGGAAGGGGTTTAAAACTCCAATTAAACTATAATTACATTTAATGAATACCAAATACCCAACTCACAGAAACCGCCAGGTCTAAGGGGGAAGGTTATTTTCTCATAGTGACTTACATGGAATGGTAATACACACCTTTTAGGGAAGAAATTTTCATTTTAAGAACGCTGAGTTCCTCTAGGTGGGATTCTGTAGTTCATCAAGTCATTATTAGGTGGTATTTTAAGGAAGTGTAAGGACACAGCCACTCTATTTTATATTCCAGAAACTGTTTTTATATTAATCTGTATTTTAATTGGGTAACAGCTGCTGCCTACAGACTTCCCATGGTCTAAAAGGAAAATAAATTAGAAAGATTAACTACACTGTTGTTTCACAAAGCTTTAACCCACACCATGCCCACCCGCCTGGCACCTCCACACCCTTTCCTTGCTTGGGAGACCAAAGAACTGCCCAGCAGAGGGAGGGCATGAGTCGAGGAGAAGAAAAGACTCGTGGGCTGAGGGCAGGGAGTGGGGTCGGCAGCTTTAATCTTGGAGTGCAGAAGATTTTTCCTTTCATGTAGTCAACAACTATTCTCAGACAGCATACTGTGTGCTAGCCCCTATTCTAGGAACCAGGGATCTGGCAGCTAAAAAAATATAAAAACCTTGTCTTCACAGAATTTGTGCTCTGGGCAGCCCCTTCTTACACCCTGCCCAGGTAGTACCCAGAGCCTGTCCACCTTCCAGAGCCACACACTGAGCAGGCAAGCAGATGCTCTGTTTTGTCTCAGGTATGGAGGGACCAAGGAGAGTCAGGACTAGGCTTACTCCCAACTCCAGGTCTACTGCTCAAATTATGGACAGACATTCAGGCACCACCACTGTCCACTTTGGCTCAGCTTCTCTCCTGCTAAGTTCTTCCAGGACTTGGAAGACTAGGGCTTAGAGTCAGGACTACCGTGGAAAAGAAGGCCCATGGCCACTCTCACTTCTTAGCAATCTCCAGAGTCCAAATATCAGTCTTGTGTCTAATCTGATTTTCCTGGGGCAAGGTCAGGTCTACTCCTCATAGCTCCTTCCAAGGGTAACTCAGATGAGGTGCGCCCTGAAGGGCTTCAAGAAGGTCTCACTCACACAGGGAACCAATGGCACCAGTGCTAAGAGCCCTACTTCCTTGCACAAGTACCTTCTCTGGGCCCCATGAAAACCATGGATGTGGGGTAAGAAGCTCACTACACCATAAAGGAAAACTACAGGCTACTCAGGCATCCTGCTGCAGGACTCTCCACTCGCAGCCAGGCCCACTCTTCCCATCCTGCGGCACCACTAACCTGGGCTTTCACAAACCCCACTCACAGACTGAGCAATCCCAGTATCATCAGCCTGGGAGGAACCTTATGAGGCCAGCCCCTGCTCTGTCCATGCTTCCCAGAAAAGAGGCTGGGCTCAAAAGTGAGTTCCTAAAGGAGCTCAACCCTGAGACTTGGGGGGCTTGAACACTTAACCCTCATCCCTCCAAAAATAAAACACTTCTTATCAGCTCTGGAAAGACACTAGATGAATAGGGGGTAAAATTAATAAAGTCAGTACCTTTATCTGATGCTTAGGACCTATAAAACATATAAGCAGCAGAGAGAGAGAGAGAGAGAGAATTTTATAAAATACCAGGAACTTCTACGTTAGGCCTACCTTAAACCCTTCATACTATAGTTTAAGGCCCTTCCTACTTGGGCTAATATATATATTTTTTAAAGCCTTCACATTCTCACAGTGAAAGTCTAGAGCAAAGCCAAGTATTATTAAGCTGAGAACCAGGGCTCAGAGGCTAAACAGAGCTCAGAAACCTTAACCACTTAAAGCAGGAGAGGTGAGAGGAAGAATTAATGTGTGCTCTGTGGCTCCTTTCACTGAGGGATTACAGATTAACTCCCACTTCTCCAGACTCGGAAACCACAAGGCAAGGGGCTTCTGACCCTGACAGATAACACTGCTGGGTACTGAGGTCTCCTACCTGCACAAGGGCTTTGTCCAGGGGCGAGCTGGCTTCACCATAAACACTAGCGACTATAGGAAGCAGCCCTGGAAAACTAGTGCCAATAACGTGTCAGCATCCAGAGCTTTCTTCTTTCAGTTTATCTCCAACACAATCGTATTCTGACACCAAGACAGTTTGTTGATTACATAAGCACTTGTCTCTGGTGCACAATCTGATAATCAGAACCACTCTTTCTCCTCAGACAAAGAGACCAATAAATCTCACCCTTTATAAGTACAGGTGCAATACAAAGACCTTTACTGGCATTTAGCAAATGGGTATTTTTCTAGTTTTTTCATAACAACAACAAAAAAAGATTGCACGTGGTTAAGGACTACGCAGCAGCTCAGGTGCTAGAGACAGATCTGATAAGCTGGAACAAATTCTGGAGGTTGTAGGGAAAAGGCTCCAGAAGGAATGAAACACATCTCATCCTATTTCTGCTAGAACCATGTCTCAGGAAGATTACTAACTTAATTTAACAAGGCCCTTAAGAAAGCTAGTAATGTGTTTCTTACCTGGAGCAGCAAAATAAAGAATGTCTGTCTGTGATGTGAAGACTCAAGGTAAAATCCTACTTCATATCATCCAGCACTAAGCCTCTCTCCCCACACAAGCATGTGATATGTGTAATGTGTCATGTGCAAGTGCATGCACACACACACACACACACACACAAACACACACACACACAGAGGCTAAAGTTCCTAAGAATGTCTTGTGCATAATAAGCCAGGCATGGTGGTTCACACCTGTAATCCCAGCATTCTGGAAGGTAAACATGGGAGGATAGCAAGTTTGAGTCCCACATATGCAATTCAGCAACACCTTGTCTCAAAATAAAAAATAAAGGAAGTCAGTCAGTCTTATCTTGTGCACGAGAGAAAATCTTGCCAGGAGTTGTTTACATATAATCCAGAGATGTGTAGTTGCTGTTCACACTTACTAATAAAATGACTCTCTCTGGTTGTAATGACCTCCACTCTACCCCCAAAGGTAGCTATTAGCAGGTGGATGAGGTCTCAGAACAACAGCCTCATTCTGTGTCCCTGCTTCCTTCTGTTACATAGTTCCATCTGGTCTGTATACAGGCCAATATTTAGATAATTTGAGGTTTTCTATAGAGTATTTACTTACTTTAAAAGAGCAAGTCAGCAGCACAGTTGTTATGGGGGAAGACAGGAATGATTCCTTGACAATATTCATCCATTTAGAGAACATGCATCAAATGTAGACTTGGTACCAGACCCTAACGATGGGGCAAAAATGGATCAGGTCTAGTTCTGCCATCAAAGAAATCATAGTCCAGTAGGGGGACAAATAAATAACTAAAAATATAATATATCTGATCAGTACAATGTTGAGGTGAGCATAACCCAAGCTGGAGATGAGGGAAAGCTTCCCAGGGAAGGTGACCCAAGTTGAATGCTAGAGGACAAGTAGGATTTAGCGAGAACAAGTAGGAATTAAGTAGTGTACAGGCACAGGAACCACTACATGCAAAGATGGATTGTAAGAGGGCAGCCTTTGGGTGAAGAGAACCAGGTGGGAGATGAAGCAGGGAAGATGTGAGGCTGGAGAAAAAAGCAGGGACCAGGTCATGGAAAGTTTTGAGCCCTGAAAGCCTCAGACAAAATGGCTGACCCAGTACCTGCAACATAACCATATCCTTCCTCACTTTCAAAACAGTCTTCATAGCCAAGATCCCAACCACTACTCCTATTATCCTCCAAATTACGTATGTATGTCCTTGGGTCAAACTACCTAGAAAAAGGAAACAGTTTTCCTCGTAGTCTCACAAGTCTTCCTCCCCCTCCTGCCCCCCACCCTCGCCAAAACAGCCAAGCAGCACCAGCCACCCTGTTCCAGAGAAAATCCCTCTTGTCCCAACACCCTAGAGCATCTACACTCACCTAGAGTTGTGTTTCAGCAGCACTCTGTTCCATTCCTAAAGGGGCAGCAAAGTTTCCAAAACTTGAGCCGTGCTGGCATATGCCTGTAATCCTACCACTTAGGGAGGCTGAGGCAGGAGGCTTGCCATGAGTTTGAGGCCAGCCTGGACTACATAATGAGTTCAAGGCCAGCCCTGTACTACAAAGCCGGACCCTGTCACCCACCAAAAAAAAAAAAAAAATTAGGACTGCTTGCCTATTCCAGGCAGCCTAGCTTCAAAGGTAGTTTGAGCCCCCAAGGTACAAGCCGCACACGGAGGATGAAGAGTAGGACAAGAGAGCACTAGACTTTCAGGCCAGTGGAAGGCTCAGGTAGCTGACTGGTTTAAGAACTTCATGACCTTCCTATAAGGAAAGGGATTTTCTTCATCATCAAAATGGTAGTTTTTTAAAAGGGGCCAAAGAGGACAGATTAGCACCCTCTGGTGGCACAGGTAGTTTCAGGGGAAAGGGGGAAAACCAAGAAAGAAAAAGAGGGATCAATCTGAACATCACTAGTTAGAACAAAGAACTTAAGAGACTAACACCCAGGCAGATAGATACCAACAACAAAAGGCCCACTTCGCACAGTAGTAAACACTGCCACCAAGTGTAGAAGCAAACCTCAAGACCTTGCATCTGGGCTGAGCCAGCCACAGAGTCTACTGAGCCACACACCTTTGCCAGACAGTTAGTTCATTCCCCAGCCTCCTCTACACCAAACAGGCGGTGGGATTACTCAAGAACTTCTCTATCATTCACAGGTATAAAAGGTAGATCTCTAAATGAAGGCACAACGTTTCTAATGCACTTCAGTCCCAACAGAAACACTCATGCTTTCCCATTACCTCTATTAGCACATATGCTTAACCTGTGATTCCACTGCAGAATGAATAACATGATATATCACATGAGAAAGCAGTCACAGAAGCTTCTCCACACAATCCTGGGGGTCTGAACTTTTACCAGCTCTTTCCTTCTGCCAATGGCTCTTTTGAGCCTCCAGCAAACATCAAAATCTCAGTCCTAGTTTCACAATCTGTAGAATGGGGTCAGTACTAACTTACTGACAAAATAGCCAAGTAGAGCACTAGCCTAGTAAGGACAAGTCTGCCTTGCCCAGCCTGTCTTCTCTTTCATCAGCGTCAGAATATGCTTCTCACAAACTCAATCCACATTCCACATATGACCATCCTATTCCTAGACTCCAACTGCCCAGTGACCAGGAAAGGTAGAGATGGTACTGGAAGAAAACGTCAGAGAAGCTAGAGCAGACTGTACCACTGCTCTCCCTGGGTCCCCAGGGACCAAAATGACTCAAGTAGGGTCACAGACTGTAAGAAACCAAACTGCCAGACCTTAAGTACACTTGCCTTAACCTCTGATTAGACCTAAGCTTTTGCTAAGGGACCTGTAATAGAGCATTGGTGATCCCAAAGCTTCTCTCCCAACAGCCCTTGGTACCCACCTCCAGGGCCCTTACCTCTGTACAGAATGGGGTAAGCTGTGGATGGACTACAGGCTGGACATACATGTGAAAAGTAGACTCAATCTCCATGGTCCGGCCATTTAGCTTCAGGATGGGGAACTCAATGATTTCCTGGAATGTCAAAGACATAGAAAAGGAAGTAAGTTATTTTAATCAACCATTTCGAACAATAACTTCAAGTCAAAAAAGAATGACTGTCTGCAGCTCATTACTCTTGCCAGACCAAACCCAAGACTGAGCAAGATGGTACTAGTACGGTTAAAATCCAAACCTTTCCACGGCTAACAACCACACAGGCTCCAAAAACTGGACATGCCTCTCATCCCCACTGTTTGTGGAAAGGAGAGGGAAGACAATGGTGTATTCTTCCCCAGTTTCCTCAGTAGGTTCTCTAGCAGAAGCATGCTCATTTGAGCCTCTAAAAGGGGGACTTTTTCCCCTTACTCAGGTCCCTGTCCTAGAATGGATTTGGATCTCCAGCCACTTAAGACAACCAGCCATCAGACCAGTGCATAGATTTCCTTGAAGGAAGTTTAAACAGAGCCAATGTGTTTATTTACTAGTTTTTACAAAGAGAAAAAAAGTGATAAGAAAGCCAAAGACAAGGAGAAAACTGAACACAAGTAATAGGAGCTAGTGCCTCCTACCTCTCTTTCAGGCAGTACCCACCCTCCCCCCCTCCCCGCCCAATCACTTAGCCAGCCCTTCCCAGTCCACTGGAACGTAATGGAAGAGGAGGAGGAGTGACAATTTGTTTGGTGTCTCTAAGATTAATTTGTCTCCGTTATTTAATAGAGATGCACAGCACCAAGGTCCTGGTGTGCAAACAGGCTTGCAGAACGCTAGCTGCGCAGCACGCCTCATACATTGCTCCTGGGAAGGGAGGGAGGGACACATCAGGGAGGGGAGAGGGCAGGAGAGAGCACGCGCATACCAGAGAGAAGAGGGAAAACAAGGAGAGAAGAAAAAAAATATTGCTTTTTAATATTCAAAAACAGTTTGCAAAATTTAATCAAAGCAGAGGAAAAGCTAACATTTTTACCACTTTGACATTTTTATTAGCACTTTCATAAATTTTTAAAACATGAATGGAATTAGTTTACAACACAAAAAAACTGCCCTGAAAACATCTGGAAGAGACAAATAGGAAATAATAAAAAATAAATAAATAAAAGCAAAATTCTCCAAGTAAAATTAGTATGTGAAAAAGGCTTCCACTGCAGAGAAAGAAGGGGGGGCTTTGCCCACTCAGTGGCCCCAACAGTCCGCTCCAGTGGCGTCCCTACCCTAGTTCCCCCTGTTCTAGAGGAGACCTTTCCAGAATCAGTAAAATCAAGGCAAACTGGTTCTCTGCAGAGACAGCCTGGAAAAGTAACACTGCAGCTGATGACACCTGACTGCACTGAGGAAATGAATAAGGTGGGAAAACAAAAGAAGTAGTCAATCTCATGTTCCAGGAAGCCAGATATCCCTCCTCCCCCTCACCAAGCCAACATACCCACTAATACTGAGCTTATTTTTAAAGCATCTATTTCACCCCAACACATAACAGCAGGACTGAAAACCAAATCAAGGCAGTCAGGTTTCGTGCCAGAGAAATTCAAAGGTTCTGGTTGCCTGGCCTCCCTGGGCTGATCCCCCCAAGATGAGGAAACTAACAGGAGCTTATTGCCAGATACAGGAAGGGCAAAATGGCTGCAAGGCTGAGGGAGGGGGAAATGGAGAGGAGGCCCAGGTTGCTGCTTAGACTAGGTGATACCTCTCCTCCCAATGCCAAGAGAGGAAGATACAATTCTTCACTTTGCTAAGCATTTTATTCCCTATAAGCATTACAAAGCAGGCCAAGCAGAGGGGAGTTTTGCTCTGAGAAACAAATCTGACCACATACAACATATGCATTGCTTCTCCTAAAATACCAGATAGCCAAGATTTCTGAGATGTGGTTTATCTGAATCAGGCTCATTTGACTCCCAAATGTCTGACAAATCCTTCCTCCCCCACTAACTAAGAAAAACATTTCCCCCAAAAGAAAGAGCTCCATACTGGTGAGTTTGGCTGCCCTGGTGTCTAAGGAAGCAAATACAGCCAGTTCCTCACTAACAATGTTAGCTGAGCCCACAATGAAATTTAACCTGTGACACAACTGTACTTTTCATTTAAACTTTCATTTGGGGAGAGGCAGTGTTTGGAGACCTGCAGTTTGTCCTGCTAATAAAGACAAGTGTTTGGACCTTTAAGGATGCCATTCATCTTTGGCTTTTATTAAATTCAATTTTCTTAAGCCCATGATACATTATGAAATTAGGAGTTGACATTCCTCTGGAAACAAAAATATCTATCAAACATAAATAGGAAAAAAACCTCTATTACCAAGAATTTATGGCTTAAAGTTGATCTCTTTCCACTTTTTTACAAGCACATGGTTTGTTTTAGATATCTGAAATGCTATTATAGATCTGGAATTTCATTAGTATTTATTATAAAATAGTGCACGTTCAGCTCCTGCTCTGACCAGCACCAAGTCAGCATCCCCCAGCAGTGTCTTGGAAAACTTGGCCTTTGGATTTCCCCATTGCAGTTCAGTATTTAAACTTTCCTGCCACTGCCCTCCTCACTGACAGGCAGATGAAGTCAAACCAAGTGCTCAAAACTCAGTGTCTTCCTTGTTGCAGAGATGAAGAACAAGCCAGTCTCAGATCCATGCAAAAAAGGCACAGGACACCCCCCGCCCCCGCGTGCACACACATACACACACACACACACACACACACTTGGACACAAGGCACTGTACACATCAGTCTGGGCTAACCATAAACATACCTCTTCAACGTTGCCAGCCCATTGCCTAGGCCTACTCCCCAAGACCAAGAAGAGGGACTTTCAAGAGCCAGTCTCAGTCTCAACACACGACTCTGGAGGAGCCCTTCTTAGACAGCACTGGGAGGTGCTGTAACGATGAGGCACACACTAACATTAATTTGAGCCACTGAGGATGAAAAAGAGGAGCCACTGATAGAAGACTCTTCAAGGAACTCAGAGCAGATAGGACCTTACTGAAGCTTCTTACCATATTGTGCAGCAAGTTCAGACCTCAAAGCTCAGGCCCTAATAGTCCAAGCTCTGCACCTAGTTGGCACGATTTTGCAGCAAGTATACCTGAGTGATGTCAAACACTTCCCGGACAGTTGTTAGGTGATAATGATCACAGTCATAACCCCAACACTACAGGTCGATGGCATCAATTCCAACTCAAGGATCTGTGAAGATGTACCCAAGTGCCAGCTTCTAAGGCCAGTTGCTCAGACAATGAAACATTACTCTGCCCTTCACCTTTTCCCTCATCCAATTTCATTATTCGCCTAGGAAGAAGTTTTTCACAGGCAGTTAAGTGCTTAGGTAATCATACTGCTAGGAAAGAAAAATGAACCTGTATGTATTTACATGCCCCTAATAATAGTTTTGTGTAGGAACTACTTTGTGTAGGACTATCATACAGGTGTTAGAGTGGAATGCAGAGATAAGAGGTACCCTCTGTTCTTTGGAGAAGTGCAACCACTAGTGAGTGGAAAAGATGCGTGACAAGTCATGAACACTGTAGTATGATAAATACCTTAGTGGAGAGACAGTCAAAGTGTTATACATTTTTACTTACAAAAGTTGTGTTTTTAGCAGCATATGGAGGCACATGTCTGTAATTCCAGCACTCTGGGAGGCTGAAGCAGGACAATCACAAGCTCAAGCCCAGCCTGGGCAACTTAACAATTTAAGTGAGATCCTGACTCAAAATATGTAAGGGGGAGGGGGGGTGCTGAGCATGTAGCTCAGTGGGAAGGTCCTGGATTCAATCCCAAGAAAGGCCAAAAAAAGAGTGTGCTTTTATATATATCCCTATTTTAGCCTTATTAATCCTGGGAGCTAGGTCATATCATTATCACCATCAGGCTATAAGCCAATACTATTATGCATTTACATTTTACCAGGCAAGGGTTGAGTGTGGAAACAGACAAACACAATGAGACAGATGTACCACCTCTCTCTAAGATGTTCAGTCTGGGAAAAGGGAATAGAAGAGTTGATCTCCAACACTCTCCAACACATGTGAAGAATGAAATCATCTCTGTTCCACTTACTGTTTACTCTGTGGCAGACACACTGCTAACAGGAATGACCTTACTTAATCCTCCACATGACTCATGAGGTGAGAATCATTACTATCCTCACTTCACAAATAACAAAGAAGTTAAGTCATTTGTTTATGATTATACTGCTGGTAAGTGACAGCGCTGAGACTTCAAGTGGGGAAAAATAGGACTAGCAGCTTTTAAAGTCTGAAGGGTCATGAAAGTCTGATTCTCTTATTTCTGAAAGGCTACCCTATAGGGAACTCAGGCCACTATCTCCTGGAAAGAGAAGTCACTCTCAAATTGTAACAGCAACTGACGTGGACACCTCACGGAGCAAGTCCTACTTTGGATTGCTACTGAAAAGCCTCCAGTGTGGCTGCAGCAGCACAGATGGCACTAGGCTATGCACTCGGTGAGGCAGGAACCTTGGGTCTTCAGTTTGCCTCTCTGGCACCTAGCTCCCATTCAGGCACACAACTCTCACTTTCGACTTTTGTTGAGCAAATATATGAAAGAGCTAATAAATAGAAGATGGAAAAAAAGTGCCTGGCTCAAACAGAAAACAGTCTGCTTTCAGGGGACCTTCCACAAGATCAGGCAGGTGATCTATATAAGATGACAAAGATAGCAGAGAGTAGAGCCTGGATTCAATTCCAGATATATAACATTCCAAAACACTGTCTCCTAGATCCATAGATCCATCCACTTTCTCATCCTCAAGTGGGTTCCTCCCTCATGGGCTACAATCCACTAAATCCTAGTGTTACCTAGTTTAACCAACTGTCCAATTTGCCTAGGACCACGGATATTTGGGAACACAGGACTTTTAGTACTAAAACTGGGACAGCTGGTCACCCTACATCATTCACAAACTACCTATACCATTAAGTTCTCCAAAGGGAGAACAACATAAATCCAGGAAGTTTACTTGCTGATGGTAGATGGAACATAAACCCTAGAATTTGGATTTGTCAAAGTATCCAACGTTTCCCAGCTTATTGTTAACTACTCTCTCTTTCAACAAAATGCCAGCTGCAAAAGCTTTTTCCCTTGATATAAGTCAAATAAAAACGAAGAGTCAAGCAAATATGCATTTACCTTTACCTCTGTGAGTTCGAGCGGAGATTTTAAACCCAAGTGCTTTAAAATGACTCAACTAGGAAACTCAGTGATTATTTCCTTGATAAACTGGGGGCAAAACTGCAACAGCATTTCAAATGAAATCCCACACCCACTGTGAGTAGATGACAACAAATAATTGTAAGTTGTTTTCAGGATATTCATACTCCCTTCAACCAAACTGTCTGGATGATAAGATTGTATTTGAAGACAGAAAAATAACAACAAAAGGACTATAAGCAGAAAGGATTTAGACTACTGGAATTCATGAAAATTATTCCTAGGAGAACATTCAAGACGATTTTTGCAAAGCACAGATTTTCCTCTGCCTGAGCTAATTCTCCTATGGTCCTATCTGAAACTATGGAGTGAGTGCATCATTTTGCATGGCTTGCCTCTCTCAATCTAAGAAGATTGACATTCCCTCAATTTAGAAATGTTGTTAACAACTATCCCTCCCTTTCACCCTTTGAAGAAAATTCCAAACTTTGTGAGAGTTGAGCCCCTGTACCAGAAAGGTTTGATAAAATCCAAAAGCAGCATCCCACCACAAGGTAGAAAACCAGTACCTCACAAACTTGTGGGTTTTGTCAAAACACTTGTTTTCAGACAGAAGTCCCATGCAAAGGGGTGGGCCCTTTCTCCAAAGGATCAAGGAGCCTTCTGGCCACAGAGAACAAGGGAAGTTGGACAGCAGAAGTGAGGTTTGTACTGGACAGTGGAGCATGATTTGCTGAACAGTTTCTCTCTTGGGGAAAAAAAAAAGACATTTTATGCACAAGGAGCTTATTTCTTAAACAAACACTCATGGTTTTGATTTACACCACAGCCTGCTCCTAAATAATTTATGGCGGGTTAAATTTATTGCCGAGCCCTGGCTGGCTGCAAATTCGAATTGCCAAATAATTAGATTTTAGGGCAAAGCTTATAAATTACCCGTCGATTTGTCCGGACTTGTTTGTCAGTTGCTTTGTGCTTCAGGTCATCTTTGGCATTTGGCTGTTTGGGTTTTAATTGCTGATTTACACTTTGACAGATGAAAGCTGATGCTCGAAGTTTCAGGACAAGGAAGGGTAAAAAATTGGAGCTTTAAAAGGCTGATTTTTCACATGTATGTCCCCCTCTACCCATCTCCACAGACCCCAAAGCAATTACAATATATATTGAAAATAGACACTGCTATTCTTTATTGAAGGGGGTAGGGGCATAGAGTGAATTATAATTTACCTTTACTGAAATCTGAATTTTTCAAAAACACAGTACCAATAAGTGAAGGGAACCAAAAGTTGGGAACCATATCTTCATTCAGGGCTATGCACATCTGTGTCTCCCTCTATATACACATGATTCTAAAACGGCCTCCATTTAAACATTTTTACATACTCAAATGTAAATAAGTTCAGGTATCAGTGGCTTTTGTGAAGCTGGCCCTTGGAGTAGCAAACAACCAAATGATTTCTCTGTAGCCACCTGTATATATGTATCTGTCATATAATTAATTTAAACAAATATCAGGTCATGTGCAGAAGTCTCCTAAAGTCAGCATCAAGGGTAGGAATGGAAATGGAACAGCATGCCACGCCCAATTTACCATTTCAGCGGAAAAAAACGAATCTCTTTGGATAGTGCCCTGGCTCAATGCACTATAGCTTAATAGAAAGCCTGCAGGTTTTCTCTGAGCTCCCAGAGAAGTAGGGTCTGCCTCCCAGCCATCTGCTGTACCCCAATCACTTTCTATGAGGCTATGAGTCAGAATAATACTAGTACTAATTCTACTAATAAGAACTAACACATATAGCTATTACATGCCAGGCACTGTTCTGAGTACTTTAAAAAATAAGCTAATTTTCTACTCCCACAAGTCCTATACGATTGGTACTATTAACTGCATTTCCCCAATAGGGAAACTGAGGCATAAAGAGTACAAGCATGTTACCTAAAGTCATACTGCTTGTGGGTGGTAGAGACAAGACTCAAATCTGAACAGTCTAGTTCTGGAGTCTGTGTTTCTGGGGGTAGGGATGGGGGATTACTGGATATTACATCTAGAACCCAGAGCATTCACACTAAGCTACATCCCTAGGTCTTTCTAAGTTTTTGGATTTTTTTTTTTTTTTTTAATTTAGAGACAGACTCTTACTAAGTTGCCTAGCCTGGGCTTCAACTTGCAACCCTCCCAAAATGCTGAGATTATAAACATGCACTACCACACTCGGCTCAAGTCTTAATCACCGTGCTATACTGCCTCTCATCAAAACAGCGTCTACCTCGGCTGCCCTCTCTCTGGAGGCCCATAGTGTCCCTATTCTGGGACTTGAGTATATGCAGCTAAAGCCTATTCAACGTGTCACCTAAAGCGGGGGGGGGGGGGAGCATGCAATTTGGTCAGGGTCACAAGATGAATTAGAGAGTAGGTTAAACAAAGATCATTTTTCAAATCAGTCCAAATACTACTCTAAAAATCCAGCAGCTGGGGATGAAAGAAAGAGGGGGTAATGGGTGATCAAGACAGAACCAGGCCCACACAGGCTGACACAGAAGTTCTGGTCAGTAACCCAGAGAAAGTGGTTGGGCTTTGGGAATTCCCACTCATCCCCAGGAACTGCTGCTGATATCTCCCCAGAAGACACCATTCCAATGAGTTAATTCATAGATTTCCCATTCTCTGCCCATCTGATGGCTAGAAGCCAGGACTTAGAAACAGTTATGCTGGGATAAGAGATTTGCAAAAGTCAGACCACTAAGCAGGCAATCCACAGACTGACATCCTATCCATGATGCACTGAACCCTCTTCTCATACGTTTGCTCTTGGGATCACATATCCTCAATCAGATGGCAGGAAATACTCACCATGCTACAAATGAGAAAGCTAAGGTAGTCAGTGGTCCTCAAACCATAGTCCCTCACAGGTATTTTTATCACTTGAGAACTTGTTAGAAATGCACATTCCTGGCCTCTCTTCCAGGTTTTCAGGACCAAAAGTCCTGGGGTCAACAATCCTGGTTTTAACCAGTCCCCCAGGTGAGTCTGATTCTCACTGAAGCTTAAGAACCACTAGCCAATCTAGAGCAGTGTTTCCCAGACTGAAGATCCTGTCAAACTGCACACTCTGCTTAGCTCTGGTGCAGAGCCCAAGGTTCAACACTTCCAACACATTCCTGGAACAGTAGGTGCTGCTGGAGCTCAGACCACACTGAATGAAAAGCTGTAACAGCCTAGGACATCTATTCTCAGAGAGGCACCAACCAAGTAAGAATCAGAGCCCAAGACTCCCGACACACACCCTCACTCACCTGCTATCAAGCAGCCAGGGCAATGGCTTTAGATCTGCCCCTTGGCTCTTGCCATCAGACATTTCATCCTCCTTGATACCAAGAACTTAGGGGCAAAAAATGGCATGTCACATCTAAAACTTAATAGAGAGAGCTGGTATATCCCTGACAAGGAACTACCAGCAAGAGTTCTTCTTGTAATGGC
Source organism: Heterocephalus glaber (assembly GCF_000247695.1). The sequence continues at coordinate 233,138 of NW_004624906.1, forward strand.
AATGCTTGCTCTCTTAGGAATACTGTTCAGACCAAGTCATCAGCTACCACCACAGTGCTCAGCACACTATCCTCTGAGACCTCCAGAAGAACATCTCCTTTCTGTCTAAACGGCCTATAAAGGAGGTTTGGGTACCTCTCCTATGTAGCCCTCCAGTTACAGACAAGCTAGGAGTTTAGCTAGTCTGTCTTACTGTCACTATTCCTGAGAAAGGTTTCTCTAACACTAGTCACAAATCTGGAACAAAATCACAGAAATTCCCACAGATCCCGGGACACCATTCCTTGTCTATGTCACTAATCACCCAATTCTACACCACCACCATGAACTTTCCTTTTGGGACTGGCCCTAGTCATATTACCTGTCCAGTGAATTAAAACCTTATCAAAATGGCATGTTTCATCTCAATCATGGACTCTTACTTCTCCCAACCCAACTATCAATCTCTTTCAGTTAATCAGTTGGCTTTTCAACGCTGTTAGTGCTAGAAAAACTCATCACATAAATGTAAGGCTGGGGGGGCTTTTTAAGTATTGTAAACACCCAGGATAAGAGGATAATCATCCCAATGGCTGGAAAAAGTGCCTGTGAACAAGTAGATATCATCGATGGACTCCATTTCCAGACACTGCAAACTCAAACCAGGGCTCTTGGTTTTATCACACTTTTGGAGGACAAGATTCCAAGCTTTCTAAGCTTATTATCATCTTATCCACCTAACCACCACTACCCATTTCCTTCAGGCCAATGGCCAAGCAGTGCCTTCAATAGATTCCAGAGGAGCAACTATCTACATTACTACTAAAGAACTCACCTATAACAGTTGTCGCTGGACACTCTCCTTCAAGTGGATCTTCAACTCAGAGTACCCCACTTATGACAATTTATGATTCTATACTCTGTTCCTCACCAAATCTCTTAGTACCCATGACTTCCTGGTAGCCCACAGAATTCAAAGGAAATATAAGCTACCTAAGAGAATGGTTCTCATGCTTTCTTTCCCAGCACACCTAAGGGGTACAACACATAACTTCACTCCCACTATCACAACCATAGTCCAGCCTACTAACATCTCTCTCAAGAAATGCACCTCTCTCCTCAAACAATGGATCCCACCACGTTTCTCTATGCCTATGTTTAACTCATTGGAACATCTTCCTCTCTGTTCCCATGAACTCTATTTGATATTTCTGTTTCTTCCCTTCCACTCAACAATTCATTCAAATCTCCTTTTCTGGCTCACTAACTTTGCTCCCAACCTTGCCATGGACTCTGCACTGGACTCTAGCAATAATCTCCAAATAAGGGCTCCTGCCAGCAGTTTAGCCCTTAGCTCGGCCCTAGGCTGAAATGACTCCCTAGGACTAGACACTGACCACAGCAATAGAAGAGAAGTGGGGCCACTCATGTAACAGATCGGTTCTGTCCCCTACACACCTTTAACTTCCTCCACAGGCCAACTACATGCAGGATCCACACATCATCCCATTCCAAGGCATCTCCACTTCAGAATTAAAGGATCCTGGATGTTTGATTTTCCTTCTAGTCTCTTCTAATTCTCTCAACCACTAACAAAGAGTTTTGCCTGTGGTTGCACTCAAGGCATACAACCCCTCTGCCCATGTTACCCTGCAGGGAGAAGGGGTGGGAACACTCTTGTCTCAAGCTTTTGGGCTATGGCTCAATTTTCACAACTACAGCTCAAAACTCATCACATAAATGTAAGGCTGTGGAGGCTTTCTAAGTATTGTGAACACCCAGGATAAGAGGATAAAAAATAATCATCCCAATGGCATCTTCATCAAAATGATGTGGGATCCTTTTTCCCAATGAGACACGGTGATGCAGAAAGCATATCCTAATATCAGTTTCCTCACATCAAATATTTGAGATCAGTCTACAAAAGAAATATAATTAAGAAAGGACAGAAAAAATAAGACAGGATGGGGATAAGGAAAAGGAAAGCCTATGGACTTTATAAAAAATTTTTCAAATTTCACTCCCCCTCCTCACCCTCACCAACCTGCTGGCTTGCTTTCAATGGCTGAGTACTTGTTGTTGGGGCTCAGAGGGGGTTCCACTTCCAACCCCAAGCCCTACAGTCCTTGCAATCTTCTCTTGTTACCCAGACCCTCCTACCTTTGTTAATCCCTCCTTCCACATCCCTCTCAATGTTACCCAGCCAGCCAATCCACTGTGGTTTTATTGTTTGTTTGTTTTGTTTCTGGTACTGCAGATTTAACCCAGGTCTTTGTACTGAGATACATCCCTAACCCTTTTTATTCATGTTGAGACAAGGTTTCCCTAAACTGCTAAGGTCCCCATGCTGGGCTGGAAAGTGTGATCTTCCTGCCTCAGCTTCCCAAAGTACCTGCATTATAGGCACTTCCCACCACACCCAGCCATTTACCTGTTTGAAAGGTCTAAACTTCCCTAGCTATTGAAGATGGGTCCTACCAGATCCAAATCCAAATTCCCAGTTGTTTTGGGAAAGGAGGAGGTGTAATGTTATTCTTCAGCTATTATCTCTCCCAAGAGACCTAGCAGTCTGCCCAAATGCTACCTTCAGTGACAAATGAGGTGTCAGAGTAGCCTCCCTGAGAATGCCTCAGCTCACATATTTCCACTTTTTGACTCTTACCCTTTCTGCCCAGACTTTATTAGCTCAAACTCTCTTCAGCCACTTCTAGACTTCATACCCTTATTCATAGCATCCCAGTAAGACCTCATAGCTTGAATGTGAGAAATACCTTATAACTGATACAGATAATCCAACTCACTCACTAGATTCAAAATCTCCATTCTTCTTCTCCTTCATTTTCAACATTCTCACAAACACACCTGTAACTGAGGTCAGTGTTTACAGACTTAGGCCAATTCATCCTGCTTTACTCTGTGAGCACCTTCTTTTATCCCTGCTGCAACAGTTTTAAGAGGCCTCATATGTATGTGACCCTGTCAGTCTCCTATATTTCTTACAAAATAATCCAAAATCACTTCCTCCTACACACTATAAGCAGGGCTGATCACTCCGATCCTTTATACCCTTACTGCACCAATAATGGAAGTTATCAAGTTGGCTGATGGTGGTCACACTTATGCCCACGCTCCTCAACTCTGAGCTCCTTGAGGGTAGGGACTATTTCTTCCTTGTCTTTATATCCTGGTAGTTAGTATCCAAAGAGCAAAAAGTGGTCTTTTCATTTCCTCTAAGGTGGTTACAATAAGGTCCTCCCTATTCCTTTGCCAATTTAGTTGGTTTTGTCATGTCCAACAAAAACTTTAAAAGGCAGCTCAGTGTCACTGTTATTTTACAATCCCTGATTTCATTCACCATTTATCAATGGTTCTATTCTTCAGAGCTCTTCCTTACCACCAAACTTAGCCCTGTGCTTAACAAAATCTGCATTCCAACAGCTGTCTGGGCCTTGGAAGGCCACTAAGATAATAAGAGGCTAGGGGGGATGTTTCCTGATTTGCACTAAATTATGTGGTGATTTTGTTACTAGTGACCCAGTCCTCCCCAAGGAAAATTCCTGGCCCTACCCCCACACAACTCCACAGGCTAACTATACACCATGGCAGCTTAAAGGTATAAACCCTAGAGAAGGTAGAGAAGCAGTCTGAACAGAGCAAATAAACCCACTTCGATTGTGCCTCTGCTATGCCAAACACACAAGGCAGCAGTGCCATGCATCAGTGCTTCATTCCCCAAGATGTATATTTTACTTCTACATTGCTATGTCTGCTCCAAATAAAGAAGGGCCCTTTGGCTTTCATAGTTACAACATGGCCAAGACCTGGACACAGCAAATGCTTGTTCCCATTCAGGGAGCACTAGTTGGAGGGGTGGGGGATGATTCAGGGGACCACCAGGAAAGAGCACTGGGGAGGGGGAGGGGGAAGCACCACATTTATGGAGCCAGTGGCAAAAAGGACAAAAGGACCTAGTGCCCATCCCATTCCCACCACCATCACTAGCCACCAATAGCAGAATTCATTTATAGTGACCCTGGAAGAAGAGATGTGTTAAAGGAGAGATAGAACTAAAAAGAAAGGTAATAACTATTCTGATGGGCAGGGGGAAAATTATTCTAGGAGTCAGAAGCCTGTGCAAGAACACTTACGGCTCACACAGTCATCATAACTCAGCCCCCTCAAGCATTTTGTGCTCTGCTTATGGTGTTAACTTTAATGTCTTAACATATAACACCATCCACACTAACACAAAATACTACACACGCCAGATGAGGCTGAGTTATAGTTGCTGTGGGAAGCATAACTTTGAATTTCCTGATTTGGGTGCATTTAATCTCAACCATAATGTTACATTAACGTCGGTTTTGCATTTCATTTCCTAGTTTAGAAGAATAGCATCAGCACCTTCGCCTGTTTGTACAGAAAGAAGTACAGGCTGACCGGGGCCACAGGCAGAGGAACCAAAATCCAACAACTGGGCTCTCTTGTAAAAACTCTGGCCCAATCTCTCCCTCTTGGAGCAGCTGCAGCCAGGGCAAGCTAACAGGGAGGGAAGGTTGAGTTCTTTCCAGGGCACTGCCTTTCTGTCTACTTGGAGACTGCAGGAACCAAGAGCAGAGAGAAGGAGACAAGCTAAATATGGAAGAAAGAGCAATATTTATGTAGGTTTTGGGGATGGGGGTTGGGACTCTTGTTTTTCAGCCTTGAATTAGGAGAAAGGGGAATCAGTGTAGTTTGACTGGTAGGGAATCTTAATCAATTTCCTGTAAAGTTTTCAAAAATGTATCCTTCACAAAAGACTGGCCATGATGTACCAGCTTTAGGTCATACTGAAATCTTCCAAACGTCTCTTTTATATTATTCCTTCTCCTGTCACCATAAACCCTTCCCCCACTCTACTCTCCAAAAATAGCTCAGCATCTGGACAATTTTCTATAAACGAGAAACTCCTTTACTCATAGTTCTAACTCAAAATGCAGATGGAGTCTCTTCAAGGTTTCTGTAAAAAGAAAAAAGCCCCCGTGGACAAAGACCAAACATTAGAAAACCTCAACCCCAAAGGTCATTTTTCTCCAAAGTTATGGGCACTTGAATACAGATTAGAAGGAAAACAGTAGGCAGGGCTGCTGTAGAGCAGTGAGCAAAACACTACCCAGGAGGCTGATGGACAGCCAGACAGGACTGGGGAGGGACGAAGGCAGCAGCCAGGACATGGCGGCCAGGACATCAGCTCCTCAGATGGGGAGAGCTGGGCTGCCCCTCCCTCCCTGGCCATCCAGTCAGTTGGGGTTACTTCCTCCTCCCCACTCGCTGTGGCCTATACCTCATTTTCCTCACTTACATTTGCTTTGGTCTCTTCTGAACACTGAGGTGGTGAGAAAACTTGCCCTGAGGTTAAAGACGCACAATTAAAGATCCCACCGAAGCTTTCAGGCTGCTCTCTGGGGCTCAGGGTCATAACAACCATCATTCAATGCACATCCACACCAAAATGAGCAATGTGAGCTCCAGCTAGTAAGGACAAAGGAGCCATGATTCTCCTAAATCAAATAAAAAATCTACTTCTGTATCAGAAAACAATTTCTAAAACAAGAAAGGTGCCTCTAAAACATTTTAGTATATGTGCTGCCGAAGCAAGCACCATCTAAAACATTTTAAACAATTTAAATTAACATTTAAGTGAAAAAATGTTTTCCAATGAAAAAGTCTCATATTCAACCAATACTTATCATGTTAATCTGAATCAAAACATGTAAAAAAGATAAAATGAGGTCAAAAACCAGAACACAAAAGCCTATTACTGGCAAATCAACCACTCCAGTTTCACCTAGCTGAACAAAGTACAAAAATAAACAACAAAAATGATGACAAATGGAAAATACCAGATGTTTTACCATATTTATAACCAATATTGTTACTCACCTAAGTACAACAGAGCTTATACCTGTTAGTTTTTTGTGATGGCATTCCTTTAGGATAGTCATAAGCTGACTCAGGGACTTCTGAAAACCAGAGGCAGATGAGAAAAATGATCCCATGCCAACCTTCCAAACAAGACCTGGCCCAAAGCTTGTTTCTGCCTCTTACACATTCAAAGGCATGACACACTCCAGAAGAATCAGAAGTGTACTATGCAGAGATCCAGAGTACTGAAAGCTCCTGGGAGCTGGTCAGGAGAGGAGCTAGGACCGTTCTCAGTCATGATTCCACTCCCACATGCGGGAGGCACGCCATAAAAAAACCTGTCAGGTGGACAGCCATCATGCCATTCTGAGATCAGGAAAGCTGATGGAACTTGCACACCAAGTTCTTGTCCTTTTACTATCTCTTCTGGAAGTTCCTTTTTACTCCAAATCTCAGTCTTTCCTACTTCCATTTAAATTCACTTGTTTGTCTTTATGAAAATGAACAGCAAGTTATTACTATGCTTCTAGGAATAATTACTCCCTAAATGATGGAATTATTTAAAATGGATAAGAAATCAGCTTCCAAAACTATATTCCATTTCTTTCTTACTAAGTTCTATTTTTTTTTTGCTTGTAATTATTTTTGTTTCTCTTATCCTAAACTTTTCCAATTTCCCTACTTTCCTTGCTGACCAGAAGACCTAAACAGCACAGAGGATCTAATGAGAACGTGACCTATGATGACTTCATTGGGAGGATACTGCCCTGTCTGGGACTGAAGACTTCTCTAATCCATCTTCTAAGCTTAGTCTGAATCCTATCAGGATCTTGCTACCAGCACCCCTTAAAGAAGATCAGGGGGTAGTGGGGCTGTAAATTGCCACTACAAAACAAACCTTAAACTATCTATCCCCTTCCTGAGAGTGGAACAAGGGTAGTTCAACAAAGGTTCGTAGCCCTAAACTCACCTGCCCACCTGTTGATCACAGCATCGTAGAGGCTTAATGAAGTTGAGATGCATTAATTTGTCGCTTGCCCTAGATCCACTCAAATCCATCACTATGTCACAGCAAGAAGTTAAATTGATCTGACAAGATTTGCTCTTCTTCACAAACCCATGTAAGTTATTATTCAGTACCCATGCTCTTCTAGATGTTTGCTGATTATCTGACGATCAGGTCAAGTATCTTCTCTGGAATCACAGTAAACTAACAGGTCTATAATTTCCAAGATCATTCGTATTCCCCTTTTAAAGATAAGCAAGACAGCAAATGATCCTTCCTGAGTTCTCTAAAGCAACAGCTAATGCTTTGCTAATAATCAACCAGGGCAGCCAATTCCTTAAATGCCCTTGGAATCACATCATCAAGGTTCATTGATTCTGGAGATAATCTTTAATCTGGCTCTGAAGCTGGCAAACATGAAGCTCTAACTCAGCCTGGGTCTAGAAAGTCTTGGTAAGTCTGGGAAGAAAGTTGGTGGTACAAGTGATTTAATCTGTACTGCATTATGTCTTCAGCATTGCCACAAATAAATAAATAAAAAAGAACAATGCCCTTGAACAAGAAATGAAAGGTGACACAGACCAAACTGAGACATCAACCAGGCTCCAACTTCAGGAATTTAGCAGGACCCTCCACCAGACAAGGGAACAGAGCTACATAATGATCGGAGCTTATAATCTAACTGTGAAGATAAGAAGCATACATCCATAAGCATGTGCCAGGAAGCAGGAAGCAGCAAATGCCCTAATGGAGAAGTCAAGCAATTATGAAGGTTCAGAAGAAGGACGAATCATATGCAGTAGAGACATGTTAGAGAGTAGACTCATGTCCCACTAAGGCTTACTCAGTGACTGAAACCTAACCTGTAAGGGAAATAATAATAATAATAATAAGATATGGATCACAGAGTCCCAACTTGGGAGACTATACAACCAAAAGCCAGCCACAACCCACCACTCAGGCAGGCCCACCATGCCAGAGAAACTTCAGTAGCTAGATGAGGCAGAGAAGATGATGCTAGAGCATAGCCAGGAGCAAGAAGCAGAGAAAGCAAGTGTGGCTTGGGTAGCTCCCAAGCTGTGTTCCCTTTCATTCAAAGTTTCTTCTCTTGGGGCATTATCCTCATCCAGCCCCTGTCCTCCAAGGCCTCAGTAGGCCTGATTCCAATGCCCCAAAGGTAAACCACTGCTTTAACAGAGAATAAAGAGGAGAGGAGAAATGAAACAGGGGTTGTGGTATCTGCTTCAAGTGAAATAATACACCATTTTAAAGACAAATCCCTTCCTGGAAAAAACAACCATGAAAAATGAAGCCGGTTTATCTCTGGATGGACTCCACTATTCCCTCCTTCCCAAGTGCCCAATGCTGAGGTTCTCTTCTCCCCATCCTGCTTACTAATGAAAGTTGTTCCCTGATCAACATGTCTACGTATTAAATTACACATTCTATAACAGGGAAGAGTGAGTCCTACATCCAGTATACCCAAAGCTCTCACATTACAACAAATTGCCCATCAAGCCCCCAATCATTTCCTTAAAGCAAATACCAAGCACCTCAATGGTACCCTCCAGTTTCCTCTCTGCTGGTAATCCAAGCTTCCTAGCAGCCTTACCTTTAAAGGTAAAAGGTCTTTTACACAGTAGGTAACTAAGGAAAAAAAGCAAGCTAAGGAATCTACCTTTCCAACAAACCAACAATGGTATTTGTTCAGGTTAAACACCATAACACATCATCCCAAAACTTGTGGCTTAACGTACCAATAATCACAGTTATTCTGAATCAGGAATTTAGGAGTGGCTCAGGTGGCTAAGGGTCTCTCCTGAAGTTGAAGTCAGATGCCCAATGGGGGTGTATTCATCTGAAGGCTTGACTAGGGGTGGTGGATGCACATGACTGGCAAGTTGATACTGGCTTTTGAATTAGAGCCTCAGTTCCTATACGCATCTGCCTCTACAGACCTGCTTAAGTGGCCTTGTAGTAGCATGGCAGCTACTACTCTGGCTTCCACCAGAGCATGTGATCCAAAAGACCAAAGCAAACTGCTGTATTTTTTTGTAACTTAGCCTCAGAAATCACATTGTTTCCTCCACTATATTCTATTCCACTATATTCTATTGCTGGATGTGAATACCAGGAGGTAAAGATCACTGGAGGTCATCTTGGATGCTGGCTACCACGTACTCCTTGAAGAACTAGCAGCAGTGGCAAAAGGAAAGAAAGAAATGGAAAAGAAAAAAGAAGAGAGAGAAGGAAATGTTTTCATCCCCAAAAGCTGAGGCCAAAGAGAAACAATATGCCTAGTTCTCCCCCAGAGACTCTTCAGTCTACCTTGCCCTAGCATACCTGGATCAAGTCCCGCCTCCTAGAACTCCAGATGAGAAGTTAAAAGCCAGGAAGATATGAGAAAATACCTCTGAGTCCCAGGAAGCAAGACTCTCCTCCCTCCCTCCTTGCCCACCCCACCTTTTCTGAAGCAATGAAACAAGAGTTACCTGAGGATGAATCTGTGGCTTGTCACACGTGGCCTCAAAGTCCAGCACTAAAAAGTAGTGATACCTCTGGGGAGGGAAGGACACCATTGCCGCCATGGATGCGCCAAAGCCGTGAGCCGCCAGCTTTCTGGTGGATATGGAGCAGAACTCCGGAACACCACAGGGAGAAAATAAGTGGGAGCCCAGCACTTTTCTTGCTCTTGAAAGTAAATATGAAGAAAATCGAGCTGCTCCAGTCTGTAAAGGTGCTAGCATTGAACATCCAGAAGCATCTAAAACTTAGGGGAGGAAAGTTAAAAAAAAAAAAAAAAACAGCCTGGGTTACTCCCCTCCCAGTGTGGTCCTATTCCATCTAGTCTTAGTTGTCAAGAATATCCATGCAATATAAGCCACTCCCCAATGTTTCTGGACCCTTTTCTAAATCACAGTATTCATTACTAAAGTTCAAGACCCTAATACCAGCACCTGCAGCATTTTTACAGTTCTGACTCTCCCAGATCCTTCTCAAAACAATATGCAAAACTGGCCTTCATTTTTAAATGGAGCTCTAATTCAAAAGAGAGCAGAGAAAAATCCTGTGGTCATTTCTCTGGTGACCACAGTTAACTTTCAAGTTAAAGAGTCCCAAAGCAACATGAAATGACCCAGTTGCACAATCAGTCCCAGGAGCTAAATAGACTAAGACAAACATCAGGAAATGCCCACAGCTCTCTCCTCAGCTCCACTGCCTGCCATGTGCCCTTGGCTCTCCTGTCTGTGTCTGATATCTCCATACACCTTCCTCCCTTCTCCCAACCTGAAAGTGTAAAAGCAAATAAAGTCAATCCCAGAGGAGTGGGCTTAGGACACTCTGGGGATTCCCCAACCCCCACACTAGCCAGCAACACCCTGAGGCGATAGATGAACAAGGCCTGGAGAGCGCAGCTGGCAACAGCCTCAGGCCTCCTCATTTTCGGCCTTGAGTCTCACTTTCTCCTAGGGGCCATGAATGGCCCTGAACAACTGTGAGACTTTTTAAATAGGGAAGGAAAAAGAGAAAACCCAGATGTGGCAGTAATGGGAGCATTGCTAAAAGTCTAGTAAAGTGTTCTGAGTGAACATGTGCAAAAAAAACAAAGAAAGAAAAAGAAAAAATTCCAATCACTTTTCCTGTACATTTTCCCTTTAAATTTGCAGTATGTCTGTTCATCAGAGGACTAAATACTATATAAAAATCAAAGTCTAAGTTTTACTCACAAATAACTTCAGCACCCTCCCTCAAAAGGAAAAAAGTAGAAATTATGTGTCCTTCCCAGTTTTATACTCAATACTCAAATTTCCCTTAACTTTAATCCTCAAACACCAAATCTTACCACCCAATACAGAAATGGCCAGTTTATGCTTCCTGAAGTACCCTTCCCACAGAACCAAAGGCTTGCCTCTGAGTGGAAGCAAGTGAGCACCAGGCTCCCTCCACACAGGCTGGGGGGCAGTGCCCTGTGAATTCCAGGACATACTCAAAGGCACTGAACTTCACTACTACCTGAGCAGAAAAGGACAATACCAGGTATCACTTCTCAGCTCTCTCATGACTCACTAAATGAGTCACAGTCATTTGCCTGCATAGTTATCAAGATATATGCTAGTGTGGGTATTCAAATTCCCTATCCCTATACTAAGATGTCATGGGGACTGTGTGCAGACCAAAAGAAATCTTAACTATGTTCTTCATGGATCCTGCACAGGCACAACGCTTTTTACCATTGCCTTAGAGCCTCCCTGCAAAAGCAGCCCAAACTCCTCAGCCCAGGTAGACAAAGGCAATATCTCTTTGAAAGTCAGAATCCAAAATAACTCATCTCTTCACCTACTCCTGAACAGTAAGGGAAACCTTACTGAGATGGAACATGAGTGTGCTCACTCACCCATTCCAGCCTTAGAACTCTTCTCAAATTCCTCAAAGTCAGACCATGTACAAGGACTTTTAAAAACTCTTAATGTTTCTCAATTTGTCTACAGTAAATATAGTATATATAGTCAACCTGACCCTGTCTGCCAAATACCCCAGGCAATTAAGCTTCTCGATGAACAAAGGCTTCCAGGTTTCAGTCCTGACTTTACCACTTACCAACCACAGCACCTTGGGCAAGCTCTGTTCAATTCCTCTCCTGTAAAATGACAATAGTAACAGTACCTACTTTAAGAATGAAATGAGACAACACTTGTAAAGCACTAAAAAGTGTCTAGCATCTAACGGCTCAGAAAATATTAGCTTAATATTATAACTACTACTATCCAATTGGCTATGCCAACCTGGCCGATCCTGGATCCCCATAATTGGAGTCTCTAAGTCCAATAATATGTAAGGCATCATACGGAGTTACATCAACATCTCCTGCTCTAGACCTCCCCTAGGTCATTCCATTATCTATCTATCTATCTATCTATCTATGTATCTATCTATCTCCTAACTCATCTATGGACAACACATTGATGTCTAGAGGTCTTATTGCCTATAAGCCTTGTTTTCCCACCTGATTTCACCTACATCAAAAAGCATCTCTTTTAGAAAAATCTTAAGAACAGACCTTAGGAAGCTAACCCTCCACATGTCAGTAGTCACTGGGTCCCATACTTCCTTGACTTATAACAACCCAAATTCAGCCCAAGTGAAGAAAGAGAGTAGCTATTTCTCTTTCCTGAAAAAAATTCAATCCTAAAGCCATTAAATGCAGCAGGAGAAAGCAAGTATCTGTACCAGCTGGGAGAGCCAAAAGGGTAAGGGGTGCGTCAGAGCCCAGGCAGGGTGAAGGCGGCATCTATGAAGAGGTGGGAAGCTGTAAAAACATGTTAGACCAAGGGTGGGTGTGGAGGGCATTCACAATGAGGGTGGTCTAATGTATAAAAGAGGCAATCATGAAGGGTAAAGGACAGTGGCCAGCAACGGGAGATGAGTTAAATACGGAGGAACTGAGCAAAGTGTGTATATCAAGGATAACGAGAACCAAGTTTCTCGCTGTTAGGGAAATGACTTAAAATATGGAAATAAAGAAAATCTGTGATGAGAGATTGAAATTGGCAGTTAAGAGTGAGATCTCATGGTTTCTGATACATATATGGATATATAATTGTAGATGTAAATATAAATACTGTATGTATATTTATATATATAAACATTCCTCATTTAACAACCAAGTTCCAGTCCTGCGTCTAGGTCATTAGGTGAACTGGTTGCTAAATAAGGAACTGTATATATATATATATATATATATATATATATATAGTATGTACATTACAATATTCAGAATGAAGAAACAGTCAAAGGAAACTCCAACTTGATGACTTTGCTTTTATCTGTATAACAGAACATAAAAATATAGTACTGTAATGTACAGTACAACCAGCAAAAATTATAACACAAGATGTACTGTACCAAAAAAAAGACACTGAGGCTCTATAAACAAGAGGTACAGAAACGCATGAAAAAAAAAAGACAGGTTGTAAGTCTGAGTAGCAGGTTCTAAGTCCAAACAGCATGCCTCAGTCACAAGTCCGAACAGCAGTTAAACAGGTACGCTGTTAAATGAGGAATATCTGTTCTCACACACAAATAGATCCACATATGCATATAAATTTTTCAGCTCTGTCTAAAGAATAGTCAGAGACCAGCAACACTCAATAGCAATGACCACACCTAACACTTTGTTGCCTTCTAAATACCATTCTCCACTGAAAGAACCAGAACTCCTTGGAGAAATGGCTGATTCCAGACTGTGGTAGGTTAAAAGTACAAGACAAGCTTGGAACATCCTGTTCTACCAGAAAGCGAGAAATGCTCAAAGAAGTATGGGAACATACCAAAAGGACACAAAGACACCTCAAAGGGACTCCCACTGACCAATAAATAATGGGCATAATGGAAAATAAGGCACTGAAGCAACTTAGAAACAATGAGTCCATAAATAAATAAATATAACTAAATTTTATCAAGGGATATTTAAATAGATTCATTGTACTGTATCGCCCCACAAATTACTTACCAATTATAACAGGAAGTAATCTTATAATGGAGAAGCCTAGCAGACATCACTTTAATCCACTGATCAAAAATAAACATCAATTCCAGGCATGTGCGCATGGTAGTGCACACCTGTAATCCCAGCACTTGAGAGGCTGAGGCAGGAGGATTGCTGTGAGTTTGAGGCCAGCCTGGGCTACATAGTGAATTCAAGGCCAGCCTGAACTATACAGCAAGACTGTCTCAAAAAAAGCCAAAACAACAACAACAACAAAATCATTAATAATTGGATAAATCAAAATTGCATGCTATCTAAAAGGATGCATTTAGAAAAAGAAAGCATCATTTCTGTGACACTCCAGCTGAAGAGGCATAACTTAAATCTAATGAGAAAATATCAAACAAACTCTAATTGAGGCACAATCTACACTACCAGCCTGTAATGTTCAAAAATAGCAAGATCACCAAAGTCAAGGTAAGTTTACTGAGGAAAGTCTAAAGGAGACTGAAGAGAATTGATAACTAAATACAATTCACAATTCTGAACCACAGATGCTTTAAGGATGCTTTAAAAGATATTCCACAAATGCTTTAAAGGATATTCCTAGGACAAGTGGCAAAATTTGAATGGGATCTGTGAGTTAGCTAGAGTTAATGTATAATATTAATTTCCTGATTCTGATGGTTGTACAATGGTCAGATAAGAAAACATCCTTGCAGGAAATACATGCAAAGTATTCAGGGTGATCGGGCATTAGTTTGGGACCTTAACCTTCAAATGGTTCAGGAAAAAATTATTTGTACTGTACTTCCAACTTTTATATAAATTTGGGCTGTTTTAAACTTTTAAAAAATTATTTTTAGATTCATATGCAGGGCTGGGAGTATAGCTGGGAATGATAAAGCATTTGCCTAGCATGCATAAGACCCTGGGTTTGATCTTCAACACTAATAAGTAAATAAAATAAATTCCACATGCAACGTGATTTAAAAAAACAAAAAACAGGTGGTATATGAGGGAGAGGTCTCCCCATAGTGCCCACTGAAGGTGCTCTCCCAGAGGCAACCCTCAAAGCATACCTCAGCCCAAAGAGTCTCTCACTCTCTCCAGCCAGGTCTCCATGAGAAAAGCCCCCACTCAACACCCACCTCACTGGCACTGTGGGCCCCCTACAGCCTTCTTAAGAAATACTCCCATACTCCCTGCAGCAGCTCTTGTACCCCTAGTAGCTTAGAACATCTCTTTTTTATTGATGTCTTTATATTTTAGTTACAGGTTTACAGAATATAAATCTACGCCTTGTAACACAGATGGAGACTTTTAAGTATCTAGTAGAGGGGTGAGATTCAAAAAAAGTTTATAATTCTCTGTATTTCTACAAACTATCTTTTACCAGAGATCAAGGTTTATACAAACATTTATTCTCAGACATCTTTTTCCTTCTCCTAGCAAATTACAAGTAGTAAGCAGCCTATGGCAAGAGAGAAAATGAATGATTCTTTCTTCAAAATGAGGGGATCAGCCCCCAGTGGGAACAAGGGAGGGATAAATAGGGACAGCCCTGGGGCCAGCCTGATTTGGAGAACAGGCCTGCACCACAGCCCCTGGAGGATGGTCTCTGTGCAGAGTATTTACACAACAGACACCAATGGCTCCTCTGCAGGCATTACTGTCTATCAGGTAAATAACACATGTGCCAAGACACACATTTAATGAGGGAAATAATATGCCTTTATAAAAAGACTCAATCTGTATTTACCTGAGAGACTAAAGAAGCACCAAATCACCAGATTAGTGGGACCACAGAGGAGTCGTTCTGGTGTCTTGGGTAAATAGACATTTTATAGCCTCCATTACGAGAGGGGAAAGGGAGGGTGGAGGGAAGGGTCATTCTTCAACATTCACATACACAGGCCAGGGAGCCTCAGGGATGGGACAAAAAGAGAAGCCCATCAGGAAACATATGGTCTACTCCCACTCCACCTCCCCAGCCACACGGATTCAGAATCTCTAGGTTGATACCATCCCTGAATTCAATCCATGCCATTAAAAGTTAGATTGACAAGCTAGGGTACATTCCAGGGAAATTCCAAGGTACCAGAGGCAGATTCTTAACCCAACTGACTCGATGCACCTGGACCACTAAGAGCAGTAACCTTTTCAGTTCCCTGACCAGGTCTGACTCATAGTATCAAATCTCAAGCACCTAAACTGCAGAAGCAACAACAAAGACTGCCTATCTGGAACTCACTCAATACCAGGGTTTGTCTTAAGCAGCTAAAAAATAGTCTGAGAAAGACAAATAAATTGCATACTTTTCAAAGTTATAATCTTCAATCTAACGAATGCATCCCTACTGCCAGAGTACCTTCCGTGAAAACCAGACTGTCAAAGGTAAAAGACAAGCTAAGAAGCCACCAGGGAAAAAGAAGCCCTAGAAGAGAAGACTGCCCAAGGTCCACACAGCAAGAAAGAGAAAGAAGAGAAACCAGGGCTCTGGACTCCACTACCAGGGTCCCAGGCCACCACTCCAATGCAAAGAACAAGCTTTACCACTCATTCTCCAAGCTTCCCTGCCGTCTCACAGAAGAGGCAGAAGCCTGAGGGCTCTGTCTAGTTAGGTAAATGCTATGGGTTGGACACAAAATAAAGCCTCATGAGCCCTGAAACCTCTATGTGACTTTCAGATGGCTGCAAAGTGGAAACGAAGCAGAACTCTTTTGTTGAGGTCCTCACCTCAAGAAGAGTCCTCTTTGCAGCCTGTCACTGCCTCTGCCTATTGGTACAGCAACATCTGCTCCAACGCAGGGTTAGGGAAAGCCCCTCAATATGAGAAGAAGGTGCTGATCCCAAACTACCAGCAAAGCCAAAGTCACCAAGGGTCTTCAGGAACACCAAATCCTGATGGCACCATCACAAGCCACAGCAAGCTGGCTTTCCCCTCAAATACCCCATCCCATCTCAGCAGCTCATCGCAGAACATTAAAAAAGGCAATTGTTTGATCTGCCTGCTATTTGTAAACAATAAGCCATTCCCACTAGCTGAGACATACTTTTTCCAGGGACCAAAGTTGGAAGACATCTCTTTGCAGAGTCCTGAAAGTCAGCTGCTGTTCCATCATACACAAGGCAGCACAAAGCCTTGTTTCCCAACACACCACAAGGAAAGTAGAGATGGAGGACACGGGATGCTCATCCCTTTAAGTACTTCCCACACTTTTAGATGGCATCTACAGAACAACAGTATCCTGAACTTCAAATACCTTTTTATACTCCTGCTTCCAAAATGGAGAACTGGTGTTGAAGCAGCTATACAATCGACTTATTAAAACACTGATATTAGACCAACCTATGTTCAAATCTTGATTAGGGCTGGGCGTGGTGGTGCACACCTGTAATCCCAGCACTTGGGAGGCCAAGGCAGGAGAATCAACATGCGTTCAAGGCCATCCTGGACTATACAGTGAATACAAGGCCAGCCTGAACTACATAGTAAGACCTTGTCTCAAAAAAAAAAAAAAAGGACCACCGGGGATTTAGCTCAGTGGTTCCACCGCCTGTCCAGCAACCACAAGGACCTGAGTTCGATCTCCGGTAACAAAAAAAAAAAAAAAAAAAAAAGTGTTGTCAAAAAAAAAAAATTTCTAGGCCAGGGATTTAGCTCAGTGGCGCTGTGCTTGCCTGGCAAGCGAAAGGTCCGGAGTTCAATCCCCCAGTAACCGCCCCAAAAAAATCCTGACTCCAGTATATATTCTTTAATACTAGCTATAACAATACTTTAATAATACCTGAATCTTTACATTTGATTCAGTTATACAATGCTTTGCACAACAGTAACAGCTCAATAAATGAAGCTACTATTGTTAATGTAGGAGATCAAAGAAAGGGAAATATTATTTTCTGAAAAGCTCCTATAAGCCAGGCACTGTTAGTTATTTATATAGTTTAGCCCATTTAATCCTCCTACAAGCAAAATAGGTAACTATTTACATTTTACACATGAGGACAGTAAGGCTCAGAGGCACTCAACTCGTTAGGGCTCTGTTTCCCTCTACCATGTCTGATGGCCCACATTTCCACCACTTGACTGATTCACCCATCAGCCACAGGACTAACAATGCATATCAACTTCAATTATTCTTTTGAGGTAAGGTGTGATTTTAACCAAAAGTAACTCAATCTTAAACAATAATTAAATCTGTTTAAATCATACAAATTTGTTCTCATAATAATTTATATTTATTTAAAATACTGTGTATGTTGTGTGGTACTGGGAATTGAACCCAGGGTCTTCACACTGAGCTACATCCCCAACCCTTTTTAATTTTTTAATTTAGAGACAGGGTCTCAGTAAGTCACTATAATTGCCCAGACTAGACTTGAACTTGAAATTGTTCTGACTCAGTCTCTCAGATAATTGGGACTACAGGTGCACACCACATCCCTAGCTATAATGTTTTATATTTTAAAAAGAAAAACAAATTACAGGCCTGATCATAAAATCAGAAACAGGAAGGGGTGCCTTGGATTAAAGCAACTGCAGCAAGAAGAGCTCAAAGCCTTTGCTTTTTTTTCAAAGCCTTTTCTTAAACACAACTGTAGAGGTGCAAATCTTCCCCATCTTACAGGGTGAGAAACTGACAGGAGACACAGGTTACAGTCAGCTCTTGCTCAGGTCACTAATATGCTGTTTCCTCTTACTATCTATGCCTTGACAAATGCTACTCCCTTGGTTTTGGAGTACACTTTCATTTTTCACTACAGAAATTATCACTCCTTCAAAATCCAGCACAAATTTCCTTTTAGTAGCTTTCTCGGATACTCCATCATAAAGTTAAATGCTTAAGTTCGACCCAGTAACAGCTTGTTTAGTTTTGTGGTACTGAGGACTGAACCCAGGGCCTCTGCATTGAGATGTATCTCCACTACTTTGTATTTTTTGAGATAGGATCTCACCAAATTGCTAAGTTAACCAGGCTGGACTCAAATTTATAATCTTTCTGCCTCAGCCTCCTGAGTAGCTCGGATTACAGGTACACACCACCACACATGGCAAGTTTATATGGTAAGGTGTCAGATATTTGTTTCTCCTACTAGTAGTAATTTTCAGAGTTAGGGGGAAAGACTGGAAGACACCAGTATAGGCAGATGTGTGCACATGTGTGTAAAAAAACACATTTGATATAATTCTTTGATTTGTTTTTTTGTCAGGACCTTTCACACATTTTTAAATACATACAGCATTAAAGAAAAGCAAGATGTTGGTTTTTTGGGTCTTTTTTGTTTTTTTCAGTACTAGGAATTGAACTCAAGACCTTGGACTTGCCAGGCAGGTGCGTCACCACTGAACTACATCCCCGGCCCTAGATGTTAGTTTTTTAATCCACATGGTGAATGCATTTTTTCCCCTTTAATGGTGCTGGGGATCAAACCCAGGGTCTTGGACATGCTAGGCAAGTGCTCTGCCACTGAACTACATCCCCAACCCATGAATGCATTTTAAAAGCCTGAGAGATGCTGAATTAGATCTTTAAGGGAAAGGACTACACTTTATTCATTCATGTGTTCCCAGCTCCTCACACAGGGCCAGGCACAAAGTGTGAATAAAGGCCTGAATGAATTAACATGCCTAAAATCATGATGCCAACTGCTCTGGAATTAGAACATGCCAGAATAGCACACAGCCCAAGCACCAAACAAAGGTTCTTTTCTTTCTCATCCTTCTCCAAGCCCACCCATTCTGTCTCAGAGAGAGAGAAAGAGAGAGAGAGAGAGCTGCCAGAATACTATTAAAAGGATTAATTTAGGGACCGGTGTTTGGACTGTCACATCCAATCACTACCCACAGATCTACAGCTTCCCAAATCAGGCTCATGCAAAGAGGAATCAATTGCAAGGACACAGAGGGTCTGAACAGGCATACTAATGGCCTCCTGAGGTGCCAGCGGCCAGCTTTGACACTCCCATAAATTATCTGCCTTTTGATTTTACCTGTAGCTGTGAGGCAAAAGGCACAATTTTAAACATATCAAAGCAATCCCTCGTAACCCAAGGCTCCCCAAGAAATGTCCCCAAAGAAGGAAAGGCTAAAAACAACAACCCAAAGGAAATCTGCTTCCCAGCAGGCCCAGTCCTAGCAGTCAACAATTAAAACCCAACAGGACCAAATGGATAAAGGAGAACTCAAATCAAACCTAGTAGATCTAAACAAGCCTTGCAACAGACTGTAGTTTTGCAATCTCTATGTATCTGTCACTCAAGGGAAAAGAAATCACTGCAATAAGCTAACACAATTTCATCTGGAGACAAATCTGCACTAGCATTTCCAGTGCCTCACAGCATGATCTTGGGCAACTCACTTAACTTTCTTGGGCCTCAGTTCCCTCAGATGATAGGAAGGAAACAAATGCTGACCAACTGATCTCCTTCGTAGAGTAATAGTGAAAAGCAATTAAAAAAAAAAAACACTGGAGAGACACTTCACAAAAATAGAGGACCACAAGGGTGGCAACACTAATAAATGACCTCAGACAGACAGGGAGAAATGACTGGTCACACTCTGGTGAATTTCTCTTGGGAAGCCGCTGACTTAATTCACTTTACACATGGCATTGGGACTACACTGAAAAAAGGTCCACCATAAAGAAAGTTCTGGGAATGGGAATCCTACTGTGTGCAAATTTTCATTATGAAAAGCAGTCCCTTACTTTATTTTTAACTTTCTCCTGGTGCTTCCGCAACAAGTGCTATGTTTCTGTCACATAGACAAAATGACAACTGTGTAGACCCAATACAAACTAAACCAAAGGCCAAGTCACCTAACTTTTTAAAATAATTACTAATTGTGTGAAATATTATTCATAATGAAATATATCAAGACACTGTGCTAAGAACTTTACATACCTTACTGAAGCCTTTAACCAACCCTATTAAGTCCCATTATCTCCGCTTTAAAATTAAGGAAAGTGAAACTCAGAGAGTGAGTCACTTGTTCAAGGTCATATAAATACCATCAGAAACCTACAGGCTTCCCTCCAGCAATCCAAGCACACCAGGGCTCATAGGAAGAGGAAGACAAAGGGAAAAAAGCAGGCACAGGACTCTGGGCTCTAACCTACCCATTAGACACTCAACAAATACTTTATTTGCTCTTTATGCCCAACTACACCACCATAACTGAATTAGAGGACCTTCCCAAACTCAGGAAAAGGTGATCAGTCTGCTATGAACAAGGAAAGGAGAGACTGAGTAGGACTTATATACAATGAGGACAATTCCCTAGAAAGCTTAGAAATATGGGTCAGTTTCTGTGTATACAGTTCAAGAAGTTCAAAGCAACTGACATTAAGCTACAAGTCCTTAAACCAAGATCCCTCCCAGGGTTCCATTTATTCTATACTTCCTTTAATAGAAAATAGTTCCCAAAATCTTTTAATTCATTCTACACCAACTTTCCCTTTCTATATGTTTTCTGTCTTGTACTTCCGACACATTCTTTGGTAGACATCCTTTAAGTTCCAACAGATGACCAAGAAGTCAGTAAAGAGAGCCAATATACACATGTATGCAAAGATTCATATAATGCTACCCAAAGTTGCCAGGAATGTAGCTCAGCAGCACCATCCCTGCCCGGTAAGCCCAAGGTCCTGAGTTCGATCCCCACTACATCCCCCCCCCCGCCGCCGCAATGCTACCCAAGTTAACTGCCACAGCCTCCTTACCGGTCTCTCTACTTCCAGTATTATCTATTCCCATCAATTCATTCTTAACACTAATATCAAAGCAAACTTTCTACAACATAAATTTAATGTCAATCATGTACTGCTTAAAACTTAACAGCTTCTTACTGTTAAGTCTCATCTAGGGGTCACCAAACTATGGTTCATGGGCCAAATTCACCTGGCACCTTGTTGTTTTGTTGTTGTTGTTTGGTACCAGGGATCGAACTTGTGACCTTGTGCTTGCAAGGCAGGCATAGAACCACTGAGCTAAATATCCGGCCCAGCCACCTGTTTTTATACATAAAGTTTTATTGGTACACAACCATGTTTATTTTCACACTCTCTATAGCTGTTTTCATGCATAACTGCAGAATTGTATAAACTAGTTGTGACAGAGACCCAGAAGCCCAAATATTTATTATCTTGTCCTTTACAAAAAATTTTGCCAACTTCTCATCTTTTTCCCGCCCTCCACCAACCTACCACCAGTCTAATCCTAAGTCTAATTTCTTAACCAGACCCTGGTCCTGGCAAAATGGAGATAGGTTAGGATTATCCATCTACTCAAAGGTGACATAAAACCCAAATTAAGGTCCCAAAGGCTCTGTTCAAATACATTATTAAGAACCAAATGAACATGTTTCTTCCAATTGTATTAAGATGTGTATTTCTCAGGATAAAGTACTATTTTCTGCCTCTATTCAACCATCCTGAACCTAAACTAAGTGCTCATGAGATACCCATTACAGAAATCATGACAGAACTTGAGAGTCTGAATCCCTTACCTCCAACTCTCACTCCACAAACATTGAGTGAACTTCAATAGGTTTTGAGCATATGCTGCCTTATCAGAAAAAGCTACATAAAAACAATCTGCACCAACCTCCACTCCACACCCACCAAAAGGAAGAAGTCAAGCCAAAGTTGACAATGCAACATAATTCTCACCTCTTCTTACTTCGAAGATGCCAAGACTGGCAGCTGGGGATGGTGAAGGTTCTGTGAGAGCTGGAAAGCCCCAATGCTGTGGACAAACAAATATTTCTGCAACAAGTCTATTTCAATACAAAAGATCAAACCCCCACTAAGGATTACCCTACGGTTCAAATTCCTAAACTCAAAATTTGGCATAAAGCTGTCTATGTGGAAAGAGTGCCCTTACAGAGCTTTCAGAAGCTATCAGGGTTATATTTGCTTTTGGAATGATGAACATGTTCTTTAGTAGTATACTTTTCATCTTAACAAGTCTTCCTACAAACCCCAAATATTTATAGTATCTGAGCCTGGACTGAGAAAAAAGAACATAAAGTAGTGGTTGTAGGATAATGTTAGAATTCTATCTGGAAAGAAGGAGACTTAGTAACACTGACAATACTTAGAACTTAGGAATTGAGGCTAGGCCTCAGGACTAAGGAAGGAGTCTGTTGCTACAAACCCACAGATCATATTGCAAATGGCCATATAGGCCAGGAAATACTTTCAAGAAACTTCCAAGTCTCCCTCAAGTACTAAGGAAGTTAAGGTAACCAAATCCTGGGTCAAAATATAAACATATTTATAACCTAACTCAGATCTTCCAAAGGACAAGAAGCTGCAGAGATTATTTTGTAAGCTAGTGATCCCCTCTCCATAGAAACATCTATGATTGGAACCAACATATTCCTTTCTGCCTTTTACACATTTAAGTCTTTATTCTAATTCAATCCCCTCGGGAAAGGCCATTCACCAACTTACCCCACCTCAGAGAAAACACTTTTCAAAATGAAAGGGAATAAAAGCACCTTTATTTGGAATTTTCAAGTTGGAAGGAGAGCTCTTACCAAGCTCTATGACCTAGCTAGCTGATTATTTACAGGATCTTTGGGCAGGAATTGTTAATGAGCTTTTAATTTGGAGTGCTTAAATTGCCAAAGTGCTCTGAGCTCCAGTGAAGCACCACAGAATCCATAAAGGAAACCTTATCAATCACTTCCCGGCAGCTCCCTTCCCCCACTCTGCACCTCCTGAGGAAAGGCAGCCAAGTGGGTTTCTAACCAAGATCACAGACATTAGTGGAGTCACACTCCAAATCCCTGTTTATAAATTGACTTTTAAATGGTAGGGGATTCAGGTATAATATACTTAAGCTCCAAGAACGAGCCCACTAAAACAAGGTATGCTGTATATGATAGAATAAATCAGAACTTGATGAAGCCAATTGCTGGTAAAAACTCTACAATCAAAAATCATTCAACCAATCACAATCTACTATCGTTAAACAGAGTATACTCTTTAGCCAATGAGGTTCATGTTTTGCTGCTCTTATGCTCAGAAACTGATGCAATGTCTAAAAACAAACGCTACAGAACTGGGCAGAAACAATCATGGTCACTGTTTGTTGCAAAATCCAGCCCTAAGGACAAACTCCACACCCCAATGAAAGGTTCACATCCAGCATCTCCCAAGTCACCAAGGAGCAGTTATATTTTGCAAGAATTCTCAGCCAAGCCTGTATCCAAGTTCATGCCTTTTTAAAGTAAAACACCTGTTGCTGAACCATTTGTACAAAACCAAACAAAGCCAGCCAGATTAGGCCTTTTTTTTTTTTTTTTTTAAACTCCTTTCACCATCTCTACTTCCAGCGCTTCAGATTTACAGAGCTAAACTGCTAACCTGTGTGTGTGCATGTGTTGGGGTTTTCTGTCTCCTTGCTTTGTTTCTAATCTCTCTGGTCAAATTTCTCTTCCTCTTTTCTAGTAATCCCAAGTAAGAAGTCAATTCACCCAGTCTGTCTTGCAAAACCCTGCCCCACTCCCTCTTCACCAGAACGTTACTCAGTAGATCATGCATCCAAGGTGAGCACACGGACAAACACCCCAGGCTACACAGACTGTGCACACCACGACTCCACACCCAGCATGCATTAGCCAGGGCCCAATGGGGGGGGGGATAATTAGCATCACCCACCCCAGGGTGTTGCCCCCAGCTCGGACCCAACCAAGTCCAGGGGATGGTAAGGGGAGGGGCAGGGGGCCAGGAGACCAGCCCTCCTTCCCAGGGCCGCCCCCGCCCCCCGTCAGCTGCGGGAGAGGCTGTCGCCATGGCAACGCCCCCTCCTAGGGGCTAGCGCGGCAGGCTCCCTCCGGGTGCAGGCCCCGACGTCTCCCTCTGCCTCAGCAGGCGCTCAGGGCAGTTGATGGCGGCGGGCACGGCCCGCGCCGACTGTGGCGCCGGTCAGGCAGAGGCTGTGCCAGCTCCGCCCGCTCCCCACCGCCCGTTCCCGGCCGCCTCAAAAGCAGCAACCACCGCCACGAGTCCACAACACACCGACTCACCTCCGCGCACTCTGACCCCGTTCGACGCGGCGGACGGGCGGGCGCTGTGGCCAACCGGTGAGCCCGCCGCCGGCCCCTTTGACCAATAAGCTGATATGGGGCGGGGCTTCTTAGCTCCGAATGCGCCCTCTCCCGGCGACATGCGCGCTAAGGTGTACCAAGATGGCGACTTGAGAAAACTAGCCTTATGGGACTTGTAGTTTTAAAATTGCACGTACTCAGAAGAGAAGGGGAGGGTCACTTCTGAGCTGTAATAGGGATTTTTAAAAAAACAAAAACTTCCTCAGTTCTAGAGAGATCCAGATGCCCCACCTCCGTTTTCACACCTTTCAATATATGCATAAGGTGAGTATAGGCTTATAAGGTTATATATTCTGTTTAGATGCTACCTCATGATTCATTCAACAAGTAATTATCATCATCTACTCGTGGATGTAGGCCTGGGAGGAGGTAAGGCAAATTGGGCTAAGAAGAAAATGCTTAGATTTCTGAAGGGCCTTTCTAAGGAAGAGGGAACTGATTTATTTTAGGTCCCATCAGAGGAAATAACAGGGTTAAAAGTATTCTGGCTGCAGATGTGGGGAGCTTCCAGTCTCTCCAGTCAGACGGAGAAATATACCTCTGGCTTTGATGAGATAACTGTCGCTCATCAAAGCCAGAGGTATATTTCTCCATCTTGTTTATGCTTCTCTGGGAAGCCATAGGTACCAGATTATGAGCTGAGAAACCTCAGTTTAACCAAGACAATGAGGACTTTGGCAGCCTCTCAGTCAATCAGGACCTATCCTATTGGGCCAACTTCAGTTACCAGCTCCTCTGCCATCTGCTTATTTTCACTTAAGACAATAACATTTCCAGACTCTGCCACCTCTGGGATCTTAACATAATGGTTCCTGTCTAAACTGGAAATGCTTGGTAATTCCCATGTCTGGGAGTGTCTTCCTCAATCTCATCAACGCAATGGGTTAGTTTATTCTGTGCCCATACAGAATTGATCACAATGTTTTATAATTGTCTATTTCCTTGTCATCTCTCCTCCAAGACTTTAACTTCCTTTAGTATAAGTATTATTTCTATATTGTTCATGCTGTATCAGAATACCCAGTACAGTACCAGGTATAAAGCTGTCGTGCAAGTACTGTTTGTGAACAAATAAAGAACTAAACAGCATCAGGGACATGACAGGGGATAAAGGAGAAAGAACAAACAATAGAGAAGTAAATATAAAAATAAGAGCCAGGTGCTGTGGCACAAGCCTGTAAGCTCAGCTACTCAGAAGGCTGAGGAAGGAGGTTTCAAATTCAAGGCCAGCCCTGGCAGTTTAGCTAGATTCTGTCTCAAAGCAAAGATAAGAAAGGCCTGGAGTGATACCAGCACTCAAGAGGCTGAGGCAAGAGGATGGAAGAGAGTTCAAGGCCAGCCTGGGCTACATAGTGAGTTCAAGGCCTGCCTGAACTACATAGCGAGACCCTGTCTCAAAAAAAAAAAAAAAAAAGTTGGGGCCCTGGGTCCAATCCTCAATACCACACCACACCCCCCAAAAAAAGATAAAAGGCCAAAAGATGGCCTCTTCTGTCTCTGGCTTTGTTATATCTTAAGTTCTTGCCTGAATGAGACACAAGCAACCTTCTTGGCTATAAGAATGATATACTTTACCTAACTGGATTGGAGGCCTTCTTTAAGGTCCAACCCAAACATTCTCCATTTAACCTTTCATGATTAATTTGACTTCCCCCTGGACTGTGATCCTTCCCTTTTGGTGCTCTAGGACTCAAGTATGCAGCTTCCAGGACCTTACCAGGCTATAAGCTCTATTTGGACAAAGACTAGTCACATGGATTCAAATAGAACGGTTTTAATAGAACGGTTTATTTCAAATAATAGAACTCAGTATATACACAGTATCTTGCACTGCTACCTAACCCAGCATTTGACTCCCTCAAGCCTTGGATCTTTTTTGTGTGATTTGATCACCTAGGAAACAGAGCCTGAGCTGGATGTGGTGGCACATGCCTATAACCTAGCTATTTGTGAAGCTAAGGCAGGAAAATCATAAATTTGAAGCCAGCCTGGGTGACTTAGTGAGACCCTGTCTTAAAGTGGTTTGGAAATGTAGCTCATTGGTAGAGCACTTGCTTAGCACATGCAAGGCCCTGAATTTAATTCCCAGTACTGCAAAACAAAACAAAAAGCCTGAGGCAAAGCTTGTATGCTAGAATTTAACTGGGAAGAAAGTATGAACCCAGGCCAGCAAGAGTAAGGAGGGAAAAGAAGTGAGCCAAGGTAAGAGGAAGTGAAAATATAAGAAAGTGTATTACTAAGTTGGCCAGAGTTTCAAAGAAAACACAGCTAGTTTCTCTGTCATACAAATTAATTCTAGATGAGCAATGAAGAAGGAGCGCATCTCAGGGGGAAAAGAAGGCTGTGTTAGCCTACCATTCTAGTAGCCACAGGGGGTGCCACATTCCACACCCTGTAGCACAATGGTTCATCTGAGACTAGAAAAGGTGGAAGAAGTCAGAGTCTGTGGCTTGGTGAAATTGGGCCCACTGCAGTCCTCCACAGTGGGCACATGGGAGGCTGTGTCAAAACCTAACCCTCATCCCAGAAGAGACTAAGATAGCCAGATGAAGTGATAGTAGTGGCAGCAGGGCTATCCAGTAAGCAGTGGCCAAGGCCCTGGCTCAAAGTATAGATGGGGCAAGCATATTTAGGGCAGCAGGTGAACTGAGGCCAGGGCACAGACTCAGATACACCCTAGACAGCCTTCTGACTTCCAGACTAAGTAACTGACTAAAGTGAACCCTGAGAGCAAGAACCAAAGACAAGACCAAACTGTTTCAACTACCCTTCAAGCCACCAGGAAAAACAGCAAGGTGGCGTCAAAGCTGGGACATTAACCAGCAATTAAAGAGCAGTGAGCACAGGACCCAAGGACAGTGTCTGGCAGCCCCCATCATGGCACAATTGGGAGAACTCAGACATTCTGAAATCATTTTATTGGGGAACTAAACTGCTACTGTTATCATAGTTCCTATAAGCTACATAAGACAAGATGGTGCAGTTATAAGGAGTGTAGGCTTGGAGAGAGACTGTTCAGGTTTGAATCCTGGCTCCATCTTGATCTTAGGCAAGTCACATGCCTCTCTGAGGTTCAGTTTCTTCATCTCTAGTGGGGAGATAACACTCGTACCTACCTTTTATTAGAATTAAATACACAAGTGTTTAGCACAGTACCTGGCATAGAGTTCAGTAAATAGTGGCTGTAATTTACTATACACTCTTCCCCACCCCTCTCTCTGACTCCTCTCCACACCATGAGCACCATGCCACTATCTCCCTCCACCCTCAGCAGTCTTCTGCTGCTTAAAGAGCAGTGAGGGCTGGACCTGGTCATGCCTTCTTCTCCCTGCTCTCCCCAGAGCTATTCCCCATGAGCCTGTGCCATTCATCTCCTTGGTGACCTGAATCTGAACTAAGAGACGGATGTAGGGTGGCTAAGGCCAGGGTGGTAATGTGCTCCCTTATCTCTGTGCCCCTCACTGGGGCCTAGTTAATTTTCCCTTTGATTTTAATATAGATTTATTGAAAGTTTCAGTTATCAAAACAAACTGCAGCAGCAAATTGGTGTTCTTTGCAGGCCTACAAGTGCCTATAAAGCTGCCATGCTCGGGAACGAATGGCGCTCTCCGGGAGGTCAGTCATGGCAACAGGAAGTCCCTGGGGACACACACACTGCAGTTTAATATTTTTCTTATTAGCCTTTTTCTTCTTGGCTATCTAAGCCTCCCCTTTAAATCGGAAATCAAATGGAGCCAGCTGCCTGAGGAGGTTCTCTTCCCCAAGCTGCTCTGCTCTCCTCTACCTACTCCCTGTCTGCTCTCTAGTCCTCCCCTCCTTGTCTCAGATCCTCTGACCTCACCCTGCCTTGCCCACTGGCCCAGAGAGAATTATGATCTAGTGCCCCACAGGTGTGACTCTGAAATGTCATGATTTCCACGGCCCTGTCCTATCTGTACAAGGTCTCCCTGGGCTATCCAGCCTCTAGTCAGAGGCAAGGCATTCCTAGAAAAGATCATGACCCCAGGCTCCTCCCAGATCTGGTCCTTGGAAGAGGAAAAAATGCAAAGTTTCAAAGGAAAGACATTGCTTTCAAAAAGGCATGAAGTCCTGTCAGAATTAATTGGACTCAAAAGAAACAAACAGGTGATAATGATCTTAGAGAGTGGGCAAGTACTGCCAGCCCAAGAATTGTCAGATTTTATTCTCATATCTCCATTGCCACTCCCAATATGACCTCTTCTCCCAATCCCAGCTTAATTTTTGAGACACCCCCAACCTCCAACCCCCACCGTCCGTCCTCAATCTGTCTCTCTAAGGACCAACCTGGTTTCCTGCCTCCAGTGCTCTAGTGGCTCCCACAGTGAAAAACATTTACTGATACCTCTAAGCTCTAGAATCAGTTTTGTTCCAGGGGAGGGTTTTCCTGGGAGTTTCCATGGTCTGGTCACCTTAAGGGTACCATCTGCATTCTGGGATTGAGATGCTGCTGGGTCAACACCACATCCTAATTTCCAGTGTCCTCTCCTTGCTCTTAAACATTGCCTATCCTCAGAACTATGACTAGTAGTACTAAGGGTCCTGACAGCTATAACTATACAGCCAGAGTGGTGAAAGGTAGAGGTTTGAACCCAGACAATCCATGACTTGAGTCTTGGCTTTGATACTTACTGATCCTGTGATGCAAGGAACCTCTTTGTGATTTCACTGTACCTTGTGATTGCACTTATTCTTGTCTGAGCACCATTCTGTAATAAAATGATTGCCTCTGTCACCTGCAAAATTATGAGATCCTCAAGGAAAAGGACAATGTCTTAATCATCTTCATATTCTGTGTGCATTTATTTGATGAACAAGTGAAGTCAACTCTCTGAGCCTTCTTCCTCAACTATAAAATGGAAGTAATGCCTGCATCACCAATATAGTGAAGAAAGCACCTCTTACAGTACCCACCCAGCGTAAGGGAAGTACTTAGTGAGTGAAGTGTTCTTCATCAATTTCCCCTTGACTTTAGTCATGAGCCACTAGCACTCTCACCCTTTACCTGATCCTATCTCAGTTTCAGGTTACCTCCTGGGGTTTCCCCATCATTGATCAGTTACCAGCTTTCACCCTGGCCTTTTTGGAGAAGTGCTGACTTCTCTCCTCCTTCTCTCCTCCTTCATCTTTCCAGACCCACTCATAAAATTTGCTTTCTGGGGGTTCTGTTTCCTGGGCTGCCTTGTAATTCACCTGCAGTAATGCAGATGTTCCAAGCCTACCAACTCACAGTCCAAATGAGTTTACATTAACAGTAATGTGCCAGTCTTGCTAACTCTAGGTTCCCACCTGCTCCTGTAGAAATGCTAGTTCCTAGCAGTGCCCTCTCCCAAGCCTCAATTATGCCCATCAGTCTGGCTTCTACTACCAATTGCACCCTGGATGCTGGCCTTGAATGCCTCTCTTGATGTGCTTAATGGTCACAGTCCCATGATGGCATGAGAGCATGGCATTCCCCTGCAAAGTGAGAAAACGATTCCTTCCATATGACATTCAGTTAGGGGGATATAGATCCTCCAGTAGTGTTGTTTGAACTCTTTCTCCTCATTCAGAGTCCTTTTTCTTCTCTTTGTGCATGACTACTGCTGTCAGAGTAACCAGGATAGGCTGTATTTACTTAAGAGTCCTCTGGCTGAACCAAAGGTATGGTCCCTCTTTAACTTTTAGTTCTGTTGTGGAAACCAACTCACCCTGCCAGACTCTTCTGTCTATCATGTGTGTCTCTCTGGAGCATGGCTGGTCCTTCCAGCAATATGATGTCCACTGGATTGTCACACACCCCTATTCAAGTCGTGCTAATATATACATGATCCAGTTATGGATGTGTTACTTGCTTTTCTTTGAGAGGCTTTTCAGCCCCATGTAAATCAGCACCAACTGAAAAAAAATTTTTTTTAAAAAACAATCAGCACCAACTGATCCACAGGGCTGGGGCACACTTAGCAATCTGATTTCTGTGCAGTGCCTGGTCAGGACCACAAAGCCCCAGGGTTGGAGAGTGC
The DNA here is from genome assembly GCF_000247695.1 of Heterocephalus glaber. Next base: position 263,653 of record NW_004624906.1, read on the forward strand.
CAGAAGGATTTGGGGGGAACACATGTGGCCTTCAAAGCATCTTTTCCAAGAACCCCAGTATTCACTTATCCTACATTATAACTAAGTGCATATCCTAGTGTATACTTTCTCAAGATTAAAAACATATTCCTTGACTGACTACTTAGTGTTGGACTCCATGGAAGCACAAGACAGGACATGAACAATAGAAGCAACCGCTTTCCTCATAGACCTTACACTCTAATGAGGGGAACCTAATCGTAAAGAAATCATTGTCACTCAAAGTGATGACTGTAATTATAAAGACCACTTGCAATGAGAGTTTGAAGAGAAGGTATCTTAACACAGCCTGGAAAGGCTTTTCAGAACAGGTGACATTTAAGACTGGTCTTAAAAGTTGAGTAGGAATTTCCCAGATCAATAAGGGGAAAAGATAGGGGTGAGGCAGGGAGGGCCTCCAGGCAATGAGAATAACATGAGCAAAGGTGCTAGGCAAAATGGCCCACGTGGGGATGGAAAAAAATCGTACGACTGGAGCAGATAGTGTGCTAAAGGGAGTGCTAGAAGAGGAATTTGAAAACCTGGGGAAGAGTTAGATCATGCAGTCATAAAATCCTTCTCCTTCCCTCCCCCTCCCCCTCCCCTTCCCTCTCCTTCTTCTCCTTCTCCTTCTTTTCTTCTTCTGAGACAGGGTCTCACTATATTGCTCAGGCTGGCCTTAAACTCCCGGACTCAAGTGATCCTCCTGCCTCTGCCTCCCAAGTAGCCAATACTGTAGGCACATGCCACTTTTTAAAGTATTTGAAGTTGGGCATGGAGGTACGCATCTGTAATCCCAGCACTCAGGAGGCTGAGGCAAGAAGATCACTGAGTTCAAGGTTAGCCTGGGCTGCACAGTGAGTTCAAAGCCAGCCTAAACTACACAGTGAGACTCTGTCTCAAAAAAATAAAAATAAATAAATAATAAAATGTTGGACTTAACCTTGAGGGTGATATAGAGCTTTAACGGGTTTAAAACCAACCAGTAACTAGGTCAGTCTTGTGTGAGAGTGGTGGTTCTCACATTTTAATGTGCATTCATTGCAATCACCTTGTTAAATGCAAATCATGATTACCTGGGTCTGGAAAAGGTCTTAGATATTGCACCTCTCCCAAGTTCCCTGGAGAGGCTGCTGTTGCTGCCCCTTAGATGACACCTAGGGTAGCAAGCTTCCAGACTACACTGTACAAAGGGTGATCAAAATATATGGTGAATGTTTAAATTTCAAATTTTATTACAGTGAAAGATACATTATCATTAATCTCCCTCAAAATGCACCTCTCACTTTGAACACACTTATTCCATCATTCTCATCACTTTCTGAAGTTCTGAGAGTCCTCATTTGTGTCTATAAGACATGATTTTAAAATGCACTGAATGCTGTTGCCGAGCACCATCCAACAGAAAGGCAGGCTCATAAAAACATTACAGTGTGTCCTCATCCATCAGGGTAGAGAATTGTTTTATTTTGTTTGCAAAGAGTGACCCATGGCTGCAACAGTGCTTCACTTTTATTTAGCATCTATATTTTAAGGGCTGTTTATTGAAGATTAGTTCCATGTCCAACAAAGTGCCAAATAAAGGGCAGAGGTAGGAGCCTGGGGGAAGACAAAAAACAAGACATTTTCCTGCCCCAAAGTGTTCAGTGTCATCTAACAAGGGGCAGCTTTCCCTGGGCTGCCCTCAACCAGACCTGTCATAAACATGCTAAATGAGGGCTGTCTCAGTGGTGTCCCTGGGGCCCCACCGCTTCTACGTCCCCATCCAGAGATGAGCCTGTTTATCCCTAACTGTTGTGTCTGACCTCTAAATCAATTCCCCATCTGATTCAAAACCTCGGTCCTCCCCTACCTTCCTCTTCGTTCCAGGCGAGGTCAATTTGTAAAACTAGAAGCAGTGAACTGTGACAGTGTTATGAGCACAGGCTCTGAAATCAGACCGCCTGGGTTCATAGTCTAACTCTGTGACTTATTAGTTGGGTGACCTTGGACAAGGGGCTTAGCTTCTCTAAGCTTCAGTTTTCTCATCTGTAAATTGGGGATAATAACTGGCCTGCATTTTGGGGGCTGTTGTGAGGATCAGATGTGACAGTGCAAACAATGTAAAACACAATCTTGAAACATCTGAACACCCAATAATTGTTAGCTATTAGTTTTATGAATACAAAAAGCTTTTTGTATAGAAGCTTATCAAAGCCCTTTGAAAGCCTGTGTAAGTAAAAGCTGCCATCATCCTCTACATACCTACAGTTTGTCCTGCTTGCATCATCCCCTCCCTGATGCTAGGGAGGCAGAACAAAGCTATAGATGCTCAGTGCAGAAGCTCTACTAGATGAGGCAGCTTTTGGGGGGCTTTCAGGGACAGGAGGTTTCAGCCTACCAAAACTTGGACTCAGTGTGGAAGGGGAATGCTTCCCAAATGCCCTGTCCCCTCAGCCCCATCCTTACCGTGTCCCCTCTGTCCAGGATCACCCAGGCTGCCCCTCCTTCCAGCTGCAGTAAGAGGCAGCTTCAATCATTCATCTTAATGTCTCTATTAGGCAAGGTTATGACCAGGACGAGACAAGAAACAAGGTCTTTTAGTATAAAAACATGGCTCCCAGGGCTCAGCCCCAGGGGACTTCTCCATGGCACTGCTGCTAATCCAGGGCCACTGACACTGGAGAGGACTTAGCTTCCAGATCAGGTGGAATGATTCTACCCTGATTTCCCTCCCTTTCCTCTCTCTGTCTCTCTTCAAGTCTTCTAAAGGCCTTTCCCTTAGCTCTCATTTCCAACCTGAAGAGTTGATGTGGCATTTGGCAACAGCCATAGGGGCCTTGAGGTTATCTTCATGCTTGGCCTGCACCCTGACTTGGAATCACTCTACTCATCACCACATCACCTCTCACTAGTGATGTTGAGGCAGCTACAGCCTTGGCCACTCAGAGCCTACGGGAATAACAAGAGTATTTCTGACTGTAGAAAGTGCTGAGGAGGAATCCTAATAAGGCCATACTGCTAGTCCCCATCATCCATAGTAAAGACAGTTTGGGGTCCATCAGTGGAGTCAGCACATGTCCTGACCCAGACCTGGCTTCTAGGGTGGTAGCTATTGGCTGAAGAAACCCAACGCTTACTAACACTCACCTTCACCCTACATGGTAAGGTTTAGGGGAAGCAGCAGGGCCGGTCCCTCACCTGGAGAGATGGGCTGAAGCTCCTAGAGAACAAGAATCAAAAGGCAACAACCCAGGACACATTCAGAAGGCCTCAGAGAGAGCCATGTGCACAGGCTTGCCCTTGAGAGGCATGGAAAGGATCCTGACATAACCACTTTCAAATGTCAATAATGTCACTGTCAGTAATGTCCTTTAACTAATGGGCCTGGAGGAAAAGGACACACAGAGGTACAGTCACAAAAGGGAGGGACAGGTCATCCAGCACAGTTTGCTGACCACAGTTGTGCTGATGTTCAGGTCACTAACTTCTATTTCCCACTGTGTTGCTTCTGTCTTGCTGGTCCTTGGTTTCTGCCTGTTTATTAAGACTTATCTTAATCAAAATACAGGCTAGCATGGAGGGAACACTTAAGCTGTGGAACCAGGCAGAACTGGGCTCATATCCTTGCTCTACTCCTTGTAAGCAAAGTGACCCTGGGCAAGTTATTGCTGCCCCTTAAGCTTCAGTTTCCTCAAGGTCTTAGAGAGTGAGTAAGACTGCATGTGTTGGCCTGGTGTAGGAGCTGGAACAGTGTGGATGAAACAAGGGGTGGAGGAGAGAGCTGGGAGTGTCAATCCCTGGCATGCACAAGAAGAAAGCCTCTATGCCTAGACTGCAGGGGGCATTCCGTGATGTCCTCCCTGCAGGCCTTGGGTGAGGGCCGTGACCAAGAAGGCCTGTGAGAGCAGGGCCGCTGGGGAGGGAACACCAGAGCAGCTGAGGGCAGCACAAAGTCAGAGTGAGTTAGCACTGGTCCCAGGGGCTGCATGAGCAAGGCGGGCTTTTACACAGATATCCAGGGAACAAGAAATACCAGCAAGGAAGTTGCCCCATTAATAAATAAGAAGGCAGGAAATTAATGACGGTCTGAAAATGGCTGAGCTACTGAACTCATTCTTTAAATCTGTCTTCAACAAGAAAAATAAAGAAAAGAGATTTGGCCAATTAGGAGGTAATGAAGACATTGTAGAAATAGCACCTGCCAGAACCACACATGGAGGGCTGAATGAACATCCAATGGCCTTGACCTTCCCCCCACCCCCATCCCAACCTCCTCCTAGGGACAGAAGGTGGGTGCCAATGAGGGGGCCTCCTGCTTACAAGTGGGGAGAGTAGCCCTGGATCATCCAGGGCCTAGGAAGAGATAGGAGAGGAACAAAGGTAGGGAGATTCCAATTTTGGCCCAATTTATGTTTCTCAAGAGGCTGCTATGAGCCGGGCAGGAAGCTCCATCTTCTCCAACATCATCTCCTATATAGGCTTGGAATGAAGGTAAGAAATGGAGGCAGGTGGAGGTGACAGAAAGGGACTCAGAGAACAGAGATCTCTAAGGGAAGGGAAACAGGAGTCGCTACAAAAAGTCTAGGCCCTTGACATGTTTGGTGTGGTCCCTTTTAGGAACTTGTGCCTAGAAAAAATAATAATAATAGAATAGGAGAGGAGGCATGGGAAAGAAAGAGAAAGAAGGTACAAGGAGGGATCCAGAGCCTAAAAGAGGGGAAGACAGGGAAGAAGGAAAATATAGGATAAAGAAAATTAGATGATGTAAAACAAGCCTTAGAAAAGGAGCAGGATTGGAGGGTAGGAGGAAAAAGGCCACTGTGGAAAGTGCTGGAAAAGCCACACTACTTTCCACCCTGGCCTAGCTCTGGCACTTCCCTGAGGCCCAGGTTACCCACCCAGGGAGCAGAAGAACAGCTTCAGAGAGGTTTTGAGGGGGAAAAATATAGGAGTAAGAATGAAGGTCCAATCTTCCTGGCCCCACTCCAGTTTATATGTACTCCTCCTTTCCCAGGCCACCATCACCTGATGCCTCTGGGTGCTGTCTTTGAGCTACCCACTGTTCAGGGAAGCAAAGGCCCACAGCCCCCAGGGACAGAGGTTGTCTGGCCCAGGACACTCACCAGCCCCAGGGGCTGTCTCCAAGTCTAGTTCCAGAATTCATCCAAAATGTCTGGGCTGTAATAACACTGACACCATCTGTATGGGGGGAATGGGAGTGTAGGCAATAGAACTGCAGAAGGAGAGGGTAGCCAGTGATGAATAGGGGGCAGCCAGAGCCTCGTTAGAGGGAATATGGAGAGGATGGCCGCTGCAGGGATGAGCCCTGGGCCTGATTTATCATCTTCAGAGCTGATCTGAGTGAGAGGGGTTAAGTAGCAAGTTAATGAAATCCACAGATGCTGCTAAATGGGGGAGAGCTAGAGGGAACACCAGGCAGGAGGCAGGTGGCAGGTTGGCCAGTAAAGGAGGTTCATTTGGAGAGGAGATCCACATATTCCAGCTGAAGAGAAATCCTATCTTAGTCTCTGAAATCCAGTTTTGGCAGGCCAAGGAGGAGGCTGGACAGACAGCAGGGATGCAGGGCAAACCAAGGCCAGCCCCATCTCAAGGATGTCCCCAGTCAAACTGCAAAGCTTCTACCCCAATCCCAATGAACTTTTCAAACATTGGGCAGCCCCTGAGTCCTAGAGACCAGGTGAATGAGACCAGGCCTCTGTGTCTCTTCTCCCAAACTGTGTCACCAAACAAGTAACTACGGTTCTCCTTGATAAGTGCTGTTGAGCAACACAAAAGAGGGAGCAATTAGTTCTGACAGGGGAGGGCAGGGAGGTCAGGATGACCTTAAAGCAAGGCTTGAAAAATAAGGATTTTGACAGAAAAAGGAAGCAGGGATTCCTGGCAGAAAGAACAGTATGAGCCACAGTCAGGAAAAGCTCAAGGGAAGCTGAGGGAAAGGGAACTGACCCAGTGGCAATGCCTATTTAGAGACAAGAGGAGACCAGCCAAAGGCTGAGGGCAGGCCAGAGCAGCAGGTGCGGGTCCTACTCTAAACTGGATGTGCAGGACAGGAAGAGGAGGCAGCTGAAGCCTCACCAAAGAGCTGCTTCTGCATGCTGACTGCATCCTCCACCTCTAACTAGACTAGAGCCTCAATTTGAGGGTTTCCATAATGATTGAAGAACATCATCCCTGGCACAAGACCTGGTATGCAGTAAGTTCTTACTAAATGTAAGTTGTTGTTATTACTATTATTATTATTAAGCTTCCCAGGCTGAACTAAAAATCCTGGGCCAGGGTGTGACTGTAGCTTAAGATGTACCCAAGGAATGGAGAGGAATAAAGTGGACAGGTAGCTACTTAATAAGTAGAAACATGCACCCATGAAGCAGAAATTAATCGATAGCTCTAATAGCAAGGTGTGACAGGGTGCTGCTGAGACACCAGGGAACAGAGACCTTGGAGAAGAGAAAGACTGACACATAGGCTTCTACCAAAGGACTAACCCATCCGCATCTCTATCCAGGCCTCACAAAGGCAGCTCTTGAAATCAGGGAAAGACAAGTTTGCACCTTAGGGCCCAAGGGCCAAACCACCTTATCCTCTCTCCAGCCTTCAGACATATCCTGAGCCATCACACACATCTTTCCCTACAGATGCTTTCTCTTCTCTACTCAAAATCTGAGCAGTTATCTTTCCCCTTTAGGAAAACCTTCCTTCATGGGAATTGCAAGGTTGAAGAGTTGAGACATTCTCCTTTTTAGTCTATATCAATGAGATATTTTGTGAATATTTGTTGAATGAAGGATTGAATGAAATAATAAAAATTCTAAAGCTCTTCAGTATAGCACAGCATAGCCACAGCCAGGAAAGCCTCCCCTCTCCCCACCTCATCAAATGTATATACACACTTCTCTCTTCATGTTAGTCATGACAGCTGGCATGAAGAAAATGGCTAAGCATGTGGCTATATAAAGAAAACAGACCTTGGAGTCAGACACTCCTGGGCTTTAGACTTTGTTCCATGACTTATCAGCTCTGTGCTCCAAAGGATGTCCGATAACCTCTCCAAGTCTCAGTTTCATCCTCTGTAAAATTTGTACAGTAGTAATATCTACTTAGTAGGTCATGTCTATTAATTTAGTAACACATGTAAAGGGTCTAGAACAGTGTGTGGCACACAGAAAATAACTGCTACACAGATCTAGCAGGACTCAATAAAAATAAAACAGAAAGCATCTTAATTCTTTCCTTATTTCCATTGTATCCTTTCAGACCTTCTCTGGGGGCCTGTACTCTCCATGTCCTTACCTGTTTGCTTGTTTCTCAAGCCAACTTCTTCTTCTTTTTTTTTTTTTCTGAGACAAGGTCTCACTCTGTAGTTCAAGCTGGCCTTGAATTCACTGTGTAGCACAGGCTGGCCTCAAACTCACAGCGATCCTCCTGCCTCAGCCTCCCAAATGCTGGGATTACAGATGTGTGCCACCACTCTTGGCTAAGGCAATTTCTTTAACTTTATTCTTTAATAAAAACTGGGTTCTGAGAGTGTGTTTTTTACCTTTCAGTTGCTAGAACAAATATCTGATACCTATAACTGAAAGAAGAAATTTATCCAGGCATGGTGGTGCACACTCTAGGAGATCTAGGAGGGAGGACCACAAGTTCTAGGCAAGCCAGGACAATTTAGAGACTTAGTGATACCCTGCCTCAAAATTTAAAAAAAAAAGCTTGGGGATGTATCTCAGTGTGAAGGCCCTGGGTTCAATCCCCAGTACTGCAGTGGGGGTAAGAGATTTTTTAATTTTGGCTCAGTTTCAGAGGTTTCAATCCATGGTTGTCTGACTCCAAGACAGAAGTAGCATGGTGGAAGGGCATGGCAGAGAATAACTGCTCAACTCAGGGTAGCCAAGAAGCAGAGAGAAAGCAAGAAAGCTAGAGAGAAACACTTTCAGGTCATCCCCTCAATGACTCACCTCTTTCAACCAGGTCCTCCTAACAGCACATTCAGCTATGAATTTATAATCTACTTATGAGTCTAGTGCCCTCATGATCCAGTCCCTTCCAAAAGCCCTATCTCTGAACACATAAGCCTTTGGGGAGACATTTTAGATCAAACCATAACAGGACCTACCAGATCATAAGACTGAGTAGGCCCAGTAACCACCCATTCTAAAATGAGAGAAACACAAGTAAGATTGAACATAAATAGGAGGAGAGACCAAAGCAAGATGCAAGGCGGGTAGTCCAGATCCCCATGTAGTGTCTCTCCTCTGTTCACATTATAGGTTGTGAGGAGAAATTGCTTATGACGAGAAGTGGAGGGTAAACCCCTCCTCTGATTCATGGATGATCTGAATGTGTATGTAGTACCAGCTGAAAGTAGCTACACTGAAAGAAAATGGTAAGGGAAAATCTTCCCACTGAGCAAAGCACTGGTCATCCATGCTAAATGTAAAGAGAAATGTTTCAAGGTTAGAATATAAGTGCACTCATCAGCCAGTGGCAGAGACCACCAGGCACCTGTGCCAGAGCCTGTGCCAGCACCTGCCCCACCTCCAGCTGATGCCACAGCCCACTGAGGACTTTCACCTGAGCCCGGAGGACTAGGAAGTGCCTGCTTCACCCTTAGCCTCCACTGAGGCCTGCCAGAGACTCAGAAACTGAGCATCCCACCTCCAGTCCCTAGGTTTTCCACAGCAAAAGGCAACAAATTTGACAGCCAACAGACTGATGTGATTGAAGAAGAGACCAACATCCAGGAGGAGAGTTTCACTTCAGGACTGAAATGATACCCTTCCACAGAGACTGGGTGAGAGACAGTCTAAGTAGAATCTCCTGGGATCCCCTGGGAGGCCCAGGCTCAGACTGGGAAGGTCATAGGACCTCTATTCTGTTATGGGAGGCCAGAATCAGTGGCAGTAATTGTCAGAGGGGACAGTCCTGATGAAGAAGGCATGTTTGAGCTATGGCATTGGTGCCAACATCCAGCAGAAACAGTGAATTACTGTTTTACTGAATTACTATAGGTAAATATAAGGGAGACTGAATTGTTTTCACTAAAATCAGAGCCCTCTTTTTTTGGTGAAGGGCTGTGCGTGAGTGGTTCCTAGCATTTGTCAATATCCAGTTGACATATGATGCTATTGTTGTCACTGAATTTACTGCCATAGATAAGATAACATAGTAATGGTTGGCAGTTGGTTTTCTTTCTATGCCAATACCTGGAGGGAGGGTAGCTCATAAAAATACTGTGGCTCACTCCTGAAGAACAGAGCACTGGGCCAGAGGATTTGCAAAGCCCAGCACGTACACACACACACACACACACACACACACACACACCGAACAACAACAACAAAAACCCCAGAAACATGAAGAGACAAGACCAAAACAACAAAATGCTTCCCAAAACTCCCAACTTCCCTAAAGTCAGTACAGGGAAGAATGGGGGGGAGGAAATCATAAGCTACACAGCAGATAGGTCTGCAAAGTACCAGTGGAGGTGAAACAGTTCTATAAGGTGCTTGGCAAATTTAAAGAAGATATAACTAATCACATAATGACCATAATGAAACAAATGACCAGCAAGTCTAGAGAACTACCAGCTAGCGAGGCTAAAGAGAGAGATACAAGATATGAATGCCCAGCATAGAAAAGAATGGGAGTCCATTAGAAAGTTCCAAACAGAAATCTAGGAGATTAAAAACATGATTGAAACATGAGTAGTAGAAATGACCAATGTGAAGACGGTGTCAGACCTAGAGGACAGGGCTGTGGTTGATGATAAATTAATGAGAGATACCTTAACAGCAACAAGGAAACATGAAAAATGGACCAACTAGCTCCTAGATGATGCAAAGAGGTGTAATATAAGAGTAATTGGAATTAGCAAAAAGCCAGAAGATAATACAAAAAGCATCAAAGACCTGTTTATACAAGTAACAGCAGGAAACTTTCCAGACAGGGAAAAAAAATTTAACCTACAGATAAGTGAAGCATATAGAACCCGAAATAGCCATGATCAGAAAAAAATCACTCTACATAATACCAAAAATACAATACAAGTACAAAATCTTAAAGGCTGCAAAGGAAAATCTCTATCAGAATTACAACAGATTTCTCAACACAAATATAAAAGGCAAGGAGAGCATGGAATGAAGTGTTTCAAGCTCTTAAAGAAAACAATTTCCAACCCAGACTGTTATATCCTGCAAAATTATCTTTCAAGATAGATGAGAAATAAGATATTTCCTTGATAAACAAAACTTAAAGAAATTCATGACCACCAAAGCAACACTCCAAAAAATTCTCAAGGATATCCATAGAAGGAAGCAATGACGCTAATAATGCCAAAGGCTCCAGTAAAATGAATACATCAGGTAGAAATAGTAATTAAGTAGAAGAGAAAGAAAGCAAAACTGCAAGAGGAAATTAATACAGTGAGAAGAATAAGTCAATACCTATCAATTATAAATATCAATGTAAATGCATTTAATTCTCCAGTCATAAGACACAGAATAGCAGAATGGATCAAGAGACAAAATCCAGCTGTATACTGTGTACAAGAAACACATTTAACACAAAAAGAAATACATAGAATAAAAATCAAAGAATGGAAAACAAAATTCCTCACACAGGGACCACAAAACAAGCAGGAGTAGCTATCTTATTTTCATACAAAATGGATTTCAAATCAAAGGTGATCAAAAGAGGCAAACAAAGGTCCAGGGATTTAGCTCAGTGGTTCCAGTGCCTGCCTCACAAGTCAAGGTCCCAAGTTCCATCCCCGATAACAAAAAAAAAAAAAAAGAAAGAGGCAAACAAGGACATTACATATTGGTTAACGGAAATATTCAACAGGAAAAGATAGGGAACACATATTCGCCAGAGCACATACATCTAACTTTATAAAACAAATTCTAATGGACATAAAAGGTGAGATAAACATCAATACAATTATAGTAGGAAATCTGAAAACCCTACTATCACAAATAGACAGATCAACTAAACAAAAAAGCAACAAAGAAAGATCAGAGTTGAACCAAACCTTCAAAATAATGGACATGATAGATACATAGAGTGTTCCACCCAACAACCACAGAATATACATTCTTTTCATCTGTACATAGTACTTTCTCCGAAATAGACCACGTACTAGTTAATAAGACATGCCTCAGTCTAAGTACATGCAAAAGAATAAAAAATTTACCATGCTTACTATCACATCACAGTGTAATAAAACTAGAAATTAATAGCAAGAGAAACCACAGAAACTATGCAAATGTAGAAATTAAACAATACACTCTTAAATAAACAATGGGTCACAGAGGAAATTAAGGGAGAAATGAGACTGTTCCTAGAATTAAATGATAATGCCACTACAGTGGTACTTCAGTTTACAAACTTTATTCAATCCACAATTTTGGGGAAGATGGCTATGGTCATGTCCATCACCCAATGTGGAGTTCACAAATGGAAGCAAAATATTGTCAAACACTTCTGTTCATGAACCAAATTGTTCATGAACAGAAACATTTGTGAACTGAGGTATAACTGTTACAACATAACTGAATTTATGGGACACAATGAAAGCAGTCCGATGAAGGAAATTTATAGCAGTGAATGGCCACATCAAAAAAGAAAGCCCAAATAAATAACATGGTGTGTATCTCAAGGTCTTAGAAAAACAACAACAATCCAAACCCACAGCTTGTACAGGAAGGAAATTATAGAGATCAGAGCAGAAATGGATTAAATGGAAACTAAAGGGCTGGGGATTTAGCTCAGTGGTTTTGCTGCCTGCTTCGCAAGCACAAGGACCCGAATTCAATCCTCGGTACCAAAAAAAAAAAAAAAAGGAGACTAAAAAAATAACATAAAGAATCAATGAATTGAAAAGCTGGTTCTTTGAAAGAATAAAAAATAAACAAATACTTAGCCAACCTTACCAAAAAAAGGAAATAAATGACACAAAGTAGTGCAATTATAAATGAAAAAGGTGAAATCACAATGGGCACTGCTGAAATCCATAAAATTATTAGCAACTACTGTACTTTGTAAACACATATGCCAAACAATTGGAAAACTCAGAAGAAAGGGAGAGACTCCTAGATACCAAAACTGAACCAAGAAGACTTAAAAATCTTGAACAATCCAATAGCAGGCAGTGAAATTGGCAATAACAATAATAATAATAATAATAATAATAATAAACAACCTTCCAAGAAAAGCACAGGACCTGATGGATTCACAGCTAAATTCTACAAGAACTTCAGGAGAGATCTAACACCAATACTCTTCAAACTTTTTAATGAAATTGAGAAAGAAAAGGTACTTCCAAAATCATTCTCAAAAGGTAACATTATCCTGATCCCAAAGCTAGACAAGGATCCAACCAAAAAAGAGAACTATAGGCCAATTTCTCTAATGAGCATAGATGCAAAAATTTGTAACAAGATATTGACAAACAATGCAACAAATCATCAATAAGATCATACACCATGATGAAGTAGGCTTCATCCTAGGGATGCAAGGATGGTTCAACACATTCAAATCAATAAATGTAATTCATCACATAAACAGAAGCAAGGACAAAAACTACACGATCATCTTAATAGGTGCAGAAAAAGATTTTGACAAAATTTAAAATCTATTCATGATTTTTTTAAAACTCTGAATAAAATAAGTATAGACGGTCCTTATCTCAACATAATAAAAGCCATTTATGACCAACCTACTGCCAACATCATATTAAATGTGGAAAAGCTGAATACCTTCCCTCTAAAATCTGGAACAAGAGAAGGATGTCCATTATCCTCATTCCTGTTCAACATAGTCCTCAAAATATTAGCCAGAGCAATCAGGCAAGAGAAAGAAGTAAAAAGCATACATATAGGAAAAGACAAAGTCAAAATATCATTATTTGCAGATGACATGATCCTTTACTTACAAGATCCAAAAACTTTGCCAACCAATTGATAACCAATTCAGCAGTGTAGCAGGATACAAAATAAATACACAAAAACCAATAGCATTCCTATACGCTGAAAAAGAAATTAGGAGAACAAAGCAGGTGGCATCACATTCTCAGACTTGAAGTTATAAAGCTGTAGTGAATAAAACAGTACAGCATGGTACTGGCACAAAAACAACCATGTGGATCAATGGAACAGAATAGAAGAAACAACCACAGGCAAAAAGAGCTATTTGATCTTTGACAAAGGAGCCAAAAACATACACCTTGCCTTTTTAACAAATGGTGCTGATAAAACTGGATATCCACACATAAAAGATTAACTCTTCCCCGGTACCCCCTCCAAAAAAGATTAACTCTTGACACATATATCTCACCATGTAGTATACTAAAATCAAATTGGATCAAAGATCTAAATGTTAAAACAGAAACACTTAATCTACTGGAAGATAAAATAGGTAAAACTCTTCAAGGCATAGTCATAGGCCAGGACTTTCTGAATAGAACCCCAATGGCACAAGAAATAATACCAAGAATCAATAAATGGGATCATATCAAATTAAAAAGCTTCTGCACAGCGATGGAAACAACCAACAGAGTGAAGAAACATTCTACAGAATGGGGAAAAAATTTGCCACCTACTCCACAGACAGAGTACTAATATAAAAAATATATAAACAACTCAAAAAATTAGATCCCCCAAAATAAAAGACCCCGATCAAAAAATGGGCAACCAAAATGAATAGATACATCTTAGAAGAAGTACAAATGGTCAATAAGTACATGAAAAAATGTTCATCATCACTGGCCGTCAGAGAAATGTAAATTAAAACTACACTGAGATGCCATCTGACTGACTCAAGAAAGAATGGCTATCAGCAAAAACATCTAATAATGACAAGTGCTAGTGAGGATGTGGGGGAAAAAAGAACTCTACTACATTGTTAGTGGGACTGTAATATAGTACAACCACTATGGAAATTAGTGTGCAGATTCCTCTAAAAACTAAAAATAGAAATTCCATTTGGCCCAGCTATCCCCCTTTCTAGGTATCTTCACAAAAGAATTATAATCAGCTGGGGATTTAACTCAGTGGTTCCACCGGTGGCCTCGCAAGCACAAGGTCCCGAATTCAATCCCTGGTACCAAAAAAAAAAAAAAAAAAAAAAAACATAGAAATTTTGGCCGAGGGTTTAGCTCAGTGGTTCTGCTGCCTGCCTCGCAAGCACAAGGACCCAAGTTTCATCCCCAGTACCAAAAAAAAATAATTACAATCATCATATTATTACAAGGATACATGCATACCCATATTTGTAATAGCTTGATCTTGGAAACAGTGTGTGTGTCCATCAACAGAGGAATAGATAAGGAAAATGTGGTATTTATGTACAATGGAATACTACACTGCCATAAAGAGACATTCATAGGTAAATGGATGCAACTTGAGAATATGTTAAGTGAAATAAGTCAGACCCACAAGCTCTAGTATTGAATGGTTTCTCATATGAGAAACACACACACACACACACACACACACACACACACACATATAATACACTGCCATAAAGAGACATTCATAGGTAAATGGATGCAACTTGAGAATATGTTAAGTGAAATAAGTCAGACCCACAAGCTCTAGTATTGAATGGTTTCTCATATGAGAAACACACACACACACACACACACACACACACACACACACATGCATATAATATATATATTATATATAAGTCCAAATCAGTAACACAGACCAATGCAGAAGTCCCAGGGTACCATCCACTGAGGAGGAGAGTTGACTGGACTCTTTTCATTCTGAAAGGAGCAGAAATTCATTTTGATGAGAATAAATACATATTTTTTGTTATATGTTGGCCTTTTCTTGCTGCAGGGCTTTAGCCAGCACTGCCAACCAAAGGTCTACTCAGAGTGCTTGATCCAGCAGCATAGGGTCTCTTGACTCATCATATCAGACCAACAGATCTGCTTTACAGCAAAGTAGATGCAAAAGTGAGTCCATAACATTGGAGCCATTGGTCACATCACATACTTCTAGAAACTGCCAGCCTAATGGATCAATGAAATGGCCTATTAAAGGCCCAGTGGAATATCTTATAAGGTAATATTTTATGAGAATAGGGCACCACCTTTTTGGATACTTATTCTCAATTGTGGACAGTTTTGTTCTCTAGGGGATACCTGGCACCATCTGGAGACATTTTCTCCCCCAGCAGTACTGAGGATTGAACCTAGGTCCTAGTATATGCTAGGCAAGTGGTCTACCACTGACCCACATCCCCAGGCATTTATTTTATTTTTACTGTTTTTTAGGCAGTGTATTACTTTGTATTCCAGGCTGGCTTTGAACTCACTGTGTACCCATCTGGCCTTGAGCTCCTGGTGATTCTCCTATCTCATCCTCCCAAGTGCTAGGATAACAGATATGTGCCACTACACCCAGCCCCACTCCTTTATGTTTTGAGATAGGGTCTTACAAAGTTACCCAGGATGGGCTTGAACTTGGGATACTCTTGCTCAGCCACCCAAGTAGCTAGAATTATAGGTATGCACCACCATACTTGGCATGGAGACCATTTTTACTGCTGTGACTAAGGGTGTGGGCATGGTTGACAGAGAGATGCAGTATTACTGGCATCTAGTAAATAGAAGCCAGGGATAAATATTCTATACACACAACAGCACTCTCCTCATATCCCAACAAGGAATTATCAAAGTATTAATAGCGCCAAGATTAAGAAACTTTGCTCAGGGCCGGGGATTTAGCTCAGTGGTTCGGGTGCCTGCCTCTCAACCACAAGGTCCCGTGTTTGATCCCCAGTACCAAAAAAAAAGTAAATAAATAATTTTTTTTTAAAAAAAGAAACTTTGCTCTGGGACACAATAAGCACTTTAAAATCAAAGACTTTATAGTAACTGGGTTTGGTGGCACATGCCTGTAACCTCAGCAGACTGGGAGGCTGAGAAAGGAGGATCACAGGTTTGAGCCCAGCCCTTAACAAGCAACTTAGCAAGTCCCTGTCAAAAAAAGAATTAGAAAGAAGGGGAGCTAGGAATGTAGCTCAGTGGAAAGGCCCTGGATCCAATCCCCAGTACTACACATGCAAAACTTTGTATATGTACATTTGGGCCTAGGAACTAAGGGGCAGAAGAAGGAGCACCCGACCCTCCTTACTTTTAGTCTCAGTGACCCACTTGTAGAAGTTCTGAAACTCTGGGATTTGCAAATTTGTAAGACCTGGTTCCCAAAGGGAGGACACTTCTGTTGAGAGACACAGCCAGAGTTCCAATGATCCACGTGATACAGCTATGCCTGAGTTCTTCAGTTTCTTCATGCCAACATACCAACAGACAAGAAAGCAAGAAAAAAGTCACGATATCTTAGCAGAGGTAATTGAGTCTGATTATCAGGATGCAGGAGGGCTCCTGTTACACAATATGGTTATCCAGATGTAATCCATTTGGTACTTGGGCCTCTGTTGGCATCATCCTGCTTCGTTAATATATGGCCCAGTGCAACAGTCTCAGTCCAAGAAGGGCAAGGTGACTAGTCTGAGGTCCCTTGAGGATGAGAATCTAAGTCATGCCATAGGTTAAGCTACCATAACCAATAAATATGCTAGCTGAGGATAAGGGGAATATATCTAGCATCATTAGTAGAAAAAATGCAATGAGTATAAACTGTGTCCCCAAGACCAGTTCCAACAGTGTGGTCCATAGTTTATTCTACAAACGCTTCTCTTCTAAATGTCCCCTGCAAAGAAAGGCCCACCAAAATCCTGCAAAAGATGCTCTCAAGAACCTATATGAAGGCCGGGGATTTAGCTCAGTGGTTCCACCACCTGCCTTGCAAGCACAAGGTCCTGAGTTTGATTCCCAGTATGGGGTGGGGGGCACCTATATGAAAAAGTGACTCCAAGTGGTACTAGGGGAAAACTGGAAAACTGCAGTGGATTCTATGATCTGATGCCTAGATCTACCTTCATAAGTGAAGGACTTAGCTGGACATAGTGGCACAGTCCTGTAATCTCAGCACTCTGGGAAACTGAGGCAGGAAGTTTACAAATTTGAGCCCAGCTTGGGCAACTTAGCAAGACCCTGTCTCAAAATTTAAAAACAAACAAAAAGTGCTGAGGATGTAGCTCAGAGCAAAGGTTATGGGTTTAATCCTCTGTACAGGAAGAAGAAAAAGGAGAGGGCAGGGGAGAGGGAGGGATGTATATTTCTCATATTTCTCCAGTTGTTAGGAGTACTGCTGGTAGATGTGCTGCCCTTAACTGTTAGCCTTGCCAGGGATCACTGGGCTAAGGAAAACTTCTTTGGCTAAGGTTCTGTCTCCTTCCAGGAGCAGTCCATATCCAATGACTGATCAACACTGGGGTATAAATATCCATCCTTCTTACCCCAACTTTCAAGCTCCAAGGTCTAGAAGTCTCCGTAGAATTGGCTGAAGCTTTGTTGGGACTGCAACCCTGCTTAACTTCTCCCACAGCACCAATCCTGCTTCCCCCCTTTCCATTGGTGTTGATCCAGAGAACATTCTCTGATAACCATCCAGAAAGCTAATCTTTTCCTCAGAATCTTCTTCCTGGAGAGCACTACCTATAACCACCAGTAAACAAAATAAGATCATTGCTATGGTCTGAATATGTCCCTCCCAAAGTTCATGTTGAAAATCTCAATGTGAGAGCATTTGGAGATGGAGTCTTTGGGATATGATTAGATTATGAGGGTTATGGGATTGAGATTAGTGCCTTATATGAGGTCCTGAGGAGATTTTTTTTTTTTTTGCCCACTTTTATCCTGTAATGACTCAGTAAGAAGACAGTTGTCCATCTATGAACCAGGGAATGGGATCTCACCAGACTGAGTTCACCAGTGCCTGTATATTGGATTTCTGAGCCCCCAAAACTAAGCAATTTCTGTTGTTTATAGGCCAGCCAGTCTGTAGTGTTTTGTTGTAGCAGCCCAAATGGACTAAGAATTTCTTTTTCTTATTATTTTTTATTTTATCCCATTCCCCCCTTCAAGCCCCTCCCTCCCCATGTATAAAAGCTTTGTTTCCATTTCTTCCTTCTATTTTCACTTTTTTCTTGTTCCTTCCTTCCTTTCTTCCCCCCCTCCTCCCTTGTTCCCCTTCCCATTTGAACATTTTCTTCCCATTTCCCAACGTGCATTATACATCTCAGTCTTTATTTCCACATTCACTTTCTCACACCAGAGAAACAATGCAGTATTTAAACATGTGTTGGATTGAGAATTTCTATCCACCTTGAGCTTAAATGCCAGTAAGGTAAACAGGCAAAAACCAATGAACACGATAAACAAATAAATCATTAATTATATGGAAGATAATAAACTCTAAAGAAAAAAGAAAAAGTAGAGCAGGATAAAGAGATCAGTAGTATCTGTTGCAGATGGTGGTAGACAGTATTAAATCAGAGGTCAAGGAGGGCTCATTGAGAAGATGATATTTTAGAAAATTTGAGGTAAAAGAATTGAACAAATGGGTACCTGGAGACATTACAACAAAAGGAATAGCAAGAGCACAAGCCTTAAGGCATGAGCCAATGTGTTTCAGGAGCACCCAGGAGGCCAGAAAAGCTAGAATGATCAAGAAGGGGAATTCAGTGACAGGAATAGAAATCAAAAAAAGAATGTGGGGATAGAGGGCTCAGATTATGTAGGACATTCTGGGCCATTTTAAGGGTCATGGCAAAAGCTTTGAGTAAAATAGGAACTGTCCTCCCTGATTCTCTATCTGTGGTTAGATTAGATGCCTGCTCTGTGTCATCACAGTCTCTTGGGCTTCCTCCATGTAGCATTTATTATATTCTATTGTAATTGCCACATTGTCTCTGTTACCTACTTATGAGCCCGCTGAGAATATACTATGATAAGGGATCATCAAGAGGATGATTAGAGGGATGGAGGGGTTGAAGGGAGGGCAGGGGAAAGGGGAAAAAATGAGAACCAAGAGAGTATGTAAAGGTGCATATCTCCAATGATGAATGTCATTATATTGTACACCTAAAATGTACCAATAAAAAGGATATACAATTCAAAAAAAAGAAAAAGAAAAAGAAGGAAAAAAAAAGAGGATGATCACTGTGAGAATATAAGTAGAAATAAAGAAGTCAAGATACTCAGCCATAAAAAATGAGAAACTATGGGGCCGGGGATTTAGCTCAGTGGTTCTGCCGCCTGCCTCACAAGCGCAAGGACCCAAGTTCAATCCCCCCGTACCATTAAAAAAAAAAGAGAGAGAAATTAGAGACATTTATTGCTAAATGGATGCACATTGAGGCAATACTCTTAAGTGAAATAAACAGGACACACATGTGTAAATTCCAAATAGTTTCTCTAGTGTGAGAAACTGAAAGTGTAAATAAGGACTAAAAGGTATAATAGATAAAATGAAATAGGAAGAAAAGGGGCAAAGGGGAAGGGGAAGTGGGAGGGGTAGGGGAAGGGAAAGAAGGGAATGGAGTTAATATGAGAAAATGAAAAAATGGAAAAAAAGTCTTTGTAAATAGGGAGGGATGGAGGGGTTGAAGGGAGGGCAGGGGAATGGGGAAAAAATAAGAACCAAGAGAAATTATGTAAAAGTGCAAATTTCCAATGATGAATGTCATTATATTGTATACCTTAAATGTACCAATAAAATTAATTTTAAAAAGATATGTAATCATAAAATGATACTTCATGGAGATATTAACAAACTTTGAGAACTGGACATTGTTCAAGATATAATCTAGTTCTAGAAATTAGGTGGTTTCATTGCTCCTTCTGAATTGAGAATTTCAATTCCTGTGTTTCATCATTATAATCACTTAGTACTCTGTCCTTGGCTCTACACTTCCTAACACTTCCATGAATTATAGCCAAGCCAAAGATTGGCTGCCCTTGGGTCAGATGTCCATCCCTCATCCAATAAGCTGAGGCCAAGGTAGTAAAGTTTTTTGATACCCAAAATGGTCACCTAGGCATAAGAAAGCACCTAGAGCTCCTTCTCTTGGTAGGGCATTACTGCTATAGATGCGATAGTCAGAGGATAATAGATTCCTCTTTATTATAGCTTAGTACAGTGATTGTGAAATAAGACACATCAATAAATAAATCAACCTTGTATAAAGTCCAGCCCTCCTAAGGGCCCAGCAGAGAGCAGAAAACAATAATTATTTTGAAAGAGAAAGCTAGTGCATCCAGCAGTATAACATAGAGGGAGCAGCATAGAGTAGTGGTTACACATGGATTCTTGGCAAAGACTGCTTGAGTTCAAATTCCAGCTCTTCTACCTAGCAATCACCTGATCTTAAGCAAGCTACTTAATCTGTCTGAGATTTAGCTCTTGCATCTGTAAAATAAGGCCATAAATGGCCTTGATGTCATAGGAGCGTTGGGTACATTAAATGAGACAATATATATAAAGTAGTTTTCTACACTCTTCAGCACAGGTGATTCCTCAATAAATTCTAGTGTAGTTATTTTCTTCTAGTGTAGTTATTTTCCATGCTAATGAGCCAAATATTGGTCTGGAAGACAGAAGTCATGTTTTACCCTCAACTGAGCAAAGCAAGTTCTCACCATTCAGAGAACTTCCTAAGCACACACCAATTCTGAGACTAGCAGGGCCATGGTCAGCTAGCTGAACTCACTGTCTGACCTGCCCTCCCACCAGGTTACAAGTAACCTGGAGTTTATGGGTCATCCAGGTAATTGGTTCTGACTTTGGCAAACCAAGCCATTATGAAGGGTATGTCTTAAAAACTTTCTGGTCAGTTATAAACATATTAGTTATGGGGCAAGCAGGCTGTTCTATCTTCCAACCCTCCACGTCCTGATGGGGTATCTAGGCAGAGTACAGGAGTGGAGAAGAGAGGAGAATGAGTTTGCACTAACCACAGTCAAGGATTTTGTAAGTTATAATTCAGTATGAAACAGAGCCAATCTTAATGTACCCAGCATAGAGAAGCCCTCTGGTCACCAAAAGGCACACAGGGATCAATAAGGTCAAGACGGAGACAGATATCTGTGCATTTGTGTGAATGCAGATGTGTGAGGTTGGGGTTCATTTAGGGCAGGGTAAAGCCTAGGGCACTGTAAAGCCCTAATGCCCCTTTGAACCCCTCTCCAAGCCATCTAACAAGGGAAACAGAGATGAGGAAAG
Source organism: Heterocephalus glaber (assembly GCF_000247695.1). The sequence continues at coordinate 284,811 of NW_004624906.1, forward strand.
CAAAGGAAACAAAAGCTCCTCTTTGAGACCTACTTAAATAGGAAGGGCTCCAATGGAAGAGATGTTGAGATGATTTGGGAATAAGAATAAGAGTAGCTCCCTTGGCATGGGACATTATGAGTCAGCAGAGGGGTGATGGGCAGGAAGAAGGAATGGAGAGAGAGTAGAAGGCAGATGGTGCCCCTGCTGGAAGCAGGACCTTCAGCAGATGCGGAAAAGAACAAAGAGAGTGCCATGGCGGTCCCCTGCAAAGGAGTCCCAACAACTTCCCTTTAGGGCTTTCAGGGGCAAGCTCAGGGAGACCTGTGGGTTTCCTCCAGGTGCTCCACTGCTAAAAACCTTCTACTCTGCCTGCCAGCCTCAGGAGAACCCCATGGCAGCACCACCTCCCCTTCCTGTGCCCAGCACAAGGGGGCTCTGAGGCAGCCTTGTCAAGGGAGAAGCTTTTATCCAGACCAAGTTTCTCTTACCCCACTAATTCCCCTGTGAATTTCTTTTGATGAAATGATAGTGTGTCAGGCACCACCAGGGGGCACTAGGGCCTCTAGGCATCAGGGGCCAAGGAAAAGCGAACGCTAGGGCTGCATAGAGGCCCCAGGTCTGGGGGCAGAGGCTCCTTCCAGCTAGTCCTTGGTGACTGGGAGCCTCCAGGGAGCCTGTACTGCTGGCTTATCTAAGGAAAAATGAGAAGACTGGGCCAAAGAGCCCTATTTCTATCCAGCCCTACACTACCTGCCATAAAATTAAATGATCACAATGAGTACATTAATTACCTGACACAAATGCTTTAACATAACAAAATTATTAGCCATTCTAGATTTAGTGTTTGTACAGCACTTTATATTTGCAAGGGCATTGCAATAACTTACCCAGCTGAGGGTGCATTTCAGGCCCTGAACGATATCCTAAAGGGTTTCTTCTGGTCAGCCAGCTGTCTGGCTCCTGCCACAGCTGTCCCCTGCCCTTCTTGCCTTCATGGTTTTCTTCTGCTCCAGCTGCTGCCTGCCATCTCTTCCTGGGAGTCCCCTCACCTGCTCACCAGATCTCTTTTACTTCTCCAAGTCATTTGCCCAGCTTGTCTCCCAGATCCTGCATGAGAATTCAAGGACTCAAGGGTAGCAACCCCATGTGAAGCTGACTTTGGAGCCCAGCAAGTCTCTTTCCTGTTCTGGCTGCTGCTCCAAGTGTAGACACATGATGGGCTCCAAGTGGAGCTTTGAGTTTGGGACCTGCTGCTGATCAGACTCCACGGGAAGTGACTGCATGTGCTGCCAAAACACTTGCAGAAAGTTCACTGTGTCCACACCAGAGCAAGCCCTGGTCCCTTGAGGAGCGTGGTATCCAGGAGGCTCACCACTGCGCAGATTCCATTCCAGACTGTATGGGGTAGTGTAGGAAACCTCACTAGTAAAACTTGTTGCAGTTGGCTTGGGTGTGAAATCTGCTTCCCGGGCAGGGAGATCAAAAGCTCAGTTGATGGATGTCTGTGTACCCAGCTCTCCTTGCTTGCTTTCATCTTCTTTCCAGAAAAAGGAGTAAACATTCAGCTAGTGAGCACTGCAGGCATTCCCTTAAAGAGTGTGAAGGAATATCATTGAAAGCAGACAAGACCACCAATGAAGGTGTCTGTGGGGATCCCAAGGGCCTCAAGGAGGATCAAAATGAAGGGCATCTGCTGCAGCAGTTCCAGAATTTCTATGTAGGAGGGTCTTTGGGGGCAGCAGCAATTTGGCTGGAAGATGGCTGAGAGACTTACCTTGAAACTGCATTCATATAACTGGTATGATACAGATAAATAACATTTCCTAACATGCTTCTAGGCATACTTTATGACAGCTGAGAAGTGCCAATTTTCTATATAAAGTTTATCATGGTGCATAGTATAGTGGTTAAGAGCAGGACTCTGGAATAGGAGTGCTTGGGTTCAAATGTCAGCTTCACTATTATTGACCAGTTGGGTAACCTGAGGCAAGGGTTTTAGCTTTTTATGACTCAGTTTCCTCATCTATAAAATATAGATAACTATTGACTTGAGGTAGGTACTATATAATCCATATAAAGCATTTAGCATATACTAAGTGCTCATTGAGGATTAGCTACTGTTATTTATTGGGAAAGACTTGGGAGGGCCCAGGAGGTAGGGTGACATTGGTACCCATACTGAGCCTTCGAGGGTAAATTTCCAAATCATTCAAAATGAAAGAGACAGAGAGAGGGGTTTAAGAGTCATTTAGGCTAGAAGTAGTGTATATAGTATGGTGATGAAATTCCTAATAAAGTCCAAGCAATTCTGCCTCCAAATGGACTATGGAGAGAAAAGGTTGAGTTTCAGGTGATCAAAAACCTTCAGCCTATTTGAATGCACTGTGTTGGAGATGGGAACTGCCTAACACCCCCTCAGATTGGACCAGATGTTACACCTGGGAGAAGTGGGGATGATGGTTTCTTTTTTTGCTTTTCTAGGCACAGTTTGGAGTATCTGTGGAAGGAGATCCTAAAGGGAGTAGAGGAAGTACAGGTTATCCATACGGTGAGCAAGAAGCCCTGCACCCTCACACCCACCTGGGCATAAGGTTTCAGCACTACTCTCCTGGACCAGCTGGTCTCTGTGCTGGTAGGATAAGACTTTTCCCATCTTCCTGCCCTACAAGATCTCAGATTCTTAGAGGTTTCATACAGTGACCACACTAGGGGAGGAGACATTCAGGTTAATAGCCTGACCTAAGTGGGTAATATGCTGGGAATGAGTCCAGCATGTGAAGAATGCCCATATCCCATATCCTCCCAATTCAGGGAGATAAGGAACTCTCACAAGATTCCCCTGAAAGTTTCTTCCATCAACAAGCCCATTTGAGATTCTATCTTTTTTTGTGGTAGCCACCCAAAGAATGAGAGCAGAACTGAGCTCCAGGGTTTTGCTATAATTCTTGTAGGTCCTGGGGCCTTAAAATTGAGAATGAACATGCTAATTCCCCCTCTTCTCCCTTCTGCTCCAGACTCAGAATCAGCTTGCCTACCACACTGGTGAGCAAAATTACCCAGAGGACATGAGGATACTTCTTCCTTACAGCAGCATTGCTAGGAAGATCCTGGACTGAGAATAAGAGAGCTAACTAGAAGACTTCTGACCATGTTATATGACCCATCCTCTAGTCTAAGGGTCATCAAAAATGATTCCTTGGGTAAGAAAAATGCAACTTATGTATATTTCTAATTTTAAAAAATTATATTTTACTGATATTTATATACATATTGAGATAAGCACTCTCACTTGGTAAGTCCTTTGGTTGCTAGTCATATAAGAGACATGATGCATTCTTGGGGGAGATGAGGATGTAGGGAAATTTGAACTTTCCCAGTAGAGGATAAGCAATTGAGTCTGCTGAAACAAATGGACAATGGGTAGATTAATGGGAGAAACACCATACATATTTATTAATATGCATATGTACATGGAAGCCATACAAATATGAAACTCAAAGAAGGGCAGATGTCTAGGGCTTAAATACCTTCTTCACAGGGAACAGTGAAGCATAGGCAATTTTAGAGTGCGTAAATGCTGTTTAGGGGAGAGAATGAGCCTAGCAAACAGAAAGCATCCTGGGATAAAGTTCCTCTGGGCTCTAGGTGGTTGGTTTTCAGTCTTCCTCCTTGATAAAAGTTTCTCTTTGATTAATGAAATTCCAGTAAGAAATTTTGAGAAAATTGTGTTCCTCTTGGTTATTTTGAGGTAGGGTCTCACTAAGTCTCTAAGTTGCCTGGGATGGGTTCAAACTTGTTATTCTCTTGCCTCAGCCCCACAGAGTACTGGCATTACAGACATGTGCCACTGTGACTGGCTGTGGTTTTGATCTTTAGGCAAGTAAGGGAACTTCAGAGAAAATCAACCCAAGGCCTGGGGATTTAGCTCAGTGGTTCTGCCACCTGCCTCGCAAGTGCAAGGACCCGAGTTCGATCCCTGGTACAAAAAAAAAAGAAAATCAATCCTTGCATTTTCTGCCCTCCAGGTGCTCTCAGTTTGAAGTCCAAAGTGGGATATTTTGGAGTATTTTTTCTGAGCCCCCAAAAGAGGTCATAAACCTAAATTAGGTTGATGGTGGTGCTTGTGATGCATTGCAGCTAATATGTGCCGGTGAAGTGACTTTTCTGGTTGTGGTAACTAGTTTTTAAACCATCTGTCCATTCTGTGGTTTTAAAAGATTTCTACAACAAAACATGATTTAAAAATAATACCCAAGAAATAAAACCATGAGAAATCACTTCTATTCCTAATAGGAACTCCAAGTCATATTACCAGATAAAAACAATTATAAGCTAATCAAATCTGACTGCTGACAAGAAGTCAGCAAAATCATTTTGAAAATATGAAGAAAAATATTTCAAGTATGGATGTATATACATTATAATGAATTCTTGTGTATACATTATACCTTAATATATTAGACAATGATGGTAATTTATAAATGAATATATGTATATGGGGGAAGTGTGCTTTTTTTACTGATAAGTGTGCATGATTAAGATATCTCAAGGCCATTATTTTGGCTTATCTTTGGCTCAGATTTTGTCATAAAATGAACATGATTATAATTTTTCAGAAAAATTTCATTTATCTTAATTTATTATATTTCTTTAGTGTCTGGTCTGTCATGTTCTATATATGAAAACTTTTAAAACTTTCTTAAAACCCTCTGAGATAGGTGGGGTGGTATGCACCTATAGTTCTGGCTAGTTGGGACTGAGACAAGAGGATCACTTAAATCCAGGAGTTCAAGACCAGCCTGGGCAACATAGTAAGACTGTCTCTCTCTCTTTTTTTTTCTGGTACCAGGAATCAAACTCAGGACTTTGCACTTGCCAGGCAGGCATGACACTACTGAGCTGCATCCCTGGCCCAAGACTCTATCTCTTTTTTAAAATTTCTAAATTTTGTTTTTCTTATCTATAGATCATTATAAGGTCATTATAAAGATTATATAAGAAGGTTTAGGGCCAGTGGCACCATGCCTGTCTCACAAGTACAAGGTCCTGAGTTTGATCCCCGGTACTGCAAAAAAAAAAAAAGTTTAAATGTCTGCCACATTGTAGACCCTCAGCAAGTGATTATATTTTTACAAAGAAAAATATTGCTAAACCAAATTAGCAGGATTAATAAAAGAATTAGATAAACAATATTTTGGCAAAAAAAAATTTTAAGTCCCAAAAAGTACAGTACCAATTCACCTGAAAATGTCTATGCTAATTGAAAGTAACCACTTAAGAGCCGGGTGTGGTGACACACACCTGTAATCCTAGCTCTAGGAAGGCTGAAGCTGAGAATTTCAGAAAGTTCAAGGCCAGCCTGGAATACACAGCAAGACTCTGTCTCAAAAATTCCAAGAAAAAAAGAAATCAACCATTTAATAAGCATTCACCAAACACTTCCATGCCAGATTAAGTACTGAAGATAGAGAGATGAATTTGTTGTGGAACCTGCAGTCTAAAATCTTGAGCTGGCCTTGTGTAGATTACTGTAATAGCTTCCGCCCTGGTCTCCTAGCTTTCAGTGTCCCCCACTGTTCCCTGGCTCCAGCTTTCACCAGCATGTGACTGACAAACCAATCTTCCTCATCCCTTTCATCATTCCTTTCTCTAATAATTCTCTTGTACTATCAACTTTTCATCTGTTATATACTGTCTTGTATTGTTCAGTAATTTTTCCTTCAGGTTAGTCTTATCTTTCCAGCTGAACTGTTGTAATTAGTACTTAGAACTCATGTCTTAGTTACTTTTCTCATTGCTTAGACAAAATACTTGACACCCAAAGTTAAAGGAGCAAAGGTTTATTTAGCTCACAGTTTGTAGAGGTTTCAGTCCATAATCAGGTGGCTCCAAGGCAGGGTGGCATTACGGAGGAGAAACAGTTCATGGTGGGCAGAAGCCAGGCAAAGCAACAATGGATCTTAACAGCATCTTGCAGCCTCTTTTATATTATCCAGGCTACTTAGGGTGGGGAGCACTCACACCCTTAATCCTAGTGCCCTTGAGCCTACCATTGCACCTTGAATCAATGACATACTCTAGATCCAGCCACCTCGGAATAAGTTTTTGTGTTTAAGGTTGTCCTTGAGAGGATTTAATTTAATGAACAGGTGATGAAAGGAACCCAATGTCTCCTAGACCCTTGCTATTTGACTACTAATCAGTGGTCTTAATACATCTAAGGAAAGAAAGCCTCAGTGGGCTCTGCAATGTCTTGGAATCAAGTAAAGCCAGAGAGACAAACTCAAGTTGAATACACATAGCACTGTCCATGAGAAAAAGATGGGGTTTCAGCTGTTAGCCTTCAGGACTACTCATTTCCTCTGCCCAATGAGACAGCCTGTCCCATGTAGGTTATACTTCTCTAGTTAAAAGCCCTAGCATTCTTCTCATTTTTGATCTCCTGGATGAAATATTCTCTTCTTTTTATGACTAGTTCTAAGAACACCATCAGAGTATTGGTTTATGAGTTCTGTTCTCCAGATACCTAAGGTATCTGCTAAGGTAAGGTGACATTGACAAGGTCTCAACCTCTCTGTTCAATAGAAAATTGTAACTCCACTGTAACTTAATCAGCTGGTATTATGATTTACACTTTTAAACTTATTCCTTTTAACTCTGATAATCTAAATTTTATAATCTTAGCTTATGTGAGTTTGATAACTAACTAAAAATCTAAATGAAAAGATGAAATTACAGGCCAGGAAAAAATACAAGAGAATATTTTTTTAAATTTTATAGTTGAAATGGTCCTTTAATTAGGATATAAAATCTAGATGCTATAAAGCAAAGAACCTAAATTTTCAAACTATAGAAAGAAAAAAAACTTTAAACAAAATTGAAAGACATGATAGACTGGGATCATACATTTGCAACATGTATCACAAAGGTCTAACAACCACAAGATATGAAGAGATCTTAATAATAAAGAAGGAAATGGCAGCTCCCCCCAAAACTGGGCAAAGGATATGAATTAAGAAAGTCACAGAAAATATGTCCAATATTAATTTGTCTAATAAACATTTAATGGTGTTCAAGTTCACTTTTAACTAAGGAAATGACATACTTTCCATAAGATATCTATATATCTACATCTATCTACCTACCTATCTATCATCTATGTACTGGGGATTGAACTCAGGGCTTCATACATGTTAAGCAAGCTCTTTACCCCTAAGCTACACCCTCAGCTCAAGAGTAATATAATTTTTTAGAAAAATAAAGGAGCATCTAAGTTTGGGCAGCTATAATGGAAAGCTGTAGATTAAGAAACTTATAAACAACAGAAATTTACTTTTCACAATTTAGGAGGCTGGAATTCTGAGATCAGCTAGGGATTTAGCTCAGTGGCACCGTGCCTACCTGGTCATGAGTTTGATCCCCGGCACCAAAAAAAAAGAATGGAATTCTGAGATCAGGATGGTTGGGTTCTGGTGAGGGCTCACGGAAAGTAGACTTGCAGATAGCTGACTTCTCATTTCATGCTCACTGAGTAGAAAGAGGGTGAGAGAACTCTCTAGGGTCTCTTGTAAATGATCTAATTATGTACCTCCTAAAGGCCTCACCTAATACCATCACACTGAGGGTTTGAATTCCAACATATGAATGGGAGGGAAGGGACACACACATTTAGTCCATAGCACTACTATTTAACTGAAAAATTGATAATGTCTTTAATACCATTGTTAATGGGATATACATTGGTGGGCTTCTTTTTGAGAACCACTGGGAAGTATTGATCAAAATGTGACTCTTTGCCAGTATATTTAAAGGACACTTTGGCTAAGAACAAAGCTCATGACTTTCATCTTCTCAGAACCTTGAAGTCCTTGCTCCACTGTTTTCCTGGTGTTTAGTTTTGCTTTTGTTCTTTTACTCCAGTATCTTCTTCATTCATCTTTTGGTTGGTTTGACTACATAGTGAGTTCAAGGCCAATCTGAACTACATAGTGAGACTTTGCCACAAGAAAACAAACAAAAATTATGCTATCACAAAAAGTGCAGTTTGAATGCCCATTTTTCATACCTTCAGTGAGTTTAGTCAATCTTCCTAATTTTACCAATACAGACATAAAATATAAGCACATGGTTTCATTTGTATTTGTTATTAGTTGTTTTAAATTAAGTATTACAAAGATTTTTTTTCTACTTACTATTTGTCTTGCAGACTTGTTCATTTTTTTTTAAACCAGGCAAAATGTTCATATTTAGTTAATATTTTCCCTTTACACCTTCCGGTTCGGGGGCCATGTTTTGAAAGGCCTTCTTCACCTCCAAGATCATGCAAATATTTACCCATGTTTTCTTTAAGTATTTTTTATAGTTTCATTTTTTTTCTTTGAGTCTAGAAGTAAGATAGAGATAGAAATTTTTAAATGGCTGTTCAGGTATTCTAAAACCATTTGTTCAACTATTCAGTGTGTCTCCACTGATAAGCATTTAGTGACAATTTATCATATGTCAGGCACTTTCTAAAACCTTTACACACTTAATCTAGTTCAATACTTACATAAAGTGGTGACAAAATCAGATTTGCATTTAAAACACACACATCGCATGCGTGCACACACAAGAATCTGTCTTTAATACAGAAAATAGATGGTGGGGTATATTAGGTTCTCCAGGGAAACAGAACCAGTAGGATATCCATAATATATAAGAGGGAATCTATTATGGAATTGGTTCACATGATTATAGAAGCCAAGAAATCCCATGATATGGCCTTTGCAAGCTGGTAGTGTAACTCAGTCTGTGTCCAAAAGCCTGAGAACTAGGAAAGGCAAGCTTGAAGTTTGAAAACCTGAAAACCCAGAAATCTGATGTCTAAGGATAAAAGAGGTTGGATGTCTTATCTCAATAAAAGAGTAACTTCTTCTTTCACCTTTTGTTCTATCTGGGCCCTCAATGGATTGAATGATGCCAACCCACATTGGTGAGGGCAAATCTTTACTCAGTTTACTAATTCAAGTGTTGCTCTCTTCCGGAAATATCCTCACCAACGCACCCAGAAATAATGTTTTACCAGCTATTTGAGCATCCTTCAGGCCAAGCCAGGCTAAAATATAAAATTAGCTGGCACAGTGAGGAAAAGAATGGTTGCAGCAAGAATGGTTGTTAAAGTGATTGAGGCAAGTGACTTCTTTGAAACACTATATTCTAGCACCTTACAGTTCATGACTCATGGTAGGTATTGGGTGGAATGAAAAATGTTAACAACTTAGACTAGGAAGGTGAATGAAACTTCCTGAATGAAGATGATAATGATTTGGACCAGGGAGGTGGTAGTAGAAGTAGAGAAAGATTAAAAAAAAAATTGAGAAACAGTTTGGAGACAGAATTAACAGGCCTGTGTTTATTTATAAATGAGGAGATATGAGAAAGGGAAATGTCAAAGATGTTTCAGATTTCTGGAAGACAGAGTTAATGGGTAAGTAATGAGTTTACTTTTAAACATGCTGAATCAAAGGTACCTTGGAGATAAACATTTGAAAATGTCAGTAAGGTAAGGAGTTAGATAGTTATATCCACTTGGAACTCCAACAACAAAGTATACCTTTGAGGAGCATTTGTATACTGATAGTAATTAAAGCCATGGGAAGAGTTGAGATCACTTGAGGAAAGACTATTGAATGAAAAAAGAGAGCTCTTAGGACAGATCCCTAAAAACCAATATTTAAAGGTTTAGTAGAAGAGGAGGGAGGAGTCAGCAAGAATGTTTGCAAAAAGGCTGCCAGAGAAATAAGAGGAACTGGAGGAATGTGTTGTTTTAGAAAATGAAAAAGATATATTCAAGAAGAAAGCTCAGAGTAATTCTAACAGAGTAAATTAAATGATGGACAATGGACTGCAAGCTAGATAAATAGGGATATGAAGACAGGAAAGGAGTAATAGAAAATGAATGGGTCAAGAAAATAACATTCAAATGAAAAGGAAGAATATTTGAAGTCAGATAAGCTTAACACACAAGAAATTTAGGGGATTGAGGTTAGAAAGAGAACTATTTGAGTTAGTGACTTTAGAAGCAGAGAAGGTAGAAGAATTTAGGTCATAATGACAAGATCCTCAGAGTGACTCGGGTTGTGTAGCACTGTGAGAGAACATGGGAGATGTAGTAGGTCTTTCATGCAGACTCTGAAGTAATTTAGGATGATGGCAGGACTTGAGGTATAAGAGATAGTAAGCCAAAATGCCATTGTCTTCTGTTGAGTCACAAGGAGCAAATGGAGGGAGAGTGCAGTGACCAATCAGGGAGAGGGCAGCAGAGTTTTTCACAAAAGGATGAGGAAGCAGTGAGCTCTAAGTAGCTCTGGAAGGATTCCCAGCTCCTGACACTGTGTAGATTAGTGAGAAGGTGACCCAACTTCCCTCGAGGGAGCTTCGGGGTAAATGGGATGGACAGATCCGAGTTTACATTAGGCAGGAAGTGGAGCTAACACTTAGGAAATGTTCAAGTAAGGGCATAAAAGGAGTTAGAATTCCAAAGGGCAAATGGAAGGTTTTGCCAGGGAAGGAAGAGAGGAACTAGATTAGGTTTAAGGAATTATGGAGTACTGTATATTAGGAGTGACGATTCCATAGAGGGCAAATACAGAAAAGAAGAAAGTTCTTATTATATTCTGGGCTTTCACCTACGAAAATAGGAATGAAGCTTGGTGGGTTTAGTTCTAGATGGCCCTTGGAAATCAGTGGAGAGAAACATTTAAGGAAAGTCAACTGTGGTTCTGAAACTCCTTCAAACATTTCATGTGGAGTTATAGTTTGTCACAGGAGACACCAGAGGACAGTCACAGGAAGCAGAGAAGCATGCAGTTCCGTGTTCTTCAAGGAGAGGGATGAACAGGGCCCTAAATAGATTGTTAGGTTAGATTAGATTAGATTAGGCTAAGGATCCGCTTGTGTCTTGTTTAATAAGGGGTTAGATAGAAGTCTTGGTATTTGTAGTTTGGGATGGGGTATGTGTGGAAGGAGGGCCTTAAGAGTGGCCCAGGAATCTTGAGCCTAGCTGTACAGGTATAGATATAGTATAAAACTTTCTATTTTCATTGTAATACAACTTTAAATTTCATTCTCCAAGTACAGGAATAATGCCTAAACTCTTTTTTTTTTTTCCTACATTCTCTTTTTACAAATGTTTGATTTTGGATCACTTGGACCTTTGCAATTACAATGTGACCTCTTTGGATACCACTGAAACATTGGCAAATATTTTCTGCAAAGATAATATCTGAGTTTTGAATTGTAGGCTCCACTGATGGTCCCAAACACAGTACAATACCACCGACACATTCAGAATCACAAGGACTGTATTGAATAGCCAAAAACTTAAAAAGTTTTTTTTCTAGAATATTATGAATTATAATTCTATGTAGACTCTACCACCATAGGTCATAGATCCATTCTACAATATGGTCAGTTTTTTTAATTTTATTTTATTGGTACAATTTAGGTATACAATACGATGACATTCATCATTGGAAATTTGCACCTTTACATAATCTCTCTTGGTTCTTATTTTTCCCCATTCCCTTGCCCTCCCTTCAACCCCTCCATCCCTCCCTATGTACAAAGACTTTGCTTCCATTTTTTCATTTGCTCATATTAATTCCATTCCCTTCTTTCCTTTCCCCTATCCCTCCCACTTCCCCTTCCCCTTTTCCCCTTTTCTTCCTATTTCACATTATCTATTATACTATTTAGTCCTTATTTACACTTTCAGTTTCTCACACTAGAGAAGCTATTCAGTATTTACACATGTGTGTCCTGTTTATTTCACTTAAGAGTATTGCCTCAATGTGCATCCATTTAGCAATAAATGTCTCTAATTTCTCATTTTTTATGGCTGAGTAGTACTCCATTT
>NW_004624906.1:299213-358350 GCF_000247695.1 Heterocephalus glaber
CCTCAGCTCCTCTATTTTTTTTTATCTGTGTCCTCTCTAGATTTATTAATCATGTCTTACACTATGGGCACGATCTCTGCTGTTATCTGAGAAAGTATTTCTGATTTCATTTTTTCCAGATCCTCTTTTGTTGCCAGTTCAGGGAGTCCAGGTGGTTGAATATCAGAGTGTTCCATCTCCTTTCCCTTTGGGGTTGCTGTAGGTGATCTGGAAGTCTGGTTTTGAGACTTGTTTACATGTCTTCTCATTTTGATGGGGGAGGAGGTGCTGTTGGCACCCTCATGACTTACCTCCTCTGTGCTGGGAGCAGTGGAACAGCGGCCTAGAAGCCCTTCTTCTGGGCCGGGAGTGGTGGAAAGGTGACCGGGAAGCCCTAAACTCTTAATCTCAAAATATTTTTACTTGTTTTTGCAAACTTAAAATATTTAAACTTCTTTATATTTTCCCCTAAACCCAAACTGTTTTTTTTAATTGGTACATCTTTTTGGTACATAATGATTGCATTCATCGTGGGGAGTTAGTATATGCACATGACACATCTTAATTCTTTTTATTCCCTTTCTCTCCCTTCCTTCCCTTCCATCTCTTGGACCCCTTCACATATGTGTGTGTGTGAGTGTGTTTGTGTGTGTATTTTTGTACATATTTGTAGTACACAATGATCACATTCCTTGTAGGGACTTGGTACATGTACATAACACATCACAATCTCTCCCCCATGCTTTATCTTATTTCCCTTCTCTCCCTCCCCTTCCATGTCATGGTTGTCTTCCCATATGCTGAAGGCCTATCTCGTTATTTTCTACTGCCTATCTTTTGGTTTGCTCTATATTTCTATTTTGGGTTTCTCATATAAGAGAAACCATGACACATTTAAGCTGTATGTCTAATTTATTTCACTTAATATTACTTAACTCAAAGTGCATCCATTTTCCTATTAATGATTCAAATTTATCCGTTATGTCAGAATAGTACTCCACTGTGTATAAATATTACATTTTCTTTATCTATTTATCTATTGATGGGGCCGGGGATTTAGCTCAGTGGTTTCATCTGCCTGCTGCGCAAGTGCAAGGACCCAAGTTCGATCCCCGGTACCAAAAAAAAAAAAAGAAGAAGTATTTATCTATTGATGGACATACAGGACACTTCCAAGATTTAGCATTTGTTTGTTTGTTTGTTTTTTGAGACAGTCTCACTATGTAGTCCAGGCTGGCCTTGAATTCACTATGTAGCCCCAGGCTGTCCTCAAATTTGAGTCAATCCTCCTTCCTCGGCCTCCTGAGTGCTGGGATTACAGATGTGCACCACCATCCCCAGCAAGATTTACCTATTGTAAGTTGTGCTGCCATAAACATGATGCATGTATTACTGAAATATAATATCTTTAACTTCTTCAGGAAGATACTTAGAAGGGGAAGGTCAAATGTAATTTCTATTTTTCGTCTTTTGAGAAGACCCCACACTGATTTCCATAGTGGTTATACAACTTTACACTCTCACCAACAATGACGGAGGGTTCATTTTTCCCCCTACAGCCTTGCCAGCATTTGTTATGATTTGATTTCTTGAGGATACCCATTCATTCTGGAGTAAGATGAAATTTCAGTATTCTTTTAATTTGCATTTCTCAAATGGCCAGAGGTGCTGAATATTTTTTCATGTATTTATTGTCTATTTGTACTTCTTCTGAGAAGAATATATTCATTTCATTTGTCCATTTTTATATTGGGTCATTTAATTATGGGGTCCAGTATTTTTGAGTTCTCTTTATATTCTAGATATTTGTCCTTTGAAGAATAGCTGGCAAAAATTTTCCCCATTCTTTGGGTTGTCTTTTCACTCTGTTGGTTGTTTCCTTTGCTGTTCAAGATTTAAAATTTGAATGGTTAGGTGATTCGCCCCAGATTTCATTCTTATTTTACTACATTATATATTGGTTTAATTTTTAAGTGATTTTAGGCTAAATTTCAATATAAAAATGATTTAATTTTGGTATAATGATAGAATTCAGTAGTCATAATAAAATAAAAAGTTGTCACATTTAAGGAAATAAAGTATAAAGCTTTTTTTTTTTTTTTTTACTATAAAGCTTTTTAATTCATGCTTTTCTTGCCAACATCTTATAGAATCAATAGAAAAAGCACTGACAAAATGAATAAGGCCAAGGCCGGGGATTTAGCTCAGTGGTTTCACCACCTGCTGTGCAAGCGCAAGGACCTGAGTTCGATCCTCGGTACCAAAAAATAAAAATAAATAAATAAATAAGGCCAGTATCATTCCCAATGCATTTTCCTCACCACTCTCAGCTCCTTATAAACTTCTTGTTCCATTGAATTTCTAAAACATTTTTGTCTCTAATATGCACTTGGTACTTTTTATGGTACTTTCATTATTTTCTTAGTGTGGAAACTCTATTCTTTTACCTACGTATAATCAAATCTAAGATGTATGTTTTCCCACATTTTAGTAGCTCTACAATTTGGGATGCTTTTACAGTCCAGAATACCTTTAAAATAGGGAAGGGTGGAGGGGTGAAGGGAGCACAGGTAATGGGGAAAAAATAAGAACCAAGATACATCATGTACAGGTACAAGCACCCAATGATAAATGTAAATGTACTATATAACTAAAATGTACCAATAAAAGAATTTAAGCAATAAAAAAAGAATAACTTTAATTTGACAGAATATAGTACTTTGTTTTATTCTCTTACACAGCCTAATATAATTTTTGACACATAGTAAACAAATGTTTGTTTATATATTGATTAACATGGAAACTAACAAGAGGTCATATAATTTGAATTATTACTTAAATACACTTTAACTTGACCTCTAACACTTCTACAAATTCTTTTTTTGTTTGGTTTGGTTTGGTATGGGGGATCAAACTCGGGTCCTTGCGCTTGTGCAGCAGGCGGTGAAACCACTGAGCTAAATCCCTGGCCCATTTCTACAAACTATTAAGCTTCATAAATCTTTATTCAATAAGATATTAGATTATTATTTTTTAAAAGTGGAAAGGAGTAAGAAAATTTCTATTATTTGCCTACTATTATGATTCAATTATAGAGTTAATATTTAAAAACCCAGCCTTAATAATACCTACCTCACTTTCATGCAGAACTTTTCACCAAAAAAACTCTTGCAATAGAGGTAAGAAAAAATGACTATCAGAGATCTGGAAATGTAGCTCCAGAGTGCTTGCCTACCATACACAAGGGCCTGGGTTTGAACCCCAACACTACAAAAAAACCCTATTAGAATAATAAAGGATATGATTTACCTAAGTTCCACAACTAGTCAATGTCTTTTTTTCTGGTACCGGGGATCGAAGTCAGGGCCTTGCACTTATGAGGCAGGCGGTGGAACCACTGAGGTAAATCCCTGGCCCTCTTCATTTCTTGTTTACAGACTTATACCTTTTACCAGGCTATGTTGTTCAATGGAAAGATAAACATACCAAATGCATTTTTAAATATGGACCATTTTTGCAAAATACTTCTTAAAACTGGTTGTCATGAAGTGAAATTCTAACTGCATATGTGCTGCTGTGTTGGTCTCTCTCTGATCTTCAGAAGAAAGGGAGGGAAAGATGCAGTGGAGCTGAAGTATAATTGCTTATTAGGCCTCGTTCAATGAGGGAGGCAGTAAAAAGTGAGACTACTATTATTGCATAGTAAAGAGACCTTATTTAGCTCTTGGGAAAGATTGAGGGATATTTACTGCTAAAATGCAATTTGCACTCACTTTGAAGGAATCATGACAAGAGTCAACCCATTTTCCAACTTAGAAACTTTAAATCATTCCTACAAAATGTTTATATGCCCGTGTCTTACCTGGCTCTTTCTGCACATTATCTTATCATGTTACTCTTCTGCTTTGCTTTGATTCAACTTTTGGAGTAATTTTCACTTCTGCATGTAGATTTAGGTGTTTTCCTTAGGTTATCCCTTTCCTGCTTGTTTTTTTTATGACAATTATATATATACATATATATATATTTAGACAAGGTCTCGCTGTATAGTTAAAGCTGGCCTTCAGCTTACTATGTAACACAGGCAGGCCTTGAACTTGCAATGATCCTTCTGCCTCGGCCTCCTGAGTGCTGGAATTATAGGCATGCACCACCATACCCAGCTGGCAATGATATTTTATCTGACATGCATTATGTCCAACATTGACTTCTTTTTGCTCCTGCATATTTGCTTGTTCCCTACTATAAACATGTTTTAAAGCCAAATGTGTCTTGCTTTGGAAATATCTGTTTTCCATTTTTCTGAAGCTATTTCCTGAAATTGTTTCTTTCTTCAAAAAGAGGGGTGGCCTCACAACAAAGTTCATTGCTGCAGAAAATAGTGGGCACTAACTGTACAAGCTACAGTGAAGGATCTTGATAGTGGTAGCTTCCCTCTATCGTGGGAAATGTGTCACATGGGTACCTTATGTTGCTTTCTCACTCAAAATGCTTGCAAGTACCAGAGAAAAGACCTCTCAGTGACCTCCCTTCTCAGTTCTTTTTTCAATTCATTCATATTAGTTTGACTTTCTTAGCTAAGCTAACTTTTTTTGTTTTGTTTTGTTTTTTTGAGACAAGGTCTTGCTAGGTAGTTCAAGCTGGCCTTGAACTCCTATGTAGCCCAGGCTGGCCTTGAACTCATGGCAATCTTCTTGTTTCAGCCTCCCAAGTGCTGGAACAATAGGTGTGCACCACCATGCTTGGATGCTAACTCTCTGAGCAGGTTACTTGACTTGAGCTTCAATTATTGTATTTGTAAAATATGGATGAAAAAGCCTACATATCGGGGGTCTTGGTGAGAATTTAGTGACATCACTTACAAGTGGCTAGCAGAATATCTACTTTATTTCATAGCTAGCTCTTCATATAATATCATTCAGTTTAGCATATCCCTTCAATTTGAAATCACCACCTTATTACCTTGCCATGCACTTTTCCTAAATATTTTTGCCCTCAAACACTCAAATCTTTCAACTTCATGTGATCTTCTGAGCAGGTAACGTATCTGGGCACTTTTGAGAGTGTAACGAAGCAAGCATCATTAATTTTTATGTTAGGACAATGGTATAAATTGGGACTATTTTAAGCAAATTAGAATGAATCCTATTGCTTCTTGCAATGGGAATTACTTTCATGGTTCCCTTTTTAAGAACTCATTGCTTCACAGACATAAATTCTTTCCTGTATCAGTACTACTATCAGTATTTATGCTTAGAATTGCATATATTTACTTTCTAAACCACCTCCTTTAGCAACTTTTCATTTTTGTCAAAGGCTAGGCCACATGTCAGAGCTTATCTATGACTTTCCATATTCCCTCAGGTCCCATACCTGGTCAGTCGGCAGAGTTGGTCAGTTCTGTTCTATAAACCATTACTGAGCATGAGCATTGTGCCAGACACCAGGCAATGTGCTAGGAATTAAAAAATAAATAAATAAGATACAATTCTTATATGCAAGAAGCTCAAATTTAGAAGGGAAGTTAAACATACAGATAAATAATCACAATACAGTATATTAAATACAAAAATAGAAGTAGAGTCTTGGATATAGCGGTGATGTGAAGATGGAAGTTGTTGAATCTGCTTGCATAGTTCAAGGAAGCCTTTACAGAAATAAAGATAAACTTGGTCTGTAGCTGGTTGTATGAAATAATTTAAAATATATACTATTTGCTACACACTATGATATGCATCAGAAATGCATTGATTAGCAAGATAGGCATGGTTCCTGTCCTCTTGGAGTTTATAGACTATTATGGAAATCAGAAAGAATAAAAATGAGGAAAGAATAGGGCACTGTGTGAACATATAAATGGGGAACAATCAGTTCTGCTTCCTATTCCAAAACTGATAAATGAAACCCAAAGCGATGCATAGGAGTAGCTGGGTGATGGGAGAGATTGACAGAAGCTAAGAGAGTGAGGCGGGAGAGAGATATACTGAGACACTGAGAAGAGATCACATGGCTAGAGAGAAGAGAGAAGCAGGGAGAGGGACATTAAATGAAGCTGGAAATGCAAGTAGGAGTAAGAACATAGAAGACCTTGTAGACCACATGAAGATTTAAGATTTTATCCCAAGGTCAGTGGACATCCATAAGTTAAACACTGAGAGTGATACAGGCTCTTTTTAAAAGGGGGTTGTTGCATTGTTTTCTCTAGTGTGAGAAACTAAATGTGGAAATAAGGACTATAATGTATAATAGATATTGGGAAATGGGAAGAAAATATTCAAATGGAAAGGGGAATAAGGGAGGGGGGACGGAGAAAGGAAGGAAGGGACAAGAACAAAAGTGAACATTAAAAAATGGAGGGCCAGAGATTTAGCTCAGTGGTTCTGCCTCCTGCTTGCAAGTGCAAGGACCCGAGTTTGATTCCCAGTACAAAAAAAAAAGCAAACAGTTTTTGTACATAAGGAGGGAAGGGGACTTGAGAGGGAATGGGATAAAATAAAATAAAATTTATTTTAAAAAATAAGAGATGATATTGGTAGAAATGGAGAAAGAATACCTAGAGAGTATGATGAAATTAATAATTGATTTGTCGTAAGTGGTGAAGATGGATGGTCAAGGATGCTTTTCAGATTTCTGTCTTAAGCCATTGGGTGTGTGAAAGCAGTATTTTCCACAAGTTTGACTGGGAAGAAAGAGAGCTAATGAGGGGTATGGATAAAGGACTATGAAATTACTTCCTTTTATTTTCTTTTCTGAGAGATACTTGATTATGTTTAAATCCTGAGTACAAGAAAAGAATCATTTAAAAGGAAGAAGTCAGAAACTGGAACAGGATGAGTGCAAAGGCCCTAAATAAGGCCAGGGCTCCAAATCCCAGTTGGAGGATTCAGTTTCTTCTAGGTAGAAGACTTCTTCCTTCTCTGCAGCAGGAGAAAACAAGAAAAAGAGGAACAAGTACACGTAGGGGGTGGGAAGTTGAAGTAGTTTCCACTTGATGGCTTTTAATACTTCTAACATAGGTGCTCAGTAAGAATTTATTGAATCAATGATTTAGTAAATGAAAGTAACACAATCTGAAATCTGCACAGATTCTATTTTTCCAAGGAACCATTCTGTTATCCAGAAGAAGCTCAAGAATGATAGTGAAAGTAAGTGAGATTCAGAGAAGGATGATTCAACTACAAACAAAGGAGATGCCAAAGTCTTCCTCCAAATAGAAATCAGCAGGGAAATCAATGCTTTGTTGGATAGACTAAAAGCAGAAAGGCTGGTATCTGTTCTATATGTGTCTGTTCTATTCTACACTTACTAAATAAAATTCTTTTCTCAATCTCTAGAAGTTTCAAGCCACAGTTTTCAATCAGAAGGGACAGCATAGAACCATCACTTATGGAATACTTATTGTTTGCCAAGAACTGTAGAGAGTAACTTTCATTTAATCCTCATATCAATGTTATGAAGTAGGTGTATTAATATTGTTCCACTTCAAGGTTATAAAAACTGAGTTTCAGGGAAGATAAATGTGTTAAAGTTACTCAGCTGATAAGTAGTAGAAACAGCATTCAAATCTACACCTAATTCTTGTTCTTAACTACAATTCTGCATATCCATCTCAAATTTTAATATCTCTTGCAATTGCAAATGCTCTTCATGCTGCCATCCTTGAGTAAACTGTTGCCTGACATGCTGTGAGCATTATTCTTGAGATACTTTCCATCTTCCAGTATTGAAACCTTATCTTCTTAAATGCCTTATTTTAGTCTCACCTTGTACCAAAACAATTGGGGCATCTGAAACCATGATGGTCTCTCTGGCCTTTGAAATTCAATAGTTTGTTACTCACTGGATACATTTTATCTGCACTATAATTGAGTTGGGTCTTATTTAATCTTTCTTTTGATTATAAGTTAGCATCACAAGCCCACCAGCTTCCTAGAGGATAGGAAGTTCACCTTGTGCCTTTTTGGGAGGGGGTAGGTTGGGCATCTTTTACAGCTTCTTTCTAATGCCTTGTTCATAGTACATAATATTTGTTGCTAGATTGCTGGATAGCTGATATCAGTATTCATATTAGTAAAAAGTCTCAGAGCTGTCTGCTACTGCTGGAGTAAGTTTCTGGCTAGTACCAAAAAAAGGAGGATTTATTATTTCTCTGGTGAATTTATTTTTTCTTGTTAGGTTATAAAACTGGAAATCTCAAAAAGACTGTGGGTTTGTGTGTAAGAGGGATTCCTTTTGAAAGAAAGTGTGAAAAAACAGACTTTTTATTTTGTTAAAGGTATTTTTTGAGCTTACAAGTTCTGATAAAAAAAAAGTCCAAATTGGATGAACTTGAAGTTCCCCTCCTCCTTTCTCCTACTTCAGAGCTTTTTCTAAACCTACTTCCCTTAAAATGACTTTTATTGATTTTCACTCAATGAAAGTTATTCTTCAGAATGAGGATGGAGGGGTCAGAGGGAGAAATTTACCCTGTGTTACCTGTGGAATAGGTGTATCTCCAGATCTGGTCTTGCTTTGTTTGTTCTGTTTCCTGTATCCAGAAACCTGCACACCAGGGACCATTAGGTCCTCTGTGTCTTGGTCAGAGCTTGAGTACAGTATACTAATAGATCAATTTATGTGTTCATTCATTCAGCAAACATTTATTGAGCAGGCATGTCCAAGACATTGGAGATACCAAAATGAGAGAGACGGAGCCACTGCCCTCAATGACCTCCTGATGCACACAAGGCAGCAGCCTGGTGGGGGCTGGGGTCAAGGAAGGCTTCCTGAACATGGTAACTGAATATCCTCTGTCAGGAAATCCTAAAAGATCAGCTTTGTAAAATAAATATAGATACCTGATCAAATTAGCCAATTAGAAAAACACGAAGATAAGGTGCTCTCTTACCCATATGTCCCGTGTTTCTTTTATAATATTTTCTCCTAGTTTCTTTGTCTCCAGTCTTTGCCCTCTCTGGTCTAAAGTTATTTTTTCTAAATCCTGATCAGATCAGATCATTTTTGTCTTGAGGATATTTACTGGCTGCTCGTTCATCCATTTTGCAAATTTAACATAACCTGTGGTGAGATTTCAGATGAGTATTAAGTCTTTGGGATGTAGTGATAAGCAAACAGTCCCTTCCTTCAGGAAGCTTAGAGTCTAAACCAGGTAATGCTTTTGAATTTGTCCTCTTATTTAAATCAATTCATTTCCATAAATACTAGTACCTATAGTATTAAGCTTGTTTCATACAAAACAACTAAGCCAGAATTCTGCTTTTTAGAATCAGTCTAGTAGAGGAGCCTGAGAGCTTAATCCAACATTCTAATGCCATGTGATAAGTAGATAGATCAGTCACTGGCTGCTCTGCTAATAGGGTCGAGAAGAAGTCAAGGCTGCTGGGTAGGGTGGTTTCCTGGAAGAGATCTTGCCTAAGTAGAGTCTTGAAATATGAACAGGAGTGAGCTGGACATTGGAAGTTCCTTACTGAGACAAGTAAGACCCATCACAATCCATCAACCTACTTTTCCAGCCTACCCTTGTATCTTCTATGCCTTTGTTTTTCAAATTAGGAAGACGTGCCCCAGGACTAGTTAGTATTATACACAGGATATGAGAAAGTACTGCGTGAAGGTGGCTCATCTTTCTGAAATACTAATCCTATGAGATGATAAATAATTTAAAACATGGTTTTACAGCAGCATAGTTGTGGAGTTGAAGGCAACACTTCCATTCATCTTTCAAACTAAAACAAGAGACATAAATTTCAAGCTAGTGGCAAGTCTGAAATGGCTTAGACACTACCACCCACCATCATCCCTCTCTGGTGGAAAATTCTGAGATGTTCTATTCAAAATGTGCCAGGAAAATTCATGTCTCTGCACCTTTGCATCTGCTGTTCTTCTGGAGTGCTCTGCTCTTTTCTATCCTTTGGTAAACTCTTCTTAACCTTCAAAGCCCAATTTAAGCGTCATCCCATACAATGGCCATGTCTAACGCATACATGTTGATGCACATGAAGGTTAGTTTCTGAACACTCTCTTATGTCAATGCCTGCTTTCCTAATAGCTGGGCAGTTATCTCCTTCCTCTTTTGTGCTTCTGCCACCCCTTACTCACAATTTCCATGATTAGCAATGCTCATCCCTCTCTGGGGCTAGACTGTAAGCTCTTCTAGGCCAGGGACTATTTTAAAATTTATCTTTGTATTCTCAGTGACTAGTGCTTGGTAGACACTCAATAAATGTCAAATGTTGAATTTGTGGACTATTTCTTACTCTCTATCACTTCTGCTCTTATATAAAGTAACATCTCTTTTACTTCTCATCCTCGGGGACTGATGTGTCTGACAAATGTGTATTTTTCAGACAACTGAAGTTTACTTCCTAAAGTATCAGAATCATTATTTTGATGGGAATTTGTTGTTTTGTTTTATTTATTAGATTTTACATGATCGCTTGCTCTCATAAGTAGAATATACTAAGCATAATGTGTTTCCTGGTGACTTATCCCTGAAAGCATTATGGTTATGCTGGGTTGTAATTTGTGACATTCTTTATAGCTCCTGATGGGTAGAGCTTTTTGCCTCCACACCAAATAACCCCATTCTCTTCTGGCTTTCGTGTTCTCATGCTTGCTTCTACAGTTTAGTCACCATTTCCTACTGTTCGTGTGCTTGATCTAACACTACACTTTGCTCCTCTTAAAAACTTTGTAAGGGATATTAAAATTATAAAACTTACATAGGTTTACTGGAAACAAACAGAAATGAAGTAAAATGTCAAAATCTTCCCTTCATTCCTGTCCCCCCTCCCACACACTCGCTGACATCCACACTCACATTCTCTAGGCATAACCATTATTAACAATTTAAAGCATATTTCTGCAGGCCGCCTTTTGTCGATGTGTGTATACATGTGTATATACAAACATCAAATCATGTTATACCTACTGTTCTCTGACTTGCTTTTCTTCCCACTTGACAGTATATAATAGGCATCCTTCCATGTCAGTAAATCTAAGTCTATCTCATTCTTTTTAATAGCTGCCCCCTTTTAATTTGACAATCTTAATCAGCTGTAAATGGGAAAGCCAAATAATCAAGCTTATTAGAATTGTACCTAAGAAAGAGTAAATCTGCTCTGAGTGAAGGCTTGTGGAATTCTCCTAGGAGTAAAATGTGTTAACTTTTGTGCAGGAGTTTTATAATGTTTATTTTGGCTATTCTGGGAGTCTTTTTGCTTATTTCCTGCTTCATTGTGTTTTGGATAGCTGAGGTTGCTGGACATGTGACCTGTGAACTAGTGAGGTATTACATACTCAGTTGTGCATTATATAATTTTGCTATGATTTTGTGAGGATTTTGCATTTTATTTTTTCATGTAAACCAGGCATAGTGGCAGATACCTGTAATCCCAGTAATCTGTGAGGGTGAGGCAGGAGGACCATGAGTTTCAGGCTAACCTGGGCAATCTAATGACTTAGTGAGACCCTATCTCAAAATTGTAAAGTTTTTTTTTTGGTACCGGGGATCGAACTTGGGTCCTTGTGCTTGCACAGCAAGCAGCGAAACCACTGAGCTAAATCCCCGGCCCCTAAAAATTGTAAAGTTTTTAAAAGGGCTGGGAATGTAGCTCAGTGTGAAGGCTCTAGGTTCAATCCTCAGTAATGCCAAAAAAGAATTTTGTTCATTAAATTGTTTCTGTAGACAGTGATTATTTTTTCTAATTTTTAAGTATTTGAGTCTAGTGAAGACCACTGCATATGGTAGTGGTTAAAAATGTCTGGCTCAGGCCTGGGGATGTTGCTCCGTGGCACGGAGCCTGCCTGGCAAATATAAAATCCTGCATTTGATCACACACACACACACATACACACACACACACACACACACACACACAAATCTCTGGCCTGAAGATCAACGTAAGATTTCTTTCCTATATTGTCTACCTGTGATAATGTGCACTGGATTTATGAAGAAACCTTTCATACTGATGACCATTAAAGTACAGACAACATCTTTTGCTATATAAAATAAAATCATGTTTAGGATTTATATAAGATCTTTCTTTTGCCTTTATCTATCACAGTAAAGTAACTAAATCTAGTTGATTCTACTACCTTTTAAATGTCACTATAATGTGTCCCTTCCTTTCCATTCCAACTGCTCCAGTCAGTACCTTGATTCAGGTTCTACTATTTAACTGAGTTACCTGTAACAGACTTTTAAATTAGTCTCTCATCTTACCTCTGCCCTGACCACCCAGAAACCAGCACTTGTTCTAAAATAGAAATTCCACCATGTCACAACCCTAAAAAACACCTCATCATCTCAGAATAAAGTCCACTTAGCTACCTTAACTCTTCAGTACTTAACAATGTTAATCTCTTAGATGAATAAATAAAATGAGGCTATAAAATGAACAAGCAAAATCCTGTCCCTAAAGAGCTCAACAACCAGTAGAGGAGACAAAGAAAGAGTTAGAAATCAATTTGATGACTTTGTGATTTGGCCTGCTTTTTCTATTTCTTGATGCTCAATGCCTCATACTCAATTTCTAAGGAAATCAAGTGGCTTGTGGTTCTTTTAACACATCATATGAGTATGCTCAATAAATGCTTATTAAATGAATGAATGAAACACCTTCGGTACCCAGGGTGACCATTCAACCTACTTGCCCCAGGATGCTCCCTATTCACACCTGTCATCCCAGCATAATTAGTAATAGTGCCCCTTTTATGATCAAACTTGTCTTAGTGAGGCCTAATAAATTACATGGTCACCCTAATTATAAGTCATCAAATTGATTTCTAACTCTTTCTTTGTCTCTTCTACTGGTTGTTGAGCTCTATAGGGACAGGATTTTGCTTGTTCATTTTATACCCTCATTTTATTTATTCATCTAAGAGATTGACATTGTTAAGTACTGAAGAGTTAAGGTTGAATAAAACAAACATAGTCCTTACCCACATACAGTTTAAAATCCAGCAGGAAAAGACAATTCCTAGTGAAAAGAATAGTGCCTAACGTAATAAATGCCAGTGTATGAGTAAATGACTAAACATGGATAAAGACTTAGAGGTTCCTGAACAAACAACCCTAATCCTGTGAATTACAGAGGCAGAAGTAGTCATAATCATAGAACTCTACATGACTCAACCATTTATTTAAAGAGTTGTTAATTAAAAAACTGAAATATAAACAACATACATATACTTAAGCACACATGATATTTAGATGTTACTCTGATATTAAGCATAAGAAAAAGGATGAGGAAATATCTTAGAATGAAACTTTGGGTCTCATTCTATTTTAGACCATTTGTAAGGTGGTTCTTTGCAAGGTGGATTATCACTATGTACTCCTTGGGTTGGGGGAGGAAACTTTTTCCCCCACCTAAGGGAAATCGGAGGCTTCAGAAACTGAGCTACAAAAGAATGACTTAAACCAGGACATATACTGGTTGTGCTTTGCTTTCAGAGGTAGAACTACTTGCCATCCTAAATTTGTTAACCATGTCCCCATGGGCAAATTCCAAATACTTTCATCCTCCATTTCGTCTTTTATAAAGTAGTGATAATATTATCTCCAGAATTAATCTAAGGATTAAACAAGATCATGTAAAGACATTTAGTTCCATAACCTGGCTCCTAGAAGGCTCTCAGAAATGTTACTTTTCTATCCATTCCCCTTATCTTGCTGTACTTTATGATTTAAATGATTTGAAGAGAAAGAATTATAATACAGACATCAATAAAACAATGGAAACATTTTCTTTCAATCTGAAAGATAAACTAGGCCCTCTCCACTCCCTCTAAAAGTTATTGTTTAATGTATAATCATTTGTTATTTTATTCTTATAGGCAAAGATCCAGAGAAGCATTCCAAGAGAAACAGCAGTTAAGATCTTTCGGGGGAAAAAGGGAGAGTTAAGGAGGGAGCCAGGATTTGGGGCCAGCATCTCTGAATATCAGTCTTATTAAAGATCTTCCCATTTACTCTTGGTCACTTTTGATTCAAGAAAGACTGAAGAGCACCAAAACCCTAGGGCGAGGGGCGGGGTCGAGGAGGAGACTTGTAAACAAAAGCAAACACTCTCAGTAGTTTCCGCGGGGTCTGGCGACCCCAGGACTTTTGGAGTCCTTCCTTGAAGGCCAGCAGGTCTGTTCTCCAAGAGTGCCCTGGGTCTGGACTCCATTTCCCAGAGTCCCTTAGTGCCCTAATGTATTCAGTGCTCAGAGTGCCTGTATGTGTGTGAGTGTGAGAGAATGTGTGCGTGTATGTATGTGTGTGTGCGCGCGCGCGTGTGTGTGCGCCTCCGAGTCCCTGGGAGAGTGGAGGCTCATTCACTGATTAGAGCCAGCGCTGAGAGGCAGCACCGCTCCTTCTCTCAGACCAACCGAGTCTCTTGATCTGTACATGCAATCCCAGGCAGCTCGCGAGCACACACCCGGGGCCAGCCGCCTGCCGCTGCCGCCGCCGCCGCCGCCGCTGCCTCCGCCGGCTCTGCGCACCCGGGACTTTCCATGCACTGCACTCTCCGCCTTCTTCTCTCCGCGCCCTGAAAAGTGCGAACGTTCTCCCCAGGAATTTCCACGGCAAGTATGGAGACCAGAAAGGGGTGTAGATGTGTCTGCCCACACAGGAGGGGTGGGTGCGAGGACGGCTGGGTTCCTAGGGAACCCGGCTAACTTTCTGGGTCCGTCTCCTAGGATTCGGGCGGCTCCCCCGCGACGGGGCAAGGGCTGAGACCTGCACTGGCGCGTCTCAGACCTCGCGACAGAGCCTCCCGGCGTCGGTGCCCGGCGCGCTCCATGCGCTGCCTCGCTCAAACTTTCCGTCTTGAGTTTTCCTTAATGTGTTTTATTTGGGGGGTGCAAGGGGGAGGGACCAGGCGCGGGAATTGGACAAGTAGGGAGGGTGAGGGGACAGCCGAGAGACGCGAACAGGACTTCTTTTCTGCATCTTCTAATGAGCCCCACTCCCACTTTGGGTCGATCGCGAGCCTGCCCCCTTGCCAGCTCCCGTGTATCCTGCGGTGATTTCCAGAGGGGCTGGGGCTGGGTGGTACCCGGTGGGGAGCCGGAGGCGGTGGGGATAGGGAAGGGGCGATCCTTTGAGAAACTACCCAGGCTGCCCCGCACGACGCACTGCCGGCCCGGTGGGGTTCCTGAGGAGAGGCTTGGGAGCCTTTAGGCCCCCGGAGGCTCAGCTTACTTTTTCCTATGGGCAGCGGGTGTGAACGGTGTGGATGGAAGGGGGTGGAGTGGGAGTAATCTGCAGGCAGGAAGAGGGCAGGTGCTGGTACCGAGGTGGACCATTCCAAATGCAGCCGGTAAACTCTCGGCTCCGCTGGGTTGGGCCGGCCTGGCCTTAGAGCAGCCCCGCTTGTGCGGTCTCCCGGGATTGGGGGGGGGGGTTCCTCTCAACAGTTTTAAAGAGCTAGGCGAGGGGACGACCGTGTCGACCCAGGCACCTTGCTCTTTTTGTATTATTATCATTTAAAAAAAATCTTAGACCTGCATTAAACTGAATAACAATTTCTCTCCTTCCGACTTGAGAACAAAACTTTTCAGCGAGCACTCCGGTCGCTGCAGTCCTGCGGCCACTGCCGCTGCGCTGGCCAGCCGAGGCCGAGCGACCTTCTCCGCCCGGAGTCGGGCCCTGCCACCGCGCTCTGGAGCCTCCGGTCGCCCCCCGCCCCCCCAACTCGGGGCTTTTCAGAGCTCGGCCTGGGCGTTTCGCCTTTGTGCTTTGTGAGAGAAAGCCTTTTCTTCCAGGGCACAACAAACTTGGGCGGAGAGCTTCCTTGTGGCCCCTCGGGCAAGGCCGCCCACGGTGGTGAGGCCATCCGAGGGGATGCCGGGGTCGTCCCCTATTCCAGGAACCCCTGCGAGAGCTCGAGGCCCCAGTGACCCCGGCCGGCAAGGGCAAGGGGGAGCCTGGAGATAGCGGGGTCCCCGGCTGCCCAGAGGCAGGGGATGATCTCTCGCTCCCCTTTAAGAACCGGCTGCTTTCAAGGGTCCTGGCTGCTGCTCTACCCCGGCCCCGAGCCGGGTGCGCGTCGTCCGGGTGGGTGCGTAGGGCCAGGGTGGACAGGATGGGCGCAGCCCTGCCTGGGAGGCAGGGTGTCCTGTTGTCTTTCGCCTGCGCCACCTCCCTGCCCTGGGGACAGCTGAGAGGGAAGACACCAGCGCTCCCTCCCCACGATGCCCAGCAGTTACGTCTTGCCTCTCGCCTCCGCTCTGGACTCGGCTTGAGGGGCAATGAAGAGAGAAAGGAAAAATAAAGAGGAAAAAGGGCGGGCAGTGGGGAAGCAGCGAGCAGGACTTGGGGGTGGGGGACGGAGCGGGCAAAGGGCCCCGCGCCTCGCGTGGCCTCCTCCTCTTTCGGTCTTCCCGGCTATCCCCGCCAAACGAAGAGGTGCAAAGGGGGAAAGACAGAAAGAGCGTCGAGGAAAAGCGCTGAGGGCGTCTTCCGTTTGGCTCCCTCCTGGCCCGCCGAGACCCGGCAAAAGTGGCGTGAGTTCGCTCGCTGCGCTCTGGGGCGAGGCGGGGGAAGGTGGAGGATAGGGCGCGGCGCGCTGCCGTAGACCGACTGGGCCGGGGCCGGGCGCGGAGCAAGCGGGAACGCACACCTGTTCTGCTTGACGCGCGGGGTGTGGCGGCGGCAGCGGAGCCCTCCCTTCCGCACGCCTCGCCCTCTGCCCGAGAACCGGAGGGTCCGGGGCGCGCCGAGCCGCGTGTGCAGGAAAGCGGAGTGGAGGTGCCCGCGGCTGCCCACTGAAGCGGTGGCGCGGGACGGCGGGACCCGGGCGACCCGCGGGGCGGGGCTGTTCAGGTGCTCCAGGTCCTTGGATTTTGGTCGAAGGTAGGCTGCTCCGAGCCCCTGCCCAGAGGCCCAGCGCGGTCTGGACCCGGGCCCCTCGTGCTTGCGCTTGTCGATTCTTCTCGGACCAGTGCCGTGGTTCGCCAAAGTTAAAGCAGATTCTTTCGTGCGGAGGTTGTGGGGACCTAAAGTACTCTCTGCAAAAGGCAACTGAGAGCCGAGAGGTCAGGCCAAGGAGTGGTGGGCTCGGTGCCACGAAGGCCCCAAGTTGACGTAGGTTTCGTCTTCACTTCTCCGTCCCCCCGTTTTCCCTAAGAGTTGTTTTTTGTTTGTTTGGTTTTTGGTTTTTTCCGGGTGGAGGCTCTTCCTGGCTTAATTCTGCACTCGCTCCTCAGTGAGGATTCCTGCGGCCCCGCTCTCCGGGACCCGCCAGTCTTTCTCGGTTTCGCGCCTGTGGGCCAACCAGGGTCCGGTCCGGGTCCAAAAGTGGGACCCATACTCAGCCAGGTCTGAACCGCAGGCGTCGGCCATAGCCGGGGAACCCTGTTAGCCTTGTGCTCCCTGAGTTCTCACATATGGTGATAAAATTTCTGTTAGGGCGGTTTTTCCAGATACCCCCTGGGCATTTGGTGTGCGGGGAATTCTGTTCAAACGAAGAAGTCTGTGAACTTAAAAAAAAAATCTTTCCTGCGTTATTCACAATCCGCCACTACCCTGGCCTCATTTCCCATTGTTCTTTGCTTTTTAAGTTGCCTGTTAATTTTTTAAAAGTTTTTTTATGCAGAGGAAAAATATCGTTTAATTTGTTCTATTATTTTTAAGTCCTGGCTTTTGGAAACGGTTCAGAGACCACAAAAATGTCACCTGTTGTTATAAGCAGAGGAGTGTTGTGTGTGTGTTTTAATTGCCAGCAAAGTCGCAGTTTGGTAGGCGCCCTGAGCTCGGCTCAGGGAAAGAGCCCTTTGCAGTTCGCTTTGTGGTAGTCATTTGCAAGTAGGTTTGGCTCCCAACAGCAGCAGCAGCCACCTAGCTTTTTCCTGGGCCGATCCGTGTGTGGGTCTGGAAGCCCTGGCCCGGGGCCTGGGTGGGAGACAGCCTACTCTCTTGGACTTTCTGTCTAGCTTTCAGTTTTTCAGTGCGAAAGTGGCTAGTTCGCTCCGGAGAGCGCAGAGCGCTGCGCATCTGCCCAGCCTTAGACATTTTCACGTCCCAAACGCCGGCTTCTTCTTTTCATTTGTCTTGGTTGTGGCATGTGTAACCACGCAATTAGTAATCTCACTAATTATTCAGTTAGCTGGCGTTTTTGTAATCACTTTAAACCAGGGTCGGCTTGTGATTTAAGGAACAAACTCCCACACGTACAGAAATGAACCAAACCCATCACGTCAAGAATTTGAAATTTTTAAAACTCAATATTTGTTGGTCCCACTGACCAACCTCACTGCCTGCCAGACAATTTATTTAGCTTCGTGGATTGATCCCTCCTCCTTGTTTAGTTAATTCAACAAAGACTTTTTGCAATCTGTTTAGAGTTTGTCTGATGCCGTGGAAAAGTAGCTGATGATTTATTTGGTTGCTTTTCGATTTCTGTCTTCAGCCCTTCTTTCTCCTCCTTTCAGCGGGGATGTCAGCTGTTATTACTTCCTATTGATCCCTTTGCAAAGTGAGAAGTGAACTAAAATTAATGTCAATTCCACTGCTCGGATCAATAGCTGGAGTTATTTTAATCTGGATTTGCACGAAGTGCTAAATTAAAAAAAATCAGCATAGAGGCAGAAAAGTAACAGTTACTTACTTTCCCTTTGCCCAGTTCTTTACAGTCACCCAAATGCTCCATCAAGCTGATTATCTTACAATCCATATTTTTTTAATTAAGAGGGACAGTTAGTTTTCTTATTTTGGGTTCTGTGTTTAAACCCATGACATTTTGACATTGGGAGTGTATTAACTATAGATTTTCATAATGACTGTGGTCTGCTGAAGCCTCATCTATACAGGTTGTTAATGGGGGAGGGAGAAAAAAATCGCCCCTCCTCTCCCACAGAGACCAACACCCACAAAAGTGGAGTAAAAGAGATGTGATCTGGAAAAATATTGTTGATTTATTTTCAGTATAATGAAGTTTTCAAATGAATAAGCAGCTTTGAGTAATTCACTGTTCTGTTATAGTGTCCGGTGCTGTCGCCAGATTACTAATTTATGAAACTCATTTAACATAATGAGGTGATCTAGGAAGTAAAAATGGAAAGTGAATCCTAGGGGGAGTTATTTTTGGGGAGAAAGATTCTTCCCCTGGTCCCCAGTATATTATGTTTGTCCTTTTCTCCAGCTGCCCTCAGAGACTATGGCTTGTCGATAGATATGTAGTTATTTATTTCTGTTGTGAAGAGCTGCTTCGAACCCTTGGAACAGCCCTAGACTCACTTTCAGAGCATCCATGTTGTGTGACCATTAATCTGACTTGAAAACAGCCAAGAACAGGATTCCCAGACTTGTCAAGCTAACTGGCTGTCCTTGGCAGATCATTCCCTACACTGCTATAACTTGACAGGAAAGTTATTTAAAATTTGGAAGAGAGAAAAATCCGTTAATGTGAGATACATAATCTGGTAATTTAGCAATGATGTCTATAAGGAAAGATGCCAAATGAGGAAGCAGTTTGATGGTGTCCACTCATCTTCCCAATTAATAACACCCATTGACACGTCTGCTACAGGATGGGAGAAGGAAATACTCTCTTTACACTGCATTAAGCCAGGAGGATTCATCTGCAGTTTAACTGAGGATTGTTTATTTGAGGGAATACCACAGATATTCCATTATGGAAGTGAGCTTTTAAAGGGAGGGGATCATTTTTTATTTCTGACTCTTAATCTAAAGGTTATAATTTGTAGTAGATGGTGATTTTTGGATTGAGTTTCATTCAGTTTCTATTTAGTGTCTATAGTTGAAGCTAGTAAGTCCCAGTATTTACCTTATATTATCCTGATTTTTGATACAATAGCCCTTTTACCCCCTCCCACTCAATATACATTTTAAAACTGAATTAGTGGTTATTAAAATATACAACCTAAATTTACAAGGGAAACAACAAACGTCTCTCTGAACTCCAGTTTGTTCTGGGGGCCTTTATTGGACATCAGCTGAGACTGGGCCAATAAGCAGAGCAAAGTAACTCAGAAATTTTAGCATTTCACTTTAGATATTAGTGGCAAATCCAAGTCAGTTTACAAATCTACGAGACTGAGTGCATTAGTAACTAAAATTACTGATTCATTCTTTGCTGTCCCTGGAAGACAGATGCTTCCAGAGAGCACATGCCAAAGACACCCATTATATTTTTAAATATTGTCAGAGACGCCAGGCATTTTATTGATGAAGGCTTTGTTTCTTCTCAGAAAAGAGAAATAGGAAGCTTGTGTGATTAAAGTGGTGTGCATAAAAAATAATGTTGCTGCTGTTTGTTCACCTAGCACTTTCTGGAAACAATATTAGATGGTACATGAAGTTGTATGTTTATGTATGTACCAATGCATGTAATTTAGCCATGTGTACAGTTTGTGCCAACTACTATGTACAGATGTTCCTGGTTTCAATGTGTTGATATAGAAAAATTTTCATATCAGAATGTTATTAGGGAAATGAAGAGATAATGCAGATGTGCGCATAGGTAGGTAGAACAAGGTCTCTGAAAATCAGGCCTGCCCTGAAAGCTATATGCAGGTGGAAGCCCTTTAAAATATAGATCCCCCCCCCCCCCGCACCAATCTGTTGGGTGACTCGGCTTTCCAAAGCTCATTTGCTCAGGGAATATTGTATTTGGAGGTTTTATGATTTTTTTTTTCTTTGCTGGGCTCAGGCGCATTTCACCCGGAACGTGTAGGGACCAAAGTCAGCTACGCGTACATCACAGTAAGTTGTCTATTGATTTTCCCGAATGAAAATGGTCTGCTGCTGCTGCTGCCCACTGGCTCCTAAAGCCTGTGGTGTCTCTTGCCCAAGTATCTGTAAGCCAGAAGGATGGTGTTTCAACCACTTGGGATTTCCCTTTTTTTCTTCCCCCTGACTTTCCTCCCCCTCTTTTTTCTCTTTGCTGTTTCCACAGGTCTTAGAAGGGCATGATTCCCCAGTAATATTCCCCACCCTGATCCAAGGTGCCACTCGGCCGCCCTCCCAGGGAAGACTGCTTCTTGTGTGACGCCAACCATTGAAAGAGACTCCGATGGACTTACACCGGGCAGCCTTCAAGATGGAGAACTCATCCTACCTTCCCAACCCTCTGGCATCCCCAGCACTGATGGTCTTGGCATCCACAGCCGAGGCCAGCCGGGATGCTTCCATCCCTTGTCAGCAGCCACGACCCTTTGGTGTACCTGTCTCAGTAGACAAGGATGTGCATATTCCCTTCACCAACGGCTCCTACACCTTCGCCTCTATGTACCATCGGCAAGGTGGGGTGCCAGGCACTTTTGCCAATCGTGATTTCCCCCCTTCCTTATTACACCTCCACCCTCAGTTTGCTCCCCCTAATCTAGATTGTACCCCAATCAGCATGCTGAATCATAGTGGTGTGGGGGCTTTCCGTCCCTTTGCTTCCACTGAGGACCGGGAAAGCTATCAGTCAGCCTTTACTCCAGCCAAGCGACTTAAGAACTGCCATGACACAGAGTCTCCCCACCTGCGCTTCTCAGATGCAGATGGCAAGGAATATGACTTTGGGACACAGCTGCCATCTAGCTCCCCCGGTTCACTTAAGGTTGATGACACTGGGAAGAAGATTTTTGCGGTCTCTGGCCTCATTTCTGATCGAGAAGCGTCATCTAGCCCAGAGGATCGGAATGACAGATGTAAGTACTTTGGTTGGAGCCCTCCCTCACCCCCAGTAAGCCCTGCCTTGCAGTAGTGTTCAACAGGTCGGCAGCTTTGTGCACATGCTTGGTGATGAAGGGCCAACTGCTTACCTTTCGGTAGCGGTGTAGTGCTAACATTTACTTGTCTCTCAGCAAGCACTGGTAGTTCTTGTACAAAGTGTTTTTCTGAAGGTAGCCAGAGGCAAGTTGGCCTCAGTACTGCCTGTCTCTCCCAAACACACTTGGCTTCTTCTCGGAGGACTGCGGAGTGAGGAGGGTGCCATATATACCCTGCAGTGAAGGTCTTTATATTAGAGAGCATAGATTCCTGGGGAATTTGGGAGGTCAGAAGAAACTTGTCCATCCCTTCTCTCCTTGCTGTCCTCATTTTGTTTCTCTGATCGCAGTATTATTTTTTAAACTTTTCCATTGTATCAGCCAGCAGACGCCACGTGATTTTATTTTCACAACTCTCAGCCCTTGTCCACATCAGGCTATTTTTCAGAGAAGGACAAAGGTGTCGCCAATCACCATAAAGCATTTCAAACAGCTGTGTTTTCCTTGCAATTGCAAAGCTGGAAAGCTGACTTCTCTTGGGATTTGACAGGTTTGCTGGCTGCTTATCCTGGAGGCTCACTTTTAGGATAAACACGGTTGACTTGTGTGACTGCTCCATAGTTGGTGCTCACAACTATTATTAATTTCTGCTCATGAAATGGCTTTTTTTCATATTCTCCAAGTGCCTTATTGGGCTCTGGCTATACTCACCTATACTAACTCATTGTTGGAACTAAAGCTTTATTTAGAACTTGCAGACTAGGAGTGCTGAACCCTGCAATCTTCCACTCTGATATAATCAGAAAATAATTGTTTTGACGCTTTTGGGCTGTGGGTAGTCAGAGCAGTTTTCTTCAAGCCTGGTGAGAATTTATGAACTGAGGGTGTTTTTCCACCCAACCCTTTGTTCTAAGATTTGCTCCATTTTATTAAGAAAACTATATCAGAGGTTTGCTTTCCCCTCTTCTCTCTCTTTTTTTGTTGTTTTTGTGCTCCTGTCCTCTCTATAACCAACAGGAACACCATTTTTTTTCTCTTTTCTTTATGATGCCGAGGAGAGTAATAGAGACATTGTAGCGCTCTCCCCTGTCGGCACTGCTTCCTCAGGCTGTCTCCTTGAATTAGGCACTGTGTTAACTTTCCTGCACTAAAAGGCATCTGCCTAAACCCAGCGTACCTTTTCAATAAAAGTCATCATAAAATCAACCTGCCTTGTAAATCCATCGCTCTTTGGTTTTGAAATATGTTGCAAGTGTGTCTTTTATGTCAGTGTCTGTAAGCTGGAGACCTCCCCACTTAAGGGAGAAGCCTGGTATATGACAGCACAACTACTAGCGTGGCTCTCACACTTCAGCCTCTACTCCTCTGTCACCTTTTCACTTTCTGTTGACTTGTGTATTCTGCTTCTGCTTCTTGGATATACCTGCTGGACAGGTATTGGCATTATATTGATTGATCTTTTTTATTTTTTTATTTGTTAAATGTTGGGTAAATGATCAAAGCTAGCTGTAATCTAACCTCTGTCTGAAACTGCCCTTGGTTAGGGTGTGACCTATTCAGCCCCCTTTTCTTCCAAGTACAAGTTGCAAATAAAATCCTCTCAAAACTCCTATGTCACAAAGTAGCATCTGGAGATCATGAGTTCTTTCTTCTCACCCAACAGACCAGTTTGTTTTCATTTTGTTATCTTTTCAGCCCAAACCTACATCAGACTCCCAGAGCAGGCAGAAGCTTGTTAGTCAAGTCAGAACTCATAGATGTGGATATCCATTCCCCTCCGAGTGTCAAAGCTATAACTCTTCTGTTTGCCTGGTTTGCATTGTATGGTGGTGCTATCCCCCATGGAGATAGATCCCTCACACAGGAATACGCCTGGGTAGAGAAAAATTAAATGAGTCTGTCTCCCAAAGTGAAATGGAATTCTGACCTTGAAATTAATGAGATTCTGATCAAAAAGGTGGGGAAATTTCTTTATTTCAAATTGTCATATTATATAAATTTTATATTTAAATATTCTTCCCTTTAAAAGTATTTTTTTTTGTACAAAGACATGAAGCACAGGATGTTTGTGCACACCCACATTATTAGACAGAGTTGTATTTGTGACTAACCTTTAACTAGAAACAAAGGTGCCAAGTGAAGAGACTGTCATCCTGTGGTAGCCCTGGATTTGTGCTCCGTTTTCCTTTCCTTGCTTTAGATGGTAGAGGGGCCTTCTCAGGGTTGCATTTGGGCGACATCTGTGCTTTTGATTTCAAGTTTTTAGAAGGCAGGAGAAACATTTTTTGCAAGGAAGGGTTGAAGAGGCACTATGACAAAGTCAGTAGCAGCTTTCTTGGCTCCTGTCATATACCACCGTGTGTCAGAATATTTATGGTCTGTTTTATGTAAATACATATTTAAGGGCCTTTAGAAGGCCTGATTATTCCCACTAGATGCCTTTCAGGCCCTCCCTAAGAACCATTTTGAAATAAGTAATATTTCTCAGATAATCGAGTGACAATATACAAGACTGCTTCCAGAGGGAGAAGGAGCTTCGGGGGTGGGGTGGGGGGGCAGATGAGCCAGTGAGGGGGATTGGGAAGGCCAGAAGAGAGAAAGTGTTCAAAAGTGCCAAGGAATAAGACATTGCTTTTGCCTGAATTGCCAAAATGAATCATGTATTATTTTAGGGTTTTTTATTATTAAAATTTAGAATTAATTTCTGATATGGTTGACTCGTTTTTCAGTTCTCTTCATATAAATAAAATATTTTTTCATAAAATGTAAAAAATGTTTTAATTAAATGTGATAGTAAAACTCTTAAATAAGCATTAACTTTAGAGCTTTGTTGGTGGATGGGGTGGGGTGGTAAGTATGGGGTGTGTAAGTCCCTTACTCAGAATAGAAGTTTTATGACTGAGTTTTAGGTCACTGAAAAATCAGTTTTATAATGGAAACACTGACAATTTTTACTGTTGCAGCCACCCCCTGCTCACACTGCATCCATATGCAAATATGTCTGCATGTGAGCACCTTTGAACGTGGGGCCTGCAGACATGGTGTAATGCACACGTGTTGGTTCCTTAAATCTGGGTACTGATAGGCAGGATTTCTTTTGTGGTTAAATATGCATTTTTTGAAGACAGAAATATAGCTATCTGGGTAAAGTATCCTCTCTCCAGTAGATGATTCCAGTTTGCTTGCCTGTCCATCCACCTGGCCTCACAGGTGATTCTGAGGTAGGTGTTGGGCTCTATGGAACAAGGAAGCCTTTGCTCTACAGGACTGACTTATTTGCCCTGGAAAATGGGAGAAGTGTTTTGTGAGAAGCTGCTCATGGAGGATGCACAATTCCCCAGGAAGGGAACTGAGGTAACTCCAGTTTATTGTCATTCTCTGAACCAGTCCCCAAGGCTCCTTCCTTGTCCAGGGAAATGATGCTAAAATTTATGGACCAATTACGAATAGTCCACATTGTGTCTTACATATGAAGTGTCTATCAGTGTTTCTCAGGGCCTTTAAAATAAACATTGCTCATTAAGGAAACTTTACAACAAAAGGGAAGGTAAGTACTGTCTGCTGCCTTGTGCTACAATCCATACATTTATTACACCCTCAGCCCTCTGGCTTCTGTCACGTGCATCTCCTGATGGTTCTCTGTCCCTGTACCCAGACTTTTGCCTGGGTGACAGCAGCCTTTGGCCAGTCTGCCTGTTTATCCACTCAGCCCAAATTGTAGTTGGTTAGCATGCATGCACACCCCAGGGCAGAGAGGGCTCAGAATTGCCCAGGAGAGCCTTCTGGCTCACCCCAGGGATAGGCCCTAGGGACTAACTGTAAGTGGCTTTGCTTGGCTCTCTTTCCCTGGCCCTTCTGGGTGGTCAGGCAGACTCAAGTAGGCAGGAAATCCGATGGTTCTCAGCAGCTCCTGGATATCTGGCTGTGCTGTCTTCTTTGACTATTTGAAAAGCCATCCTCGGGTCCCTGAGGTGGTATTTTATACTGAGATGTGTCTTTCTAAAGCCACGTGTCATTACAAGACTCAGCTGAGCTCACCTAGGCCAAAGGCAGCCTGAGATGAGGAGGGCCAGCCCATCTGAGGGGGGGGGTCACATCCCGGGGTGGGGGTCACATTCCAAGGGCTGTGGGACTAGAGCAGGCAGAGACATTAATCTGGGTTAGGGAGAATGGGACAGTTCCAAGGTCACCAAGCTCCACCTCTGGATTGCAGTTGGAGCAGATGACCAATGTAGAGGGTCAGGTAATCGCCAGACAAGAAGGGTCAGATGGATGGTTCCCTCAGCCCTCACTGGCAGACCTAGCCTGACTCTTGCTCAGCTGCTCCCGGTTCTCTGGGAGTCTCTTTCTCCTCCCCCTCTCCCCGGGGGCAAGAACTGCTCTGATGTGTGTGGTTGTTTCTGGTTGTTCACTCCCGGCACAGTCATGGAGACTCCTTTTCATGCTGCTGGGTTTAATTGTCTTGTTGGGATAAAGAAATGTTTGCACAGCTAAAGTGGGGCCGGACTGGACTGGAGCGGTCCCTGATGGCTGCAGAGCCATCTGGCCTGGCTTGGCTCAGCTCGGAGCGCCGCTCGCCCGGCGCCTGGGCTCGCTCGCGCGCCCGCTCCCGCTCCCTTCCCCTGCCCTCGCTCCACGCCGCTGCTGCTCGGCGGCTGCCTTCTCGCACGGCCGGAATGCCTAATCACCATGGTGAGAAAACGGACACCGCGGCCGTCCTCCCTCCTCGCCTCGCGCCCTCCCTCCTATCAATTGTCATGCAGAAGCGATCAGGGCTGCCGTTTCCTCAGGGCCGCCAGCCAGCCCTCGCCGCTCGGGCAGAAGGGTGGCTGGTAATGGATCGCTGGGGGAGGGGGCGCGGAGAGCGCCGGCCAGGCCACCCGGTGGGCACCGTCCGCTCACTTGCCACGGACCCCCGGGCCACCGCCGCCGAGGCTCAGCTTGAGAGTGGTTTGAGAAATGTTAACGTCGCCGTCGCTCTGCGAGACTTGGAAACTGGGGGAGAACCCCCGCGCCCCGCGCGGCCAGGGACCCAGGGCCGATTGCGACCCCAGCCCTGCCGTCCAAGTCCCCACGCTCCCAAGTCGCACTAAGAACGCAGCCAGCTCCTGCCCGATTTCCTATACTTTTCTGAACAGAAGACACTGGGGGACGGGGGGGAGTGTGACACGGGGGGGGGTCATGGCCTGGGGGGGCCTGGCAGGGGGCTGCAGGTAGGTGCGTGCGGGGGGAGGTCGAGGGGGACGGCGGGGCATGGAGAACGAAGGCTGGAGCTGGGAGCCAGGGCGCGTGGAAGTGTACACGCGCATCTGGACCTAGCTTTTGCCTTGGTACCCGAGGACTCCTTTCGGCTCAAAATGTTTTTCCCTTCTTGCTTTTTAAATCTGTAAAATATTTCGAGGAATGTCTCCCAAGTCCAGGGCTTGGTGGATCTGCAGAATGGCTGGTATTCGGGCCAGGCAAGCCAGTCGTCTCTGATGGTCAGAGGCTGGAAGCTAGCACTTCGGGGCTCTCGCGAAAAGTCCCGGCGATTTCTGGAACTCTTTCCACGGGAAGTTTTCCGGGGCTGCCTTCCGGTCAGCGAACCCAGGTTGACTATTTGGTGCTCCCGCCCTTTTTTCTGAAAACAAAAAACACACATTGTATCCAAATAACAAAAGTTGCTCTCCTTCCCCACCCCCTTTCCTCATTAGGCAGGGAAGAGGAAACTGAAAAATAGAATTATATTTTTATGTTGGTTTTTCTTATTTTTAACCCATATTAGCTACCTCCATCTGGTTAATAAATATTAGCACAAGTTGAAATGGATTCATTGTAAATACTTCGGATTTGGAGTGACAATGCATTTTAAAACATTGCATTTTTATAATTTTTTTTCTTGTTTTTAAATCATTAACCACATCCATCTGGCTAATACATATCCGAGCACACATTGGAAAGTACTCCTAGAAATACTTGAGATTTAGAGTGATGGTACATTTCACTGTGAAATCAACTCCATTCTAACATCAAAATAACAACTTTTGGACGTGAATATTCTCTTCCAACAATTTAACTGTATTTCCCAGCGCCATTTTATCCCTCTTGAAGAGAGATGAACTACAGATTTAAGAATAATTTATTACTATATAGCAGTTAAAATGTCTTAACTTTTTTTTAAAGTATCATTTCAGCTGTGGCATTTGTGGTTGAGCAGAATGTGTTTTTATCCTCAAAGTGTGTGCTACAGAGTGGGAATTTGTAAATATCTTTTTCTTTGAGGCAAAGAAGGAGAGTTTTTTGCAAAAGAACTTTCTTATGCCTTTTCCAGAAAAAATGTCCTGGATTGGAACCATGAGTTTAGGCCTAGAGAAATGATACGCTGTGGTATGAATTAGTAAACCAGACAGATGCTAATTAAACAGGAGCAGTTTATTCCCTTAACCAGTGGATTAGAGTATTCTGTTACCTTAATCACATTTTAGTTTTATTGTAAAGAACAATTTGCTGTTGTTGCATTGCTACCAAGCACATCAAAGGATGTAGTAAGTTTGAGTATTGAATACATTGATGACAATGGTTATAACCTAGTTGGGTTTTTTTGTTTTTTTGGGCTTTTTTGGTTCCGGAGATCGAACTCAGCTCCTTGAGCTTGCGCAGCAGGCGGCAAAACCACTGAGCTAAATCCCTGGCCCTATAACCTAGTTTTGACTTTAAATTTTCATGAGTTTGCTACTCTTCAGCATTGTACTGAAGGAAATCTGTAAGACTCTGCTATCCTAAAGGCATGGGGTTGAGGAAAGAGGAAGAATTTGTTTAGGCCTTGAATTTTGATGATGATAAAGATAGGAAGTTTTTCAAGAGATACATGAAATCCTCCTTCAAAAACACAGACTGATTTTGTTGATAGTACTTGAGATACTAAAAGATCTTTCATAATTTAGAAAATAATATTAAATTTGCTTTTTTCTCCTAACCTTTTAGAGATTTGAGACTGGAGCCCCCTTCCCAAATGTTTTCCCACAGCGTTACATCCTGTATGGTGGAGTCCACAAATACAGATCTGCTTTTGGTGTGTATTTTAGAATAAAGTTTCTCTCTAGATCCTGATTGAAGATGGAAACAGTTAAGTGATATGGGGGTTTGTAGACACGTATAACCATCTGGCAATTCAGATATTTGACTGTCAATTTTCTCTGTGGAATGTGTACTGGTTGCAGATGACCTAAAGGAAATGAAAGTTGTGTTTTTAGGGGGAGAGATCGTGCTGCCAGTGTATTCTTTTTAGCAGATCCAGAGCTTTAGAACACTATAGAGCTATGTGGGTGAAGAAGGAACCTTTTGGTTCAGTCTCATGAGAAATCAAGCCCAGTAAGCCTGAGTGGGACTCACCAGATGAGAGTTGTCTTTTTCCACTGAGATTCATTTGCAGGCCAAGACTTATGGCTCTGCATCCATCTTAGAGCAGCAGAGACCATCAGAACACTGCAGGGAGGGGGCAAGGGCCAGCCCTAGAAAGGCCTTCACTTTATTTTCAGGTATATGATTTCCATTTAGGTGCCAGCTAATCCTATATTGCTCTCATTTGACCTTGCTTTTGGGGGTTTGATTTAAACAAAGTCAGTGGCCTAGCATAATAAATAACTGTTAGGGGAGTAACAGCTATGTTTGCCCCTTTGAGTCTCAGGTCGAAGATGTTACAAAGCAAAAGTGAGGAGGCAATATAACATAGTTGTTATGAGTGTAGTCTCTGGAGCTAAATCCCAACCCTTTAGCTTACTTGCTTTGTGACACTCGAGCAAATTACTTAACATCTCTGAGCCTCAGTATTCTCGCCTGCAAAATGGGAATCACACACAACTTTAAAGGGTGATTGTGAAGGGCTGAATGAGATTAAATTCACCAGGTAATGCTTGAACCATTGCTCATACATACAAAATGACCACTATTATTTCTAGCACAATCTAGAGGTATATTTTTCCTTGTTAGAAGCGCTGATGTAGCCAAACACAGGGTCATTAACAACTGGCATGTATGTGGAATCCTCTCACAGTATCTCTTGCCTTATGGCAATGGAGAAAGAGGGAGAAAGGCTGGAAAGCTCTTTTCTGTGATGGCCAGATGCTTCGCCTGCCTCCATTATCATCTGTCTACCCCGGTGGATTAGCCCTGATGTCCCTGTGACCTCCTCCTTTGGTTTTATTTAGAGGGAAGGCAATAGTATAGTTAGAGAAACTGAGTCTGAATCCAAAAGGGACTTGACTAAGTTAGATATCTAGGCAGTGGTCAGGTCAGCAATCTTATGAATTTTCTTATTCTGGCATTTAGTATTATCAGATATTGTTGGAAATAAATGGGATATTAGAATTTATGAGTGGTAGAGATTTGGGCCGTGTATAATCAGATTTGTTGTAATGGTATTTGCCTAGTATTAGAATGCAAAGTCCCAGAGTTTCTGGTATGTCCTTAGATTTTAAGTTATACAGACACTGTTACCCTCTTGCCTATGAGACAAATCTGTGAACCTTCCCCCATCTGTGTGTGTCACAGTCCCACAGCATGATGGATTGTCTATGCTTGGGGGAGGCTTAGGATGGGGCTTGAAGGGGCCTTGCAGGTCAGGAGAGAAATACAGCAGCAGGGCTTCGATGGGGGGGCCGCTGGGGAGGGATTAGTGGGGGAAGGGGAGGGCAGGGTTGGGCGGGAGAGGCCTCTCACGTAGTGTCTGTGTGCATTCTCCTAGGAGTAAAAGAGGGCTGTCCATTACCCTGGGCGCACAAATAAACTCAGTGTTTTTCTCTTTGTAGAAAGAAAGCCCCATGGGGCTTGGGAGTATCAGAGAACGGCCCTACATGTCAGTGGGAGAGATGGGGAGAGGAGAGCGGGAGTGGGAAGGGCTGACCCTCTCGGCCCAAGGACCTTGGGTTTAAGTATTTCAGTAGAGGACTCCTATTTGGAAAGTAGCCAGCAGAGGCCAGTGGGCTGCTCCTTTGTGATTCCCTTTAGGAGAAGGGGCTCACCTTTCCACTGGGAGCAGAATACCTCTGAAGATCATGGAACACCCCATTTTGTTCTCTTCTTGTCCTTAGCCCTTTCCCACATATAGGCACAAAAGTGTGTGGGAAGTAAGGCAAATGCTAAACGTTCTTAAGTTTTGATTTTTAAAGGAGAGGCCGATGCCAGGTGTGATGGTATGCCTGTAATCCTAGGACTCTGGGAGGCTGAGGCAAGAGGATTGAAAGTATAAGCCCAGCCTGGGCAGTTTAGCAGTTTAGCAAGACTTTGTCTCAAAAGAGGGCTGAGGATGTAGCTCAGTGCAAAAGCCCTGGGAAGTTACTGCAAAAAAGGGGGTGGGGCTGAAGGGAATGTCTGGGATTTAGGCCCAAATGCCAAAATCATAGTTAAGAAGGAATTCTAGAAGAAGAAAGAGGGGAATCTAAGGTGGTAGAGAAGTTAGGGCAGTGGCACATGCAAGGGGAAGGAATCAGCAGGACTGCAGTTAGGACCTAGGCTTCAGTTTCCTTCCTGAGCAGTAAAATTTAAAAAAAAAAAAAAGCCCTTAGAACAACAAAAGTCTGGACACATGGGCTTCCTTCCTGACAGGCCAACCTGGTGGGGCTTCATTCAGACTAAGCAGCAGTCAAGGCTGATTTACGGGTAGAAAAGCTCAAACATGTGGGCTTAACCCTTTCCTGGCCCTAGCGATGCTTCATTGCAAATGCTGCCTCCTTCTAACTTCTCATCATGGCGTGGACAGCTTTTTATTGTCATTTCCTCTTTACTTAAAGAGAGTACCTGCTGTTGAGTGCCTACTAACCTCTACATGAAAAATTTGAGTCTATAAGAAATTGAGTGACTTGAAGGAGACCTGACCATCAAGTCTATAACAGAGCTGGCATTGTAGCTCATGGGCTGTGTGGCTCTCAGACATTTGGTGACATTGTATTGACATGGAACCTCTGCAGACTTCTTTGGTAATGGGAAGTACTTTACCGAGTCTGTATTGAGGTGATCCTGTGAGCCTTATTTCTATCCTTATAAGATACTGGTACTGCAGATAAACTGATACTGCTTCATCTTCACTGTTTATAAATGATGGCAAGGGCCAGGGATTTAGCTCAGTGGTTCTGATGCCTACCTCAAAAGTACAGGGTCCCAAGTTTGATCCCCAGTACCAAAAAAAAAAAAAAAAAAACTCTTCTAGTTTCTTGGTTATAAATGATGGCAGAGTACATAAGGCATGATTCAGTTGCCATCATTAGAAGAGAGTATGACATACTCACCAATTTATTTAATCAGTTAATCATATTCACTGAGTACCTACATTGTTCCAGACAACATGCTAAGTGCTGGGGATAGAATGATGCACAGGACAGATTATAACCCCTGTTTTACTGGAGCTTAAGGTTTAGTTAGCTCCTGCAGGATGTTATGAAAAGTTCTGTCATAGGGAAAGTATGAAATGCCATAGGATCAGAAGTAGGGGCATCTGATTGTGTCTAAGAGCCAAGGATAGCTTTCTGGAGCAAGTAATCTTTAAGTTGATATGTGAAAACCAAGAAGGAGTTATTTATTTAAAGCAGCTGGTCATTGCAGTTTGCTTTTTTGAACAAAGTATAATAACTGAGGGTAGAAGGAAGCACTCCAGAGCTGCTAAGGAATGTTCATGATAAAGCAAGAATAGAATTTCTCCCTGCTAGGATCTAAGGCCTGACCTCCAGTCTCTGCAGAACTTCATCCTTTAGCCAGGCATTCTTAAGAATGCCCACTTGGTGCTTGTGTGGTTCGGAGACCCAACATCACAGAGGTTACTGCTCTGAAAGTAATTTTCTGAAGAAAAGTCACTACAAAACACTTTCTGATGATAGATAATATCTTAACCACCAGAAGACCCCTGAGTACTCAGATCCATGCCTGGCACAGAGTAGATACTCGGGAACTCTTTGCTGAATGAAGGAGGGCATAACCTTATGATGTCTAGTGAGGTCAGTAGGGGTCCTTATCTTTTTTGCTTGCTTGCTTACTTGCTTGTTTTCAGTCCTGGGGATTGAACCCAGGGCCCTGTACATGCTTGGCAAGCACTGTACCCTGAGCCATAGTCTTAGTTCCTTGTTTCTTTTTCTTTTTGAGACAGAGTCTCACTAAGTTGCACAGACTAGCCTCAAACTCATGATCCTCCTACCTCAGTCTTTTGAGATAACAGGTGTCTAGCTAGAGTCCTCATCTTTTTACTGAAGTTCATACTCAGCTCTATCCTTTGCCTTATGCAGAGACGTGATAGGTCTCAGTACTTAGAGTGCTCACTTGGCTGTTAAACTAAGCCACATAGCACCGGGATTTCTGGCAGGGTTTCTT
Organism: Heterocephalus glaber; assembly: GCF_000247695.1. Next base: position 332,241 of record NW_004624906.1, read on the forward strand.
GGCAAAATTTCCTATGGGAGGTGCATTGCTCAAGTTTGACTTTCATGAGGGAGGTTAGACACATAATGCCAAGAGTATTGAAGAAGGAGGAAAAAAAAGTTGAAGCAAACCGTCATTCCAGCCTGGCACACATAGGCATACTGAAACAGTTCCCTCCAGCAGGGCCTCTGCACTCCATCATCTGCACTGTGGTTTCCCTTCCTCAGTCTCTTATCTTCATCATCTTACTGCATCCACGGACATTTCCTGAGCTCCTGTGTGCAGAGCATTGCTCTCAGTGCCACTTGCAGGGCCGTCAGAAAAGTAGGAGATCACACTTCCCCTTCTTGAGGGCCTAGTGGTTAAGGTGAGTAGTGAGAATGTGTACATGAGAATGAAATGATAATGTGAAATAGCCGATGGGAAGAGCTCGAGGATCTCAAGAGAGAGTCAGCCCCAAGGCTGGGTTTCCCAAATGTCATCTAAGGACTGCCTGATTTAGATCACTTGTGGGATGGGGGTGGAGGAATGGGGCAGGGATGGGGGGGTGGAGAATGCTACTGATAATGCAGATGCCCAGGGCCCACACAGACCTCTGACTTAGAATCCCAGGAACAGTGTGTATTTAGCAAGCAGCCTCTCCTCCTGATTCTTCCTCTCCTTAAGGCTTAGGAGTGGTCACTCATCTATGGTGAAAGGATCAAGGGGAAGGTTTCACCCAGGAGTTTTGCCTTGAAGGAGGAGGAGTTAGGACCAGGAGCACAGAGAGGACAGGATAGTAATTCCACCAAGGACTGGTGAAAGGAAAGGGTGGAGACACAGGCCATGCCTGCAAATGGTACCTTTCTCACCAGCCTCTTTCCATAGGGAGCATCTGTCCAGCTGCCGCTAGATCCCCCTCTTTGCCTTGGCTCCTTCTCAGGCTGTTTCCTTTCTCCTCCCTTATTGCTGATCAGCTGACTGTGTAGTCTCAGACTTCCCCTTCTTGGTGCAGTACTGTCATTATGAGGCAGCCCCACAGAGGGGCTCGAGATGTTTAGCCAGATGTGAGGGAGGGCAGAGCACTCCTTGGGCTCCGGCCGGCATCTGCTCTTCTCACTGTGTTTGTGCTGCCTGATAGGGCTGCAGAGGGCTTGTGATGGCAGTGGTAGATTTTTTTTGTTTTGTTTTTGCCAGCTTTTTTCTTATTCCCCAGCCCTTATACTTTCAAATGTTCATTTGTAAAGAAATAAGGTTGGAGAGTTAGAGGAATCTCAGTGGCAGAATTAGTCACTACTTGGCTTTCTGGTTCAAGTTTTAACTCTTTTGGTGACAGCTGCCAGTGGGTGGGAGGTTCAGTGGACCAGGAACAGAGCCTTGGTTTGAGGCTTAGGTGGCTACAGTTACCCACACAAGTGGAATGCCCTCGTCAACTCTGCTTCTAGAATACAAGGTGCTGTTTCCTTCAGTAACATTCCCCATTTTAAAACACTCATCACAAGGGCTGGAGATTTAGCTCAGTGCCACCACACCTGTCTAAAACACTCATCACATTATAATTATTTGTTTAGCCGTCCCTCTCCCAAGGGCCCACATTAGTGGCCTGTGTGGCTCTAGCCAGTGTGTCTCCTCATATAGTATCTTGGTAAATATTTGGTATGAGAATAAATGAATCCAGGACCACTGCTTTCTCTGCCAACTTCTGCTGAGGTTGCCAGCTGGCTGTACCCACTTTGACACAGGCTGAAAGACCACAAAGCATCCAGCATAGAGCTGGGCACCTCCTGGTATATTTCAGTAATAGGACAAGGGCACAGAATCAGAAGCACTGGGCTGGTCATTTACTGGCCATGTGACTGGATAAATCACTTTGTTTCTCTGAGCCCTAGCTCCTCATATATGAAATGCAAGGTGGTAAATAATCTTTACCCTACCTTGGAGGGTTGCTGACTCAGAAAAGATAACAGGTGTGTTCTGTAATCTGAAAGTAACCAAATTAATGTCACACACACATGCACGCGCACACACACACACACACAGACGAGGTATATCCATTCAAGAACTCTATATAAAGAGCAAAACAGTCTAATGGAATTAACATAGTTTATGAAATACCTGACCATTCAGCCTAGAGGGAGATTTCTTATGTGTCGTCCCATCCTGGAAGCTGAGCTACAGAAGAGCATCTAACCCCTCCCTGGTACTGGCTACAGCATTATCTTCTCAGATGGTTTGGGACAAGTTATCCAACTTTTGCAGAATTTTGTGAAGATAGGTTGCAAACTGCTTTCTGCACAGTGTGTGGCATCTCAGCTGAAATTTCATTTTGCCACATCTCCACTGAAAGGAATTTACCCTTTGCCTTTCCTCAGCAAAATCCAGTGCTCTTTTACTTCTTTCATTTCCAGAGCCCTCTTCCTATCTTGTGGAAGGAAATATTTTGGCTCAGAGGCATATAATGCCTTGGCCTGAGAAATGATGGGCAGAATCAAGGCAAAGCAGACTTTCTGCCCTGGAGACCTTTCGTAGGCTGTGAAAACAGCCATGCAGTCCGGGCAAGTAGGACAAGATGAAGAGGCTTGTGTCAGATTTGGAGGATTCAGGAGGGCTTGCCCCTTAGGTAGATCTTTACAAGTCAGAGCTGGGCCAGGAGGATTGGAAAGAGCAAGGGCTTTACTTGTGCGGTAAACTTCATTGTGTGATTATTTAATAGACCATTAACAAGCAGATTCATTAACAAGATCTTAATTAACAAGTTCCAGGGTTATTCCTCCAACTTCCCAGGGGAACTGTTCTCCTCCTATTTAGTCCTAGAGACTTCGTATGCTCCTTAAACTAACTGTACCAGATGCAGTTAAATTCAGTCTTTTTTTTATTGCAAGTGAAATGACTGTAGGCAAAGGCAGGAAACATAGTAGTACTACTCCTAATAGTAGTAGCTGACCTGCCTCTTTCTCTGATACTGGGGATCAAACCAAGGCCTTATGCATGCTAGGCATGCACTCTACCACTGAGCTACAGCCCCAACCCATTAGCCAATCTCTTTTGAGCACTTTCTGGGTCAGGCAGTATTCTGAGTGCTTTACAGATAATAATTTACTTCATCCTCAAAATCCCTATGAGATAGGTGTTGCTTATTTCCGTTTACAGATGAGGAAACAGAGGCGGAGAGCATTTAAGCAATGTGGCCCTTGTCACACAAGAGAGAAATAACATAGATGAGATACAAACCTAGGCAGTCTGACTCCAGAGTCAGTGGAAAGAGAGAAAACCTCTGGAGATGGAGATCCTTGGGTCAGATTCACAAGGTAATAAGAATAAGGGGTGGGGTGTCGCTCTGTATAGAGTGCTTGCCTAGTATGTGTGAGGCTCTGGGTTCCATTCCCAACACCACAAAAATCAATCGACCAATCTTTACAGCTGTTCCTTGTGTGCCTGTATACTTCATGTACCTATGTTGGCTCTGTCCATACTTGAAGAAATTGTAGAAGTCTTTTGTAGGGTGACATTCCTTAGGCACAATCTATTTTGGCCCCCTCCCAGGGCTCTGTAACCTTCATTACTCTGAGTTCCTTGTGGTAGGGACTGTGTCTTATTGATCTCTATTCCCAGTACCTAATGCGTTGTATGAGACTTACTGATTTTGAGCTTAAAAGGAAAATATTTTGTATTAACTCACTTAATCCTTATAACAACTGTAGGAGATTGTTGGCTGCACCCCTTTATAGGGTGGGGCGGGGAGATGATAGAATATCTGCTGATTCCTAGCACCCTTAATACTACACTGCCTGCCTCTGGGACACTTAAAGCACTGTATAGATCTACAAGTTAAGAAGGCCTAGGTCCGAGGTGGGACGGAAGTATCTGTCTCTTTGTGCCTCTCTTTCCTCAAGGTAAAGGGGGACAAACACTAGTACCAATCTCTTACAGTTGTTGTAAGGATTAAGTGAGTTAATATAAAATATAAATAAAGTCCTCGGAGCAATGCCTGGGACAAAGTAAGCCTTCATACATGTTAGCTCTAATTAGTATTACAAGGATGTGGGTACAGGTTTGAAATCTCTCAAACCAGGCTGCCCTCTACCCTTATTTCTACTCCTCAAGTCCTCTAAGACTCAGTACAAGGACAGTGACTTTGGCAAGTCCTGATCTCTTGTGCGTTTGTCCAGTTTGTGATAGATTTTCGATAGCCAAACTAGATTAATTAATTAATTAAAACCCTAATTGATTATGAGCTGATACCTATCATGTTGGTTTTTCTGCTTGGCTCCGGTTACACGGGGTCTGGAGCAAGGATGACTTTAGAGCTCACTCAGTGGTTCTTTCTCTGAGCTTCTCTAAAAAATATATGGTGGAAATAAGCAGAATTCCATGCTAAACTAACGAGGAACGACAGTAAGCTCTAAGGACTTTTTCTGATGCCAAAAGTCTTGGTTAGTCTTGTTCTCCACCTCTGCCCAGCCAGCCACTCTGATGGCAAACCTGTAGCCATTTATTCTTTCCCACCTATCTGGAGAGAGAACAAGGAAGTGACAAAACACCTGGAATCACAAGGAAATTTGAGCTAGAAACTGTTACACGTTGCATTATTTTTCTCATTTTCTAATTAGTATACTTAAAACAGTTTCCTCCTTTATGCAAAGAAAAAAAATTGCTTTTGCCCTGCCTAGATCTCATTCATACATTCTAGAAACACTCCCCTCCTAAATCTCAAGCTGAAGACTCACAAAAGCACCCATTCTCATGGTTGGAAGCTTGCTCTCCCCAGCATCCACCTCCCTCCATCATCTTTAGTTAAAGATAGATGCTCATAAATCCCCAAACTGGCCTCCCTCTTCCTGAAGGCGAATCTTGTGTTCTTCCTAAGCAGCTTGGCCATAATATCACTTTCTTTAGCAGCATTCTAACTTCTAAGAGGCTTAATAGGCAAGAAGATTGTGGGGCCTTTGACTTTCCTTGAGCCTTAGCCCTAAGTGGTTTATTCTATTAAGCTGATTCTTGGTGGTGGATAGAGCTTTGCTGGATAAGAAGTTTGGGTGAGGGGAGGTGGCAGCAAAAGAAATGAGAAACTTTCATACCCGCTTCCACTCTGCCCCACCCTCAAACCCACTCCTGCCAATAATTCTGTTTTTAGAACTGGAATGAAGGGAGTGGTGGTGTAACTTAGTGAAAAACTTTTCTTAGAGGATTTAAGAAGTTAATTTTTTTCTCTAAGCTGCCTTTTGCCTCCTCACTTCTGCCTTCCCACCCATTTGTACCTGCTCTTCAGTCCGCCACTTTTGGATTTTCCCCTCCACCTTTCTCTGCTTCCACCTTCCCTTCCACCTTTCCCTTCTACCCTTTCCCTGCTTTTGCTTCTACTGTAGCTACACACACACACACACACACACACACACACACACACAAACACACACACGAATGATGAATAAAAATTATGAACTATTCATTCAAAGGGAGGAATCCTATCCAGGTGTGAAATGTAGAAAAAACAATGACAGATTCAGGTTTAACAAAGGAAACAATGAGAATTTTCCTATATTTTTTTCCTGAGAGTTACACCAAGATGAATGTGTTTCTCTGATATTGTGACTCAAATTAAATATTTTCAGGTTTCTTTATTAACATTCTTTCTTGGTTCAGGGAGGCAGCGGGTTGGGAGACCAGAGAACTGTGTCTGGTTTTTATTCAGTCATGTTGAGCTGCAGAGAAGGGAGAAGGGAAATGTTTGAGCAGGAAAATGAAATTATTGGAAAACCGAGGGAAGAGAGTCAAGAGTGTGTGTGTGAGTGGGGGGAGTACAGCATAGCACAGCACCAGGAAGGCAGAAAACCAAAAATGACCAGGGAGCTGAAAAGTAAGAAAAACTAAAGCTGGAGATGAGAAGAAGATGGAAATTGTGAAGCATTCCAGGGAATCATAAACAATTTGTTTGATAGCATATCCTTGTTACACATAGTTTGTAAGAGTAGAAAGCAGTAGAGTTCTTTTTGAAAGGAAATTTGACAATATTTGTCTGTGAAAAAATTTAATACAAATACTTCTTTATGGGATTCAACTATAGGAGTTTATCCTACATACATTTGGTCCAGTACATAAAGATGCATGTTCTTTATATTGTCTGTAATGTGAAAAAAAAAACCCCAGAAACCACCCAAATGTACATTGAGAGAGAACTGGTAAGATAAATTATGATATATCCTTATAATAGAATACCAGGTAGTAGTTTTTAAAACAAATGAGTTAGCGCACTATGTGCTTATATGTAAAACAAATTACAGAGAAACAAAGAACCTTTACATAGTATATATATGCACGCTTTCTCTCCCCTAAGGCCTTTGCCTTGAGCTACAGCCCTAGCCCTTTTTGTGTTTCAGTTTGAGGCAGCATCTCAGTAAGTTACCCGGGCTAGGTTCCAACTGGTATCCTCCTAACTCAGCCTCCCAGAGTGCTGGATAAAGTGTGTGCCACCACATGTGGCTTATACATTTTTAAAAAGTATTTCTACTTTTTTCCTCAAGACAAAGTTCTCACTATGTTTCCCAAGCCGGCAACAAACTTAGAATTCTTACAGCTCAGCCTCCCAAGTACCTGAGACTACAGGTGTGTGCCATCATGCTTAGGATTATAGATGCATATTTATCTTTATACATACACATAAAACTTTTGGAAGTGTGCATAAGAAGTGTTAACAGTAGTTTCCTCTGAGAAATATGACCAGGATAGAAAGAAGGGAGTAATGCTATTTACTTTATGCTCTTCTGCAATATCTGAGTAAATAATGTGTTATTTTTATAATTAAAAAATCTAGTTTATGACATTAAAAAGATAATTTAGAGATGCAGCACAAAAAGAACATTAGATGAAAACTAAGGAAATCTGAATAAAATATGGAGTTTAGTTCATAATGTTATTATCAATATTGGTTTATTAGTTGTGACAAATGTACCATATTAATATTAAATGTTAATAATAAAGGAAATTGGGAATGGGATATATGAGAACTTTACACTATGTTTGTCATTTTTCTATAAATCTGAAAATTATTCTAAAACAGCTCACACCAGTGATCCCAGTACTTGGGAGGCTAAGGCAGGAGGATCACCATGAGTTCGAGGCCAGCCTGGGCTACATAGTGAGTTCAAGGCCAGCCTGAATTACACAGCAAGACCCTGTTTCAAAAAACCAAAATAAAATAAAAGGGTTTTTTTACATTGAAAACCAGCTATTTCATTGCAAAAAATAAGCAAAATAAAAATATAAACAACAAATTAGAAAAAACTTTTGCAATACATTTTGGACAAAGGTAATATCCTTCATATGAAAAGTTATTTTTTGTAGTCATGTTAATTTTTAATGGCACCTTCAAAATTGACAATTTATAATTGTATAAATTGTAAATATTATGATATATGAATATAATGTGGAATATTTAAATCAAGCCAGTTAACATATCCATCACCTCAAATACTTAATAAAAGTTTATTTTTAAAAGATGATTTGGAAGACTATATTATGAGAAAGGCTTATAACCTAGCACTTAAGACTGAATCTTGAAAAGGGAAATTGACAAAATTGAATGTTTCCTCTGCTTCTAGAACTAATTACTAATTGGTTCTATTTCTTCCCAGTAGTCAAGTGGATAGGATTATAGTCACAATTGCTGGGAAGTTGTCTGATGCTTTATTCACAATATTAGCTTTCTTTTCGGAATTAGTTTGTAAAAAGGTTAATGATATTTCATTTTCACCATCCCAAAAGTGCGCTGTCTAGGAATTACATAGTGAAGGGAGTTTTAAAATGAAGAGGCTGGGCCCGAGATTTAGCTCAGTGGTTTCGTCGCCTGCTGCACAAGCGCAAGGACTGAAGTTCGATCCCTGGTACCAAAAAATAAATAAAATAAAATGAAGAGGCTTTAAGGGGATCAAATGAGTGTTGCTTTCTCGAGTGAGCAAGTTGGGATAGACAGAACAGATATGAGGGGAAAATATAATCTCAATTAACCAACTCTGTGTGCCCCATTTCTATGAAGTTTTTTACCCCTTCTCAAACTGGTGCTGTAGCCACCTAGGAGCAGATTAGGAGACTACATTCTCAGCCACCTCTGAGGGGGCTCTCTTCCCTCCTCGTGCACTATTGGGGGTGGTGGTAGCCATTGACCAAGATCTTTTGTAGGACTAGGGTCTGGAGAACACAGACTTGACATTGATTCAACATGATATGTGCTTTTTATCTTCCTGCCTCCGATATTAAGATGTGGTTAAGACCAACCAGAAGAAATTTTCCTTTTGAATTTACTTACTCACCAGAGGAAGGCAGTTTGGCTTTATCTTTCCATATAGTAGAGGGAGATTTCAGGACCCTGCTTCCATTCAGCCTGGCACCCAGTTTGAGAGGGAGGATCCTGTATAGCGTTTGTTACAACTGACTACGGTATTTTGTCCTTGGATTCCCCGCCCTTGGCTTCTGGCACATTATCCTCTCATTGTTCTCCTATTTCTTTAAACCTGTTTTTGTTCCCATAATACCCTATTTCCCCATATTATGGCACTTAACTATTTATTATTATAGAACTATGCATTGGCAAGGGGGACAGAATGTTAGCCTATAGAGGAATTTTAAAACAGCTAAATGTTGGTCCTCTTTTTAATATCATCATTCATTAGCAATTTTGAACAATATCAGTTTTATAATATTTCTCCCCCCAAAAATCTTTTGTCTAAGTTTGAAAAAATTTCGCTATGTATGTAATTTTTGAATTAGCACATTTAAAAATATAAATAATTTAAAAATATAAATAAAGAATAAATATCTTTCATACATTTAGAAGGAAAAATGTGGTGAACTTTCAGGTATACTGTATATCCCTGAGTTTTGCAGACTGAGTTTGATTGGAGAGTAAGTCTGCATAAATTCAGAAGCTGTCAGGCTCCCTGAGGACCCACTTTGTATCTCCAACTCCTGTGATGCTACAGATTTCTCATTCACATATTAGATCCAAGATAAACAAAAGCACTTTTATTTGTAAAGATGAAGAAACAAAAATTGAGTTATTGATCAATTCTGTCTGCCATTCTTTATGACCACAAATTCTTTTTTTGCTTTCCTCCAGTACTGGGGATTGAATCTAGGGCCTTTGCACTGAGCTATGTTGCTAGCTTTTTTTTTTTTTTTTTTTTTTTTTTGAGACAGGATATCGCTAAGTCACCAAATTGTCCAGGCTAGGTTCAAACTTGCAATCTTCCTGCCTCAGTCTCTCAGAGTGCTGGGATTATAGGTGTATGCCACCAGACCTAGCACAGAATTCTTTTTTTTTTTTTTTGGTGGTGGGGATCGAACTTGGGACCTTGTGCTTGCGCAGCAGGCAGCGAAACCACTGAGCTAAATCCCCGGCCCTAGAATTCTTATTTGTGCTTAAATATTAAAGTAGTAAAATAACTGTGAACTGCAATATGTAATATTTTTGTTTGGCATGTGCAAATTTTATTTTGCCTCATAAGTAGTTTCTTATATTTGAATATCTTTAAGAATAAAACATTCCTTTTTAAAACTAAAGAATAAATCAAGAAAGTATGATGACTGATCAGTGCATGATTACTTATTTTTCATTAAAAACATGGCCCATTGTGTCAAATATGCTCAGTACGCCCTTGGAAATGACATTAGATTTCTAGTATGGATTAGATTTCCAGATTTTCTAGTATGAATCGAGAGCAGAAGACAACCCTGCCAGGGTTAGAAACAGGGAATCTTGGCTCATTTAGGGATCGAGAGAAGGACTGAGAGCCATGATCGAGTGAGTTGGGGGACTCTAGTAGCAGAGGAGATGAAGAGGGACCAGACCTCCATAAATCTTTTAGGGCACAGAGAGTTTGGATTTTCTTCTAGGTGCACAGGAAGCCATAGAGTGGTTTTTTCCCCCCACCCCAAAGAGTATTTTAAACAGGGAGAAGTATTGTGTTGTGATTTATCACTTAGAAAGATTACTTGGGCTACTGTACAAATAAGGGATAGAAGTAGGGAGAGTTGGTAACAGAAGACCTATAAAAAAACCCACTGCCGCAGTCACAGTGAGAGACAAGGAAGGAGTAATGTCTTACCCTTTTTGAAATATCCACAGTACTTTTCCCATAGTATGCAGTCAATAAATACTAAATAAATAAATTTTAGAAAACACTAAGTGCCCTCCCCCAAAAGAAAGAATCCAACAAAATAACAACAAACCTGCAACAGGCCAGGTGCTGAGCACGTGGCATTAGGTCCCGAACATTGACTCTGGAGTTCCCTGCATGGGGATTTAACTGTGTTGCTGTGGGCAGGTGATTTAAACTCCTTGAACCTGGATTTCTTGTCTACATCTGGGAATAGGATGGCAATCTTTTTGCTTTATTGAGCAAATGCAAGAAGAGAAAGTATTTATTACATGGTAGCTACTCAATACGTGATGACTCTTCCATGTACCGGGATGTGAGGATACTTTTGAGGTAGTGGGGTCAGGTCAATCTTCAATGTGATTAAACCACGGGGACATGGTATAGGAGTTTCTTAGGCATAAATGACACTTTGGACCTTTTCATAATTGGGATTCTGTGTCCTGCATATCAACTTTTCCTGGCTTTAGAGTAACTGGATTTTTAAGTCTAAGGAAGACAATCTGCAAGAACAAAACTTTGGAAATAGGGTAAAATTCTTCAGTCTCTGCTCAGCTCTTCTTCCTGATTTGAGAAGTCAGATCTCCTTTCCCTTCATTTCCAGGCACCTTGAGGTTTATGCTTTCTTCACACACAAAGTGGCTGCTCCCGAAAGCCAGTTTCCCTGTTTTCTTTACAAACACTCCCTGGAGCCCAGGGAGCACTCGTCTTGTACCTAGTTAAATGCCTCGATTAAGGATGTAATCATACTTGTTTGGCTCTGTAAATCATTTGACCCTCACCCATTGCAGTCTGGGCCTCTGGGGGCCCCAGCAATGGCCATTTTGTATCTGCAGGGTGAGGGTAGAGCTGGAGGAGCTGGTGATGGCTTTTATCCTTAGTGGAAAGATAGCCACTTCATTAGGGGATGATATATTTGTCTTCTTTCCTAGGTTTTCTTGCCAAGGTGTGTGTGTGTGTGTAAGTGTGTGTGTGTGTTGTGCCTGTGCATGCACACCTGTGTGTGTGTGTGTACACAGAAGAGAGAGAATAAAAAGCAATACTAGAAAATAGGCCCAATAGCATAAGGAAACTTAGCACAAAAGCCAGGGGAGGGACTTACAGGGGAAGACAAGGAAGTGATTTTGCCCAGTTTAAATCCCACTTGAACCATGTGGTTTCTGAGTCCTGAAATTTTTTAGGTTCAAGTTGAGTGCACTCTTGACAAAACATGATTTTCTGGTTCACATCAAAAAGGCTTTAAAAAGACTTCGAAGTCTTTTCCTTGGGACATCAAACAGTCCTCAACAAAGCAGGGTGCTGATGAGGTGCTTGCAAATGAACAGATTAAATTCTCCTGTGAGGATTAGATTCTCCTTAAGAAGTATGTGGAGTTGGAAATACAGGAGATGGGGCGATGCCAGCACACACATACCCTGGGACCCCAGAGTGCCCTCCACCTGGGTACCTTGGGCACCTCCCTGGGCCTGGAGGCTGACTTTGTGAGAAGGTTCACCGGGAAGTACCCAGGGAGTTAGAAACTGAAAACAAACTCTGCTGTATCCTCTGACTTCCCCAAGGCAACACTTTTGTCCCCTAATAAAAGATGTAAATTAACTTAGAAAAGATAGGTCATTCATTTTAAAACTGTCAATTGTTTGGGAGGCTTAGAGCACAATTTTACTTATTGATCCAGCTTCAGTCTTTGGACTTTAGAAATAAGGTCTTGGGCGACTCCCATTTTATGGCATATGGAATAACTCACTTTGGGACTGGTACAGCAAACCAAGCACTGCAGTAGAATTGCCAAGGCAATAGCTAAAGCTGAGGTTGACTGCATAGACAGCACTGTGGGTGGGTTGACTACATGATCGCAGTTTCTGAGCCAAACAGCTAAAATATTAATGATCCGCTTTAAGGAGGTACAGTTCTGATTGAGGTCCCTCTCCTATTAGAAACCATATTTAGCAATTAAATTATATTTAAAAAGCTGTTCCTAACCAGCACCTTCTAAATAAATAATTGTTGGTGCGGTTGAACTTGTTTTATTTCCCTATGTTTTTTCTTATCTTTTTCCCCCATGCATAACTTACAACCCTGTAAATGCTCAGTAGCTGTTAATATGATTCTGTCAATACGTTTACCATGGTGACTTGGGCTGTATTTGGTGAGCATTTGAAGAAATCAGTCACTGGTTGGAGGGAGCAAAGACAAGCTGTCGATATCCAGGGAGAAATGCTAATAACCCTGGTGACAAATTGTCCTCTGGATTTTCCAAGGGTTAAGAAAAAGCACCTCTTAGACCTGGGAGCTTAGGGCTAAGGGATGGTGACTTTTGAGGAAGCACAGATATGAGCTGTCATGGTCCTGCAGTGTCCTTTTCATTGTCTTACTTCAAACCTCTCAAAGCCACACTTGAGTTTTTGAGACACACAGGCTGGATTTGAATCCTGATTCCCCTCCAGTGTAACTGTGTTACTCTTGAGCAGCCACTGTGCCTTCATGTTCTCATCTGTGAGATCAAGATTGTAATACCCAGCCCTGTGCAGGAATGGGAAAGCCCTTACACAAAGACACCATTCACTGCTGCTCAGACTCTTCTGGGAAAGTACACAAATGGAGAAAGAAAATAAACTTTTGCATTGCAGTAGTATAGAAAAGCTTTGGAAGTCTCATATTATCCTAACTTTTGTTACTTTTGCACTTGAGGTTTATCAAAATAATGTTTAAATACACTTATAACGAAGTAAAATTGATGCTTTGATAGAATTCAGTAATCTCACAGGTATTTTGTTGAGTGCCTTCTATGTGCCAGCAATTCAAGGAACTAGGGTTATAGCAGTGAATAAGGCAGGTACCACCTAGGCTTCCAGGGAATTTGTAGCTGCATCCACCTGATAGCCTGATACTAGATGTTTCTCAGGTTCCCAGGGACCTATTGGAGGGGACAAAAATCTTACACTAGAGAATCCTGTGGGGTACCTCCCACTGGCTATCTGCCATGATTTTAAGTGGATAAAGAGAATGAAACACCTACACAGACAGAATCATTAATATTTTGGTATATATCCTTCCAGATTCCTTTTTAGGAGTAGATAAATAGATCGATATACTTTTATATAAGCAAGATCATACTAATATGCTAGTTTGTGACTTTCTTTTTCACTTACTCATTTATTATAGATACTACTGAGTATCAATAAATATAGATTTACATTACCACTCTTAATAGCTACTTAGTATTCCATTGCAGGGATGTATCCTGTTTTATTTAAACAATCTCTGGTCTAATTAGAGTATTTCTAGCTCTTCAGTATTATAAACAATACAGCAGAGAACATCTTTGTAAATTCACCTTTGTCAAGTATCTGTTCATTTTTTTAGGATATATTCCCAAATCTAGAATTATTAGATAAAATGATAGGCATATTAAAATTTTTATGCCTATTGCCAGATTACCGGATCTTGTTTTTTTCTGTACCGGGGAACAAACTCGGGTCCTTGCGCTTGTGAGGCAGGCGGTGGAACCACTGAGCTAAATCCCCAGCCCACTTTTTTATTATTTATTTTGAAACAGGGTCTTGTTAAGTTGCCCAGGTAAAACTTGAACTTCTGATCCTCCTGCCTCAGCCTCCCAAAGAGCTGGAATCACAAGTGTGTACCACCATGGCCAGTGGCATCTTGTTTATTTGACCTGCATGTCTTTAGTTATAATGAAGTTAAACTGTTTTTAAAATGTTTATTGGAGTTAGTTTATCTTCTTTTTTGAATTATTTGTTCATGTCCCTCATCTATGAGCTGTCTTACTTGTTTTAAGAGCTCTTTTTATAAAAACTATATTCATCTCTTTTCACCTAGAATATATGTTGTACGTAATTTTCCCCGTTTATCAGTGTCTTGGTATTTTGAGGTAATGGAGGTTTTTGTTGTTATTGTTTATTTTGGATATAGAAGTCTTTTTTTTTTTTTTTAGTAGTACAGGGACCAAGACAGGTCCTTGCTAGGAAAACACTTTACCACTGAGCTACATTGCCAGCCTTTTTTTTTTTTTGAAAAAAATTTTATTTGAAAATAGGGTCTTGCTGTATTGCGCAGGCTGACCTCCAATGTGTGATCTTTCTGCACAACCTCTCTCGAGTAGATGAAATTATAGGTGTGTATCACCACACTAAGTTTTTAACTTTTAATAAGCCATTTATCATGCTTTTTTCTTTTTAGTTTCTGACTTTTGGCTTATCCTTAGAAAATTACAAGCCCACTCCTAGTCTGTCCCTAAAGCTATTTAGATGTGCCATGGTTCTCTCAGAGCTAGTCCCCAATTTGGAAAAAGTCTGAACCCTAAGCTCTTGTGAATGTCCACTCAACAGAAAGATAAGAGGCATCCAGACCTAAGAGAAGTGCATAGAGCCCCAAGGTAACGATGAAATTCACAATACTGGAAAACACAGGTAGAGAGGTAATTCACAAAACTGTGAGAAGTGATAGAATAGGAGTATAAAGGATGCTACAGAGGGGAACAAAGGAGAAATTTAACTGACTCAGGAGCTCAAGACATGCGTCCTAGAAGAATAGAGGTTCAAGCTAAGATTTTATGACTGAATAAAAGCTCGATGAAGAGTAGGGAAATGCACTTCATGCAATGAAGTGGTAAATGCAAAAACCTACAGTCTAGTCTTTAGCTATCTGGGTATATTAAAATTTAAATGAATTATGATGAAATAAAATTAAAATTTATTTCATCAGTCCCACGAGCCATGGTTCAAGTGCTGTCTGCCCACATGTGACTAATGGTGGTTTCACTGGACACTCAGCTGCAGAACTTCATCATTGCAGAAAGCTCTGCAGGACAATGCTATTCAGAAAGAGCTTGATGTGTTCAGGGAACTGAAAAGGGCTCATTCAGCAGGCATGTAATGTGCAAGGGTGAGAGTGGCACAAGATGAAGAGGACATAGCACAGAATAGGGGGACCTTGTCAACACTGACCTTAGTTTGGGGCTGATGCTCCTAGCCAGTTGCAGTTACAAAGGAAGTAGAAGGGAAATAAATTTAAGATTTATTACATAACAACCCTACAGGCAGATACTATCTTCATTTTATAGATAATGCAGTTGAGATTCATACAGCTAGTTAACAACATACAGCTAGTGGCAGTGCCGAATTCCAAGTTAGACTTGTCTGATGCCAAAAACCTGTATTCGTCCCCTTGTGTCACTTCGGTAGACTCCAGAAATCTCTACTTACTGATATCTTAGATTAGGATGGAAGGAATTCTGACTTAGAACAAACTCCTCAACTTGACACTGTTTCTATGAAGGGAGTATTAGTCATGGGTGAGCTTGACTCATCCTGGATGTACAGGAGAGGGCTTATAGGCAGAGCTTTCTTTGGACCAGGGGACCCTCCTGTTCCCTGAGTCACAGAGAGGCACTCTAGAGACGTTGATGTTGCCCACATTCAAGGAATAGCTCTGTGAAGATGCTAACCCTTAGAACCAGGACCAGATTGCCAAGGAGAGCAGCTGGCTTGAGGACTCCCACTTGAAGCCTGACAGAAGTACTCAAATGTATTAGAATATAGACTGGCTCATCCCCTGACCTAAAACCTGTTGTAAGGTCACTTCCAATAGTACTATTGGAAAGAGAGAGGGTTCTGATCCCCAGTTAAAGGCAATCCCATCTCATTCAGCAGGTGAGTAAAGTGTTGTTTCAGGCTGTGCTTGCCCTAGCCCTAAGCAGCCACAAGATGGAGGTTTTTAATTTGTTGCCACAGCTCCAAGCATTTTCTGAGTCACTGAAAGTCATGCTTGGTAGGATTTTTTTTTTTATTAACATTAGAATGTGAATTATAGATTAGTCAGTTTCCCTATGTTCAAGATTTAGTATTTTCCAGGGTGAATACTGTCCCTTCACATTTTCTGAGCTTGTATGAATGGAAAGATAAAATGTATGATTATTCGTAAGAGGGATAATAAAGGATGCATGTGTTTGCTTTCTGTTACTGTGACAAAACATCTGAGATAAATGACTTAGAAGGAGGGAAGGTTTGTTTTGGCTCATAGTTTCAGAGGCTTTAGCCCATGGCTGCTTAGCCCTGTTGCTTTTGAACCTGTGGCAAGGCAGAATATGATGGTGGAAGTGCATTGTAGGAGAAACTGCTTACCTCATGATGGCCAAGAAGCAAAAGATATAGGAAGGGGTTGGGGTGCCAATATCCCTTTCAAGAGCACATCCTGAGGACCTCACTGCTTTCCTCTAGGTCCCACCTTCTAAAGGTTCCACCATCTCCCTTCAACACATACCCTTTGAGGGATACCCCAAACCATAACAATGAAAATCTGAAGAAGCAAAAGAGATGCAGTCAAGGTGACAAGCAGAAATAATAGCCTTGAAGAAGTGCAATTATTCTTAGAAGAGTGAAAGAAGAGAATTTTTCAGTGGATGAGGAGGAAGATGCTAGTAGCCTCTGTCTTAGAAATATGAAGAAAGATATTTTGTAGAGAACTCGTATCTTAGTTACTTTTCTCATTGCTGGGATAGAATACTTGACACCCACGAGTTAAAGGAGAAAAGGTTTATTTTATCCCACAGTTTGTAGAGGTTTCAGTCCATAGTTGGCTGGCTCCAAGGCAGAGGGGCATGACAGAGGAGAAACAGTCCCTAGCATGGCAGGCAGGAGGCAGCAAGCAGAGAGCCTCCCTTTCCCTTTTATGCTATTCAAGCTGCAAGCCTATTGGATGGTTCCACCCACACCCAGGGTGGGTCTTTCCATTATCCACACCCAGAACTATGCTAAACCAATCAGTTGACTAGTTTAGTTATCACATCCTTAATCCATAGTCACACATCCTAGATCCAGCCACTTCAGAAAAGCCCCACTTGTGAACACATGAGGTTTTAGGGGGACATCTAGATACAAGCCATAACAACTGGGGAGCAAAAGAAATTTAGTATATGGAAGTCTGTGACTCTGTTAAGTATAGTGCAGGGAATAATCGAGAGATAATCAAAAAGGGAGTGAGCAGCACCCCATAGTTCATCCATTCATTGCCCTACTGTATAGGAATCATTAGGTCATAAGGACCCAGCGTAAACAAGACCCAGCTTCTACCTTCAAGTAGTTCAGAGTTTTTAATATAACAAAGCCAGATACATTAAGAGAGGTACATATTTTAAGAGAACTAAGTGCATAGTTACAGTTTGCATAAGTAGTACCCACCATAGAGTTAGGTCAGAGATTCCTTAAATACCATCTTTGTACTAGTGGAACCCAAAGTTATAACTCCAAAAATTTCCTTGACCTCTAAATTCCACAATAGTATACAGTAGTTATCTATGTAATAGCTCCAGTTTGATGTCTGAAGGATATTTCGCAAAGAATGTATACAAAAGAGTATAAAAGAGAGCTCTTGATTCATTGCTTTCTTTTAAAACAAAACAATAAAATTTTTTTCCTTCTTTATTGGCTCTTCCATCTCAGATAATGGCACCACCATTCACCTAGTTGCTCTGGCTAAAAGGTTAGAAATTTCCCCATTTCATCTTTTACTCTCATACCCCAGTTTATCTTTTTGTTGTTGTTATTACAAAAATTAACCCATTTATCATAGGCTAGAGATGTCTCAAATCATAGAGCTTCTACTGATTCCTTCAGTCTTCTGATAGCCAACTTGACTGTAACGGCAGAAGTGGTGTTGTAGGTCCAGACACCACCAGCCACTGTTTCATGAAGGAACCACAGTGCCAGCTCCCTACAACTTGACTCTTCATCTTGTTCTTACCACAGAAGGAGCAGGTGTACTTGGTGTGGTGACTGATTTCAATTTTCTTCACCATTTTCTGGAGGGAGGCACCATAGCAGGTCCCTATTTACCAACAGTGGCGACCTTCTTGGTGTGTTCAGCCATGTCACTGCAACCTAGGCCCAAGCCCAGAGAGCCCAAATATATTCTTACTCTACCCACCCACTCAGTGAAAGTGAGACTTTTCAAGTTGGAAGTGTCCAAAACCACCTTGAATCACATAAACATCTGGATTTAGAACACAGGATCCAGACCAAATATTTGTTCTGCTGAGCTTCACACATGTGTACCATACCTAGCTGCCCTTAGACATTTACTCCTGAATATCCTGAAGGCACTTCCAACTCAGCAAGAGAAAAACTGAACATACCATCTTCTACCACTGAACCCATTTCTCCTCTGGTATTACATGTTTTGATTTATCATGCTAACAGTTATTCAAACTAAAAGTTCAGTATCTCTCCATTATCTCACCTTGTATCTGATCAATTTCCATGGCCTAACAGTTCTACCTATTAAATACTACCATCTGTTCCAGATTTTTTTCTCACTAGTTCATGTTGTCATCCTTTAGTGCCAAACTATGCCCCAGGCTCCCAACATTCTCTAGCATGAATGCCATCTCTCTTCCGATTCAGTGTATGTTTCCTTAAATTGCCGATAAAGGTCTTTTAGCATGCAAACATGTTTGTGTCACTCTCTTACTCTTCATTCTTATCATAAAAATCCAAGACTCGAGTAGGGGAGGTAGCTCAGTGGCACTGCACCTGCCTGGCAGCTGCAGGGTCCTGAGTGTGATCCCCAGTGATTGAGGGGGAGGGGTACAGGGGACACACAAACAAAAACAAAAAAAGTAAAAATCCTAGACTCTCCAGCCTCCTTTACCAGGCTCTTTTCCCACCCTTTTCCTTCTTTTAACTTTTGTTTGTCATACTAAATTAATTGCCACCCTCTGATTATGCTCTGTTTTCTCACACTTCTGTGAATTTGGACACAGTATTTTTCTGTCATTGAAGTCCCTTTTTCCTATATTGGCTGGGCAGATTCTAAACAATCCTCGATGTTTTGATTCATGTGTATCTCCTAGGTAAAGCCTTCTGTGATTTCTTTTTTTAAATTTTTAACAAAACTAGTTTTATATATGTATATATTTGTTGTATATATCATATATATTCATTTATATATATACAAATGAAAAACTAGTTTATATAGCTGCTAATGTACTTTTTGGGTTTTCCCAAAGTATATTAATTTTTTCTTTTACACTATAAAATATACAGAAAAGTCCACAAGATATATGTGTACAGTTAAAAAAAACCAATTACATAGTGAATATTCATGAAACCACACTCTGCTAAAAAATAGAACATTCCCAGCATCCTATTAACCCCTCATATGCTTCTCCTTGATCACATCTCATCCTTCCTGAGTGATTATCTCCTTTGAGTAATCACTATTTTGACTTCTGTAGTGATTAATTTTCTTGCTTTTCTTTATAATTTTATTACTCACATATGCATTCCTAAATAATAAAATTTAGTTCACCATTTTTAGGCATTTATGATGCACTTAGGCATGAGTGAAATGATGTCTTTTATACTGTGTGAGTCTCATTGCTTCTGTTCATCATTAAGTTTGTAGGATTCATCCATATCATTTTATGTAACTAGAGTCCATTCACTTTTCTTTTCTTTTCTTTTCTTTCTTTCTTTTTTTTTTTTTTTGGAACCAGGAATCAAACTAAGAACCTTGCATGTGCCAGGCAGTTGTGACACCACTGAGCTAAATCTCTGGCCCCCATTCACTTTTCTTGCTGTGTAGTAGTCAGTTGTTTTTACTATATTTGATTCATGTATCCATTTTAAGAGTGATACCCATTTGGGTTATTTCCAATTTTTGGTTATTATGAAAAACGTTACTATCAACATTTTATGTTTATGCTCATGTACAATGTACAAATTTCTTTAGAGCCAGGCCCAAGGGTAAGGGCTTCTTCAACTTTGCTGGCTAATGTCAAACTGTATTCCAAAAAGGCTCTACCAATTTGTTCTACTTCCATGGTGCCTGACAATTTTTGGTACCAGGGATCAAATTCAGGACCTTGCACTTGCGAAGCAGGCAACGGAACCACTGAGCTAAATCCCCAATGCCTGACAATTTTAATTGCTCCACATTTTCACCAATACTTGATATTGTCAGACTTTCTAATTTTTGCCAGCTTTGTGAATATATAATGATTTCTCAACTTAGTTTTCATTTGCATTTCCCTAGTTATCAGTAAGGTAGAACACTTTTTCATATAGTATTTATTGGTTATTTAAATTTTCTCTTTTGTGAAGTGCTTATTCAGGATTTTTGCTCACTTTTGTATTGGATTGTCTCTTTCCTGATTTCTTAGGTATAGTATTTCTCCTTCTTTTTTTTTTTTTTTTTGGTACCGGGGATCAAACTCAGGTCCTTGCGTTTGCGCAGCTGGCGACGAAACTACTGAGCTAAATCCCCAGCCCAGTATTTCTCCTTCTAATCAACTATTACACCTTATGAATATCTCATATAAGTATGTCTTATACTGTATGTTCTAACTGATCTCTATATCTCTGGTCTCATACTCTTTCATTCCATCTTCTTCATAGCTACTTGAGCCTATTTCTAAGACAAACCCAATTCTTGTAATTTCTATGCCTAAAACCCTTTTATGATGCCCATTGACTCCCAAACAACACAGGATGAGAGATTGTGTCCATTATGGGCCCTCTGCCTAACACTCCTCATCTTTGGCTGAGTTCCCTCCCCATTTTGTTACTATAAATGTTATCTCTGTCAAACTGTTTTCAGCTCCTTAAACACATAAAACTCTTTCACACCCGCCTTTGCCAGCATTATCCTTTCTCTTCCCTTTGCCTTTAATTTGGAGAATACCTACTTACCACTTTAATCACAACACAAAGTTCACCTCCTCTGTAAAATCTTTTCCAAAACTCTCTTTCTCACCTCTTGCTAACCCTCCATCTTTTGTCTTTCTTCTAAATAAACTATTATTGACTGTAACTTACTAGTACAGTGCTTGCCTAATATGTGTGAAGCCTTGAGTTCAATCTCCAGTATGGGAGGGAAGCACCACTATTATCATTTCTGGCAAAGCATGTAATTACTCTATTATATTTGTTGGTTAATATGTCTGCTTCTCCTATTAGACTATACATCAGTCCTAAGTCAGGGGGAAAGCTCCTGGAGAGTAAGGACATTTGTCAATCATTTTTTTCTTTCTTTTTTTCTCATAGCCTGGCATAGTATCTGGCACATAGAAGGCTGTGATAAATAGAAGAAATCTACTAATGTTAATACTGTTATGAGTACATACTATTTTCCCTCTTAGACTGTAAAGCCCTTGAGGAGCCTGGCACCTGGTTGGCATGGAGTAATTATGTCTAAAGAATGAATAACTTACAAAAGCAACAATTGCTTTAAAGCAATATTTGGAGTAGGAATAGTGAGGTATTGAGTATTTGAAGAGAAACAGCACTGATTTATAGCCATCTCATGAAAATGAAATTTCAACTTCAAACTAATTAAAAACAAAATTTTAAAAGAACAAATGTAAGAAATAATAAGCTGTCAAAGTAAAAGTGGAAAAAACCTAATTTGGAAAAGAAATTCAAGCCTCATATGATATTGTCTTTATAAAAAAATTAAGCTTTTGTAGTGAGATACTTATATGTGAGTGTGATTGGGAAAATGAAAATCTAAGGAATGCAGTGCCAGAAGATTCTTCTTTGGTATCACCAAGGTCTGCTGTTTGAAGAGCTTGTCACTGTTACAGTGAATGTTGTATGTGGCCCAGCTAGCACATTTATTGCTCAAAAAGAGTGCCTATTCACTGGAGTAACCATTCTTACAATGTTTTCTGCAATGCACAATGGATGAAGTTCACATACACAATGTGCTCTCATAAAGAAACACAGTGATGTGTAATTTCTGGTGTGTAAGCCCCACCCACCTCTGCCTCTTCCTTTGCCCCTGGAGGAAGCATATCCTACTAGAAGTGAGCAGTAGTGACATTGTTTAATATAGTGATATCCTCAGTCTCCTCCAAGTTTCATTTTCTAAAAAGCACATAATTTCTTTAAACTTCAGTACTTTGTTAGTGGCAATAAATTACTAAATTTCTTACATTTGACATCTTGGTTCAGAACCAAGATCTTTACAGTTGTATATTTTGTAGAAAGAGAGGTTTTGGAGTTGCACCACTTGTGATTCATATTACAATTCAGTTGTTGCTCTCTGATCTTTGGCTAGCTGCTTAGTGTATCTAACTTTCGTCTGAGAAGGGGTTGTCTACTTCACAAATTGCTATAAGGACTATAACTACTTATGTAAAACTCTCAGCATAATACATCTCTCCTAAATATCTTTCAAATCTATATACATATCTCTATCCCCCTTCTAGCAGCCCTACTTTAAGCATCCCATAGCTATGTTCTGCATCATTCACCAGCCTTCTAATTGGTCCTTTGCTTTTAGTCTTGCTTGCCCACTTTTACTTGAAGCAGAAGATATTCTGAAAGGCTCATTTGAACCTTTAACAGATATGTCCCTGGTATGGAGATGGTTATGTAGCTGCCATTCATTGACAGGGACTGGTATAACCTTTTATGTGTTATCTCATTTAATCCTTACAATGAGCCTATGAAATAAGTATCATCATTAACCTTTTTAAATTTTTAAATTTTTATTAGTACATGTTAGCGGTACATAATGATTACATTCCTTATGGGGAGTTGGTACATGTACATAACACATCTTCATTCCTTTTACATCCCTTTCCCCCTGCTCCCTCTTCCTTCCATCTCTTGGTCCCCTTCCCATTCAGGGAGATAGATCTTTTTTTTTTTTTTTTTTTGGTGTTGGGGATCGAACTCGGGTCCTTGTGCAGCGGAACCACTGAGCTAAATCCCCTCAGGGAGATAGATCTTTTGCATCATTCACTTTTTAAATACTAGAGCTTGGAGAGGTTGAGTGACTTGCCTGCAGCTACTCTTCTAGAAGGTGAAGAGCCCTGCATGTGTCCGGATCTATCTGGTTCCAAAGCGATACTCTGCTCCTGTCTCACTCTGCCTATGCATCAGATCACCAGAGCCTGTGTTGTTCAACGTCCTGATCTTACTATTGTGACTAACTCCCTGTGTGCTTGTTCTGCACTTATCATACAGTCTCCTAGCAGTTTGGCATTGGATATCTCTTGGCTACAGGGAGATGAAGGTGGATGCAGATATATGATCTGCCCAATAGCTGCATTCCTTTTTTTGTATGGTTTTCAATAAACTGACCCTCTAGTTTTAGACTTCAGTTCTTCATGACTTAGTGAGAATGCATGAGACTCCCTGGGCTCAGCTGTGACAGGATTAGTTTCTGGACCAGTAGGCTGAAGGCCAGACTCTGGACTTTGATGAATTTGTTAAGGGAAATACCACCTGGTATAAGCCTTCTGGCAGCCAGTTTGCTGCTCTGAACCACAACTTTCGGATGCCTGCAATTAACCTTGATGACAGTGATGAAAAATCTTTTATTTGGTATGAAACCTGGCTGCTTTTATAGACTTTTAGGTGGAAAAAGAAATGAAAACTTGATCTACAGTTGGTTTCCTTTTATTTTATTTTTTTCCCGGTACTGGGGATCGAACTCAGGATCTCGCGCTTGTGAGGCAGATGTGGAGCCACTGAGCTAAATCCTCGTCCCTTGCAGTTGATTTCTTAAGATTTAGGCTTGCCTTCATGGATTTCTTTTCATTTCTTAATGTTTTTTCAGGCATTCAATCAACAAACAAGTTATGATCCCAATAACAAGGAAAATACAAAGAAAGTAATTTGTCCTTGTCTTCAAGATGTTTACAATGTAATTGGGAATATTAGACAGTTTTTAAAAATCCAAAATACCAGGTTGTAGTACTTCCAAATAGTATACATCCTACATATGAATCACATGGGTGTGAAGTGAATGTTTGCTGTAACACATGCGTGGGATTCATGTGCAAGCTCAGTATCTCTTTGCTGGATGATTCTTGAAGGTTGGCATCCCAGATGCCACTTTCTCATATGCAGCTTCCCATCCATGTCCACACCTCTGACCACTTTCAGAAGCTGCAGACTTGTGATACCCATGTGCCTCGGTGAATCTCCCATCAGAGCCTCAGACTCAGCATATCAAAATGGATTTTATAAGCGTTCCATCTTTGGAGAGAGAGGATAACCTCAAAGTCAAGAGTATAGAGCCTAGGATAATGGTGTGAATCACAGCTCTAGCTGAATGATCTGGGAAAAGCCTCTCAACTGGTTTTTCTTTGTGTGAGAGAGTATAAGGTTATTCTTAGAACTAGACTGAAATCGTATACGGTATTCAAAACATTCAATGTGATACCTGTACATAGTAGTAATTATGAATTGTTATGCCCCATAATTTCCCCCAAAGGTTCTGTTTTCCTTATTTTGTAATGATATCACTATCTGTTCTAATCCTCTCCTTCACCTCATCTCATTTAATTGGGTACCAAAAACTATATGTTCTACCTTCTTATTATCATTCTGATTATGATGCCGTCAACATACGCTTATGCAGCATCTACTGAATGCCAAGCACATTACTAGGCACTGAAGGCATAGAGATGAATACTTAATAGTCTGTGTGTCTGCAGAAGCAGATACTTACAGAGCTGCAGCCTTCAGACGATCCACATAGTGGAAGCACAGTGTGTTAAAAAGATCCTAGAAGAGACAACCCTTCCTGTTTTTAAAATCAATGGCCTGCACTCAAGTCTGCATCAGCCCTTACTGTAGATACTGTGGAAGTTATTTTTTGTTACTTTTTAAATATAGATTAAACACAAATATATGCTCATTGTAAAAAAAAAAGTTTCAAAAGTAAAAAATCTCAGTCAGGCATGATGGATACTCAGCTACGCAGGATGCTGAAGCAAGAGGATCAAAAATTCAAGGCCAGCCCGGGCAACTTAGTGAGACCCTGTCTCAAAATAAAGTAAAAAAGGACTGGAGATGTAATTCAATGGTAGAGCACTCACCTAGCATGTAGGATGTACACAGTTATTCCCCAGCACAGAAAAAGAAAAGTTTTTTTTACTCTACTTTGGTAATCCTACTTCTCTTCATAAAAGTAAATACCACTTTACTCTTTAGTAAGTGCCCTTCAAAACCTTGTTCTCTTTATATATCTGTACTTATGTGTATTTATATAGCTAAAAATGTAGTTTTTATACAGATTTTATCATAAGCATACTCTTGAATTTTCCCACATCAATACATAGTAGTTACTTTATTCTCTTTAACTCATAAATAGTAGTCCATATTTTGGAACTATCACACTTCATTTAGTTATATCCCTGTTGAAAGCCTTTAGTTCACTTCTGCTTTTTCACTACTGCTGCAGTAACTTTTTATACATATCTTTATATAGATGTATGCAGTATTTCATCACGTAAGTTTCCAAAAGTGAAAGTACAGGATTAATAGGCATGAGAAAAAGTTTTGTTAGAGTGTGCTAAATTAGCCTTCAAAAAGACTGCACATTTTCATTTCCATCCAAAAATAAATGCGAGGGCCGGGGATTTAGCTCAGTGCTTTTGCCACCTGCTGCACAAGCGCAAAGACCCAAGTTCGATCCCTGGTACCAAAAAGAAAAAAGAAAAAAGAATGCGAATATTAACTTAGGTAATGAGAATAATCATTATTCGCCTCACCAATCCTCTAATTTTTGCAAATATAACAAAAATGTGCTGTATTATTCTTTTACAGACATACATTTCTGTGGCTATTAGTGAAACTGAGCATGCTTCCACACATTTGTTGATCATTTGTATTTCTTCTGTTAATTGTCTGTTTGTATTATTTTCTCATTTATTAGTTTGTCTAGGAAAACTTTTTGGTTTAAAGGCTCTGTATTATGTAATGAAATTAATTCTTTCTCTGTTATATGTGTTGCAAATATTTTTTCCTAGCTTATTGTTTGTCTTTATTTACATTGTCTTACATCGTCCAAGTATTGATTCCTGTATAGTAGATCTGTCACTCTTCTATCATGACTTCTTTTTTTTTCCCCCATTAAGTTTATTGGTACATTTTAGATATAAAATACAATTACATTCATCATTGGGATCTTGTACCTTTACATGAGTATCTTGGTTCTTATTTTTTTTCCCCTTCCCCTGCCCTCCCTTC
>NW_004624906.1:361560-376185 GCF_000247695.1 Heterocephalus glaber
GTCCTCACATTGGCTCATTCTGCTGTGTAGACTTTCAGTGGAGTTTTTAATCTGCTGGAAATCTGTTTGCATCTGTTTTATGGATTCCATTTGTTCCCTATGTTGGGATTCCATCATGTTCCTGAGCTCCTCTCTAGATTCATTAATCATGTCTTGCACTATGAGCACAATCTCTGCTGTTATCTGGGAAATTATTTCTGATTTCAATTTTTCCAGATCCTCTTTTGTTGCCAGTTGAGAGAATCCAGGTGGTTGAGTATCAGAGTGTTCTATCTTGTTACCCTTTGGGGTTGCTGTAGGTGATCTGGAAGTCTGGTTTTGAGACTTGTTTACGTGTCTTCTCATTTCAAAGGGTTGGGGGGGTGCTGTTGGCGCACGCACAGCTCACCTCCTGTGTGCTGGCGGGTGTGGTACAGTCGCCCAGAAGCCTTCTCTTGTGCGCTGGGAGTGGCTCACCTCTTGTGTGCTCTTCTATCATGACTTCTAATGGTTCTGTTTTGCTCAAGAAGAATATTCCTAACCCAGAAGATTTTAAATATTTAATTTTTTCCTTTTAATACTTTGATAATTTTATTTTCCAAGATTGATCTTTGACACAATTAAAATGTATAGTGTGAATTAAGTTTCTAACTTTTTTCTATGAGAATTTCTAATGTTCTCAGCACAACTATTTTTATTAATCAGCACAATTAAGTAGTCCATCCTTTTCCCACTGATTTAAAATGCCAAATTGTACATGGGTCTGCTTCTGGACTCAATTCTCAATTTCATTTTTGTTCAAATACCACAGTTTCAATTATTGTAGTATTATAAGAGGTTTTTATATCTTATGGAGCCAAAATATGTATATTCTACCCCTTTTTTCTCCATTATGGGGATTGAACCCAGGACCTTCACACTGAGCTACATCCTCAGCCCATTTTTTATTTATTTTAAGACAGAGTCTCATTAAATTGCTAATTGCCCAGGCTAGACTCAAACTTGTGATCATCCTGCCTCAGCCCCCTGGGATTACAGACATGCACCACCACACCTGGTTTATTCTACTTTTTAAAAATTATCTTTTTTTTCTTTTTTTAATCACAGTATTTTTCTTATAATTTTCTACACTGCTTTTGTACATTTCCTCATGTGAATTTTTGGATAAATTTGCCAATTCAGTAAACTAACCTAAGGATTTTGATCAGAATTTTATTAAATGTATAGTTTAATTTGAGTCTTATCCAGGAACATGATGTATACTTTATTTTCTTCTTTTAATATCTTTCAATAAAATTTATAATTTCTTCATATGAATCTTGGACACACTGGTGTTTAGTAATGTGTATTTTAAGTTTGTTTGCTATTATCAGTAATACATTTTCTATTTTCTTATAGTCAGTGAATATGAAAAGGATTTTTCTGTTGTTGTTGATCTTTTATCAACCTTTTAATAAAATCTAGTATTAACTTTGAGTTTTTACAGTTAACTCTTAGATTGTCTAAGTTAAAAATTAAGTCACTTGTAAATAGCGATTGCCCTATGTCCCTCTGTAATACTCCTATTTCATTTTCTTGTGTTATTGCACTAGCTAGAAACCTTCACTGACATGTAGTTGCAATGATAGCAATGAAAATAGATGTCTTTTTCTACTTCCTGACTTTAATAGGATTGGTGAATGCTCTTTCTCAAATCAAAGAAATTTTCTTCTCTTATTTGTTGCAAAGAATTTTAAATTTTGATTTTGGTTTCTTAAATTCATTTGCTTATTTATCTTAAAGACAGGTGTGTATATTAAAATTTATGTCTTTTTACAGTATCTTTTTATAGTGATCATGACATTTTCTCTTTTAGTCTTTGTGGGGGGTTTTGTTTCTTTGTTTTTTGGTTTTGGTCAGAATTTTGCTATGTGGCCTTGAACTTGTGACCTTCCTGCCTCAATCTTCCAAGTGCTGGGATTATAGGCATGCGCCACCACATCTGGCTCTCCTTTAACCTATTAATGTAATAGGTTATATTGTTAGATTTCCAAATATAGAATCATCCTTTACAGTTCTGGATAGATCTTATCAAATCACAAAAATTGCTCTTAAGAATAATTAAGTCTAAGATATGTGCATTTATATTCTTAAGTAAGCTGGTAGTTTTATTTGTGCTATTACCTTTGTTCATTTTCTGTTGGTATAACAGAATACTTGAGACTGGGTAATTTATGAAGAAAATAAGTTTATTTTGACTCATGGCTCTGGAGGCTAGAAAGTCCAAAGGCAGGGTGCCAGCATCTGCCCAACTACCAAGGGCCTCATACTGCTTCAATTATGGAAGAAAGTATAAGAGAAACAAGTGTTTGTGGGTGGATAAGAGAAACTTGAGGGATGTGCTTGCTTTATAACACTCTTCTCTCATGGCAATTAATCCGGTCCGCCAAAAGTGAGAACTCACATGAGAAAGACATTAATTCATTTTTGAGGGCTCCAGCTCCATGACCCAAACACTTCTCATCAGGCCCCCAACCCCCAACATTGCCCCCTTGCGGTATTGTGTTCCCAGCTCATGATCTTTCTCTCAAATCATAGCAGCTGCCTTTGTCTCTTTTTCATGTTGGAGCAGTATAGGTTTAGTATATTAGTTCTTGGATATTTTTTTCTCAGAACCTATTTGTGCTCTTAAAAGTTGTTTAGGATCCTCAAAGGACATTGCTTATGTGAGCTATCAAAAAGGACTAAGATATAGCTCATTGTAAAGCACCCCTTGGTTTGGTCTCTAGTATTGCACATAATTATAAATAAATAAGAAACTACAATGGAGAAATTTTATTTTTTTACCATCTGCCTTATCAGGTCACTTCTTAAAATTTTTTATTTTATTAGTACATGTTTGCAGTTCATGCAGTTTACAATCTATGTACATACTACAGCTTGTTTTTTTTTTTAATCCCCTGCTGTCCCCCTTCCTCCCTCCCTCCTCCTCTAATTCCTTTATCCCATTTTTCATTCTTGTTGATATTATCAATCATAGCTCATGTTATGGCATATAATGTTTACATTAATTGAGGTTATTAGGTTCCTGTACATGGCATATCATTATTCCACTTATTTCCCCTTCCCCTCCTCCTCACCCCTCACACTTTTCCCTTGGTGCACTTCCCTATTGCAAGAGATGCATCTCTTGTCCTCATCTATCCATCCTTTATTATGCTCTCTGTTCTTACTTTGCCTCACTCAAATGAGAGCTATCAGACAGTATTTAAACTTGTGTGTCTGGTTTATTTCATTTAACAATATATTTTCCAGGTGAATCCATTTTCCTATAGATGTCTCAAATCTGTTATTTTTTACAGAAGAGTAGCATTCCATTGTATATAGATATCACATTTTCTTTATCCAATCATCTGTTAATGGATATACAGGCTGTTTCCAGGATTTAGCTACCACAAGTTGTGTTGTTATAAACATGTTGGATATGTATGTTTCACTGTAGTATGTTGTCTTAAGCTCTTTGGGGAAGATATCTAGCAGAGGGATTGCTGGGTCACATGAAATTTCTAATCCAGCTCTTTGAGAAATCTCTTTACTGATTTCCATAATGGTTGTACTAGTTTATATTCCCATCAACAATGAAGGAGGGTTCCTTTTTCAACACTGCCTTGCTAGCATTTGTTTGATATTTTTATGATTGCCGTTCTTTCTGGAGTAGGTGGGATCTTAGTGTTGTTTTAATTTGCATTTCTCTAATGGTCAGAGATGTTGAGCATTCTTTCATATATTCATTGACCATTTGTATTTCTTCCTTTGTGAAGAGTCTGTTCATTTCTCTTGCCCATTTCTTGACTGATCTCTAATTTTAGGTGGTTTAATTTTTTTTAGTTCTTTGTATAGATATTAGTTTCTGTCTGAAGAGTAGCTAACAAATATTTTTTCCCATTCTGTAGGTTATCTCTTCACTCTACTGATTGATTCTGTGCTGTACTAAAGCTTTTGAGTAGCTTTTTAGCTTTAGATATAATCCCATTTGTTGATTCTTGCTGTTCTTTCTTGTACAATTGAGGTTCTGTTTAGAAAATCTTTTCCTACACCTATATCTTCAAGTGCTTTGCCCATTTTATCTAAAATGAAGAAATTTTAAAACACAAGCACATATTTCTTTAGTTGCTAGAGCAATTACATCATCACATGGCATTTCATTAACTTCTAGAAACTCCTCTGTATACTTGTGAGAGAACAAGTAAAAAACATCAAAACATCTTAGTATCATTATTAAGATAATTTTGGGGGCCAGGGATATACCTCAGCAGCACCGCGCCTGCCTCGCCAGCACAAGGTCCTAAGTTCAATCTCTTGTACAAAAATACCCTCCAAAGCCCCCAAAAAACAAAAAGATAATTTTGGCCTTGTGGACTCCCAGAAAAGACCCAGGGATCTCTAGGTAAACCTATCCCACACTTGGGGAATTGCTGGTCTGGAAGAATGAACTGTTAGTTTTCCAGTTTTTCTATGTACTAATATAAATAACACAGAAATTACTTATGTCTTGAAGGTAGAATTTATCTGTCAATTATTTGGAACTAATGGCTTTTGGAATGGTGTATCTTTGCCTGTCATTCTGTTTCCCCTATGGTTATTGGCCTATTCAGGTTTTAATCCCTCATAAGTCATTTTGTTTTGTGTTTTGTTTTGTTTTGTTTTATAACAAGGTCTTGCTATGTTACCCAGGCTGGTCTTGAACTTCTGGGCTCAAGTGATCCTCCCACATCAGCCTCCTGAGTAGCTGGGTCTATAGATGGGGACCACCACACTCAGCCTTAAGTCAATTTGTAAGTTTATATTTACCTAGAAAATCATGCGTATACATTTTAATTTTGTAAGTATAAAGTTATACTTACAATTTTTATATTTTCTTTATGTCAAAATTAAATCCTCCTTTTATTTCTATTTTGTGTTTGCATTTTCTTTTATTCTCATTTGAATTTGCCAAAGCTTTATCTGTTTTATTGCTGTTTGTTATGTCTCAAAGATCATACATTATTTTATTTGGTCTTTTGAGACAGGGTCTCGCTATGGAGTTCAGGCTGACCTTGCACTCACTGTGTAGCCCAGGATGTCCTTGATCTTATGGCAATCCTCCTGCCTTAGTGTCTTGAGTGCTGGGATTGTAGGCATGCACCACTACACCTGGAAATAAATCATATTTTAGTATGATTAATCAAGTTTGTAGTCTGTTGTTTGTTTCTATCTTTATTAATTTATTTCTTTTATTTTGGTGGGTATATTTTGGTTTTTTGTTTTGTTTCGTTTTGTTTTCCAGTGCTGAGATTCAAACCTAAGGCTTCTCACATTCTAGGCAAGCTCTGTACCACTTAGCTATATCCCCAATCCTGGGTATAATTCTTTTTAAGTCAGATTAGTTGAAGTATAATTTACATATATATAGTACTATATATTACTTGAGTTTTAGTAAATGCATGCAATCATGTAACCAGCATAATCAGGATATAGATGAGTTCTGCCACTCTCAAAAATTTCTTCCTTTCCCTTTGTAGTTAACCCTTGCCCTGACTGCTAGCTTCTGGCATCTTGATTTCTATTTTAGTAGTTTATTCCTTTTTATTTCTAAGTGGTATTCCACTGTATGGATGTACTAGAGTTTGCTATGTATTCACAAGTTGTAGGATATCTGGGTTGTTTGGGGATGATTATGAATAAAGCTGCTATAAACATATGTGAACAATTTTTTGTGCAAACATAAGTTTTCATTTTTCTTGCATTAAAAGCTAGGAGTGGAACTACTGGGTCACTGTTTGACTTTATGAGAAATCCCCAAATATTTTCCTATCATTCTCTGCTTAATTGACTTCTATTTGTATTGTTCTTTCCTTTGGTGCTGTCAGAACTCTGTTTTTAGCGTATGGGTTTCATCTCCTCACTGTGATTCACTTTAGTGAAGGCAGAGGGCACACCACACAGCCTCAGTGACAGGACTTGCATAGTTGGTGAGCAAGATGATATTAAAGTTTTCCCAAGTGAGACCCCATGGTTGAGGGGGTCATAGGAGAGAAAGGAGAAGAAAAGGAAAGGTTAAAAGAAAAGGAGCACAAAAGAAGGTGAGAAAAAGAAATAAACAATAAACTGTTGCATTAAAGGAAGTGGTAAGTGCTACCTTGCAATACCTTGATAAAATGTCAGTGTGGCCCACAGAGAGCTTGGACCCTTGAGGGCAGGAGGGCGGGGGCAGATGGTCCACTGCAAGCTTCAGTCTGAGTAGCAAGGTAAGCCACTGTGAGCTCTGGGAAAAAAAAGAATGATCTGATTCCATTGACTGTTGTGATGGGAATGGAGTTTGGGAAAAGGACCCAGCCTGGGGGTAGAGCGGGGAATGAGACTATTGTAGGAGTCTTGCTGCCAGATCCTGGGGATTCATAGTGCTAAGGCGAGAGAAATCTGTCTGTTGGAAAAAATGTAGTAGAGATTCAATAAGTATTTGATTAATTAATTGAGGCACTTGGTATTTAGGTAGGTTGCAAGAATAGGGATTTGTTAGAAGTGGAAACACATGAACTGGAGACAGTGAAAATTTTGAAAACAAAGAAAAATGAGTAAGTTGAGAGAAAAAGAACTCTGAAAACTAAATTAATGGTCTGGGGTCAGGAGAGGGCTTGGCAATGGAGATAAAGAATCATCTAATTAGAAAACTATGTAACTATAACAGAATTTTTTTGAATAAGCATGGAACCTAGTTATGAACAAGGATGACTTTCTGAGTTCTGTAGCTTTAGCCAATCCTCTGTGCCTGGTTGACATCTGAGCTTCACTCAAGATACCCTGAAGCCAGATAGCCAAGTGATGAGGAAAGGACTTTACAAAGGGAATTTAAGCTTGATTTGGGAGTAAGGGTTATATTAGATGACCCTAAAAGAACTGTTCTAGGCTTGAGATCTCGTCATTCTGGTGAAAATATTGCTGGAGTGTCATAGTCCCAGAATAAGGTTTTCTGTGATTTAGAGAAAGAGCCTAAGATCTTCAGTGGGAAAGAACATATAAAAGCTTGTATTGGGCGATCCAAGTCAAAACAATTACAATTAGTCTCTGGGCTGTTTGATTTAGGGGAAAATGAGATTCCTTTTTATTCCAGAACTTGTGAAATTATTTATCAGTGGCCCAGTGCTATTATAATGAACAAGATTATTGCATGTTGTAGAGAATGGAAGAAAATCTAGTGGTAGGAAAAATGTCTCCTGCTTTCAGATGATAAGAATTTTGCCCACAGCTTTTTTTAGTGTGTTAACTATGACTTTAGTCCCTCAAAAGATATGTCATTCACTTCTCATCACACTGGAAAGCTCATAGAGTTGAGATATCATGTAAGAAAATTTCAGTGTAGTTTTAGAAATGATAAAATAAAGGTGTATTATTTAAGGAACATTTATTAGGACCCTATAACTTCAGGGAGGTATTTTAGACACTGAGGATACAGTAGTAAACAAAACAAACCCAAGTCCCTGCCCTCAAGGAACTTTCTAAATTTGAGCAGAGTATATGGGAAAAAGCATTAACTCCACCTGAGATCAAGGAAGGCTTAAGAAAGGAGTGACACTTGCCACACTTCCAGTCTGTTCTCTATGTGGCAGCTGAAAAGACTTAAATCACACACCTAAAAACATTATTCCATTGCTTAAGTCTCACTTGTGGCTTCCTTTTGCTTTTGTAATACAAATCAAAGTTCTGTTACCATGGCCTATAAAGAAGTTAGGGTCTGGCCTGTCTCTCTCTCTCTGTCTTTCTCTCTGCCTTCACCCTCACTCCTTGCCAATCTCCTCTACCGTGGAACAGGATGCTCTGCACCCTGCCACATTGGCCTTCTTAAGTTTCTCAAACACATCTCCACTCCTTCAGACTCAGCATCGTGGTGCCTACTATTATTCCCTTGATCTGGAACAGCTGCCCTTCAACCCCAATACTTTGTCCTTCCAGCCCTCTGCGACCTGCTTTGCCCAAGCAAGCCTACTTGTCCTGCAAATCTCAGCTCCACTGTGAGTTTCTCAGTGTCCCTGACCATTTCCCTTTCCCTCCAGGAGCATATACTCTCACAGCCATCTGTGCCTACACTCCCCTCTCTTCTTTCTTTGTTCCTCTCCTTCTCCCTCAAACACTAAACAAATGAACACAAAGCAAACATAGAAAAGTGTATTGTAATAAATGCCTTGAAAGAAAAGAATAGCTTATCAAAACTTTCCAAGAATAAGATTCAATAAAGATGTAAGATTCAATAAAGATGTAAGATTCAGTAAAGACATTCATACAAATAGGTGCCCAGAATTGTTCGCTGAATAAATGAAGAAAAATTATGAGTAAGAATTCTCTAGTTGGAAGAGGAATTAAAGAGAATACCAGGCAAACAAAATGACAAATGCAAAGATAAAGAAGCATGAATGGGCCTGAAGCAATTGTTAAATGACCAAAAATAGGGGCAAGTGGGACTTATTCCTTCGTAGTAAATTGTAAAGGTAGGCACTTGTAGCCGTGGATTTCCTCCTGACTGAGAATTGGAGTAGGTGGTATGTTAGTCAACTTTCTGTCTCTGGAGCAAAATACCTGACATACAGAACTTAAACGGGAAAAGATTTATTTTGGCTTATGCTTTCAGAGGTTTCAGTTCATGGTTTTTGGGTTCAAGGCAGAAACATCAGAGTGGAGGGGCAAGGTGGAAGAAGGCTGCTCAGCTCATGTCTCCCCAAAGGAGAGAGACAGAGAGCAAGACAGCCACAGGGAGAGGAAGGGACCGGGGATAAGAACACACACTTCCAGGTCATACCTCCAGAGACCACCTCCTCCAGCCGAGCCCCATGTTCCAACAGCACTTTCAGCTATGAACTTGTCAATGGATGGATCCTCTGATGAGTTTAGAGCCCCCATGATCCAATCACCTCCCAAAAGTCCCTTCTTTGAACATACAAGCCTTTGGGGGGACATTTTTATCTGAACCATAACATGGTAGAAATCAAAGTTTTTTAAGCAAGGACATGTTCTTTTCAGATTATGTTTTAGAAAGACAACTGATTCTTCATCTATGGCTATTCCATCTCTAACATTTTAAATTCTAAAATAGAGAAGTCTCATTTAGCATTTCTACTGGGTTGGTTAATCAAAGTCACTGAAAGCAGGAAATCATAAAAATACTACATATATACCCAACATTTTACTCTAACTTTGAACATATAAGTGCACAACCACTTGTTTAAGCTTTGGGTAGAGGACCAGGGCCTTCCCGGAAGGGTGAAGCCTTTGATTCTTGACTAATTACATCCATATCCAATCATCTATGAATTTCACCTTCGGCGTCTTTAAAAATAGATTGAAAAACTTAAATATTCTTGTGACATAACCTTACACAGACTCCAGTGTTAGTACTGTTTTCAGGTTTTCTACATGATAGCCTAACAGTTAAGAGCACAATCTCTCTATCTAGACTATCTGGGTTCAAATCCAGATTACACCATTTCCTAATGTGGGCAAGTTGTTTACCTTCTTTGTGCCTCAGTTTCCTCTGTAACCCACACCTGGAAGTTAGCATAATGTAGTGTCTGACACATAGTAAACATTCAGTAAATGTTAATTGATTTCCAGTTGTCCCTCCTACCCCAATTCGACATTATAAAATAGCACTTACCTTTATAAAGTCTTTCCAAATCATTGTATCTAGTGCTCTGAGGGATAATTCTCTTTTTGCACCATTGATTGACTACGTATTTAATTAAACTGTGTAAATAAAGTAACTGCTATGATAGAAACACACAAACTTGGGAACAGTCACAATGGCTTATGCTCGATTGGCAGAAGTATGAGAGCATCCAAGAGTGGCTGGCCAGCCAGAGACCTCTAGATGCTGCAGCCACAAGCTAGTGTGTGTTACAGTGGATGTGAAGAGTTTCCTTAGCCCAGGAAGCCAGCATAGAAGAGGTCAGGTTGGATGACAACCTCTGCTTTCCTCAAATCCTGTTCCAGCTGTCCTTTAATTTCACCAACTCCTACCCTTTCCACTCTGGCCTCCCTAGCCACCAAAAAAGAGTGTTCCCTTGAATAATTTAAAATAAAAATAATGCTAGCTTGTAGAATAGATGTAGGGAAGCTCATTAAAGTTCTGGCTTTTCCCATGGTGAGTATTTTGGGGATTTTAAAGAAATTCCAAGTTCTTTCTACAAGAATGTCACAGAGGTCCATGCTGCTTTTCTAGTGCCCTGAGGATGTGCTTCTGTTGAGGAATCCTGCACTGCCCTCGATTTGTCCTTTTCTTCCCAAGCTTTCAGCGTTCTCTCAGAACCAGTATCTTCCCTATCAAACCTACATTTTCTGATCCATCGCTCTTAACTGCTGTCTCTCCAGGTAGGGATGTAGCTCAGGTGGTAGAGCATTTGCCTAGCAATAGTGACACCGTGGGTTCAGTCCTCAGCACTGACAAAAAAAAGACTGTTCTTAACTGCTCTCTTGCCCATATCTTCTATCCCATTTCCTTTCACAGAACTCATTCAATAACCCGAACTTGGGATATATTGATTCTGAGATGACTTCACAGATTCCTGGTAGAAATGCCCAGTAGATAATTGAACACAGAATCTTAAACCCATGAACTGAGAATGGTGGTGCATGCCTGTAATCCCAGAATTTGGGAGGCTGAGGCAGGAAGGTCACCACAAGTTAGAGACTAATCTGGACTACATACTGAGTTCAAGTCCAGCCTGAATTACATAGCAAAACCCTGTCTCAAAAATCTGAAATCCAGGGCCGTGGATTTAGCTCAGTGGTTTCACCGCCTGCTGCACAAGCACAAGAACCTGAGTTTGATCCCCGGTACCAAAAAAAAAATCTGAAATCCATGAGACAACATAATGTTAGATAAAGATACTTCAGAATCCTCAATAAGTGGGATTCTATGCAAGTAAGTCACACCCCCAAGGAAGGGCACATAGAGTGGAAGAAGCAATAGCTGAACTGAGAACTCCACACCACTGTGTAAGGGGTATGGAGTGGGAGCTGCTGGTGAAAGAAGGAACATCTGGATTTGAAGAAGCCTGTATCCTAGAAGGAAAGCTTGAATAAGGAGGGGTCACCATTATCAAGTGTAACAAAGGCAAGGTAAGATTAGGCAATGCCTGCCACCTAGTACATACTCAATGCATATTTGTTAACTGACTGGTTAATCAGGACCAAAACAAGTCATTGATGATCTTGGTGCTTGGGTTTGAGTTTTTCTAGCAGCAGACTGAGACAAGAAATAGTTGATTTGAAAGATAAAAGAACATTGGGTTATATGTTGGGAGGGTCAATGGAGTGGGGTAGCAGCCAACAAAGTGTGAGTTAAGCCTACAGCACTGTGCACAATTAGAGCTTAATTCCGTTGGGGAAGGTGGAAGTCAATGCTGAACATTTACTTCACAGTTTCCCCTCTCAAGTGCTGAGGGAGCTGGGGTATTTTTTTAAAATTAATTTTATTGGTACATTGTAGGTATAGAATATAATGACATTCATCATTGGAAATTTGCACCTTTACATAGTCTCTCTTTGTTCTTATTTTTCCCTCTTCCCCTGCCCTCCCTTCAACCCCTCCAGCCCTCCCTATTTACAAAGACTTTGTTTCCATTTTTTCTTTTTCTCTTATTAATTCCATTCCCTTCTTTCTTTTCCCCCTACCTCTCCCACTTCCCCTTCTCCTTTGCCCCTTTTCTTCCTATTTCACATTATCTATTATACCTTTTAGTCCTTATTTACACTTTCAGTTTCTCACACTAGAGAAACTATTTGGTATTAACATATGTGTGTCCTATTTATTTCACTTAAGAATATCGCCTCAATGTGCATCCATTTAGCTATAAATGTCTCTAGTTTCTCATTCTTTATGGCTGAGTAGTACTCCATTTTATTTTTTTAAAAACGTTTGCTTTATCCAGTCTCCAATTGATGGGCAATTAGGTTGAGCTGGGGTAATCATATACTGATTCTTTTAGGTCCTGGCTGAGGACTGCTCTTAGAGGGCATGAATTCACTGACATTTCTAGCCCACTGCTTGGGCAGCAAAACAGACCCTGACTGTAAGAGAAAGCCCTCAGCAAATGAATCCAGGTACTGGCACTGGAAGTCTGCTGTTCAGTGAAGTTGTAGGCAGGGCATAAGGAAGACAGCCAGAGCACCCATTCCACTTGGTATCCACAGTTTGAGTGGCAGAAGCCAGACTGCTATGGATTGATAGTAAAATGGAAATGAGAAGTGGAGAAAATGAATATAGGCAACTACTTCAAGATGCTTGTTTGAAAAAAGAGGATTACAGATAGGTCAATAGGCTGACTTTTTGTAGATTAGGAAAGAAGGGTGGGGTGTAATGAGAGATCACATCCTCCAGGAATGTTTCTTGAGGGAACTCACAACATTTCCCAATTTTTAGTTGAGGTGAGAAGTAGCTGTACTGCTTCTTCAGTGTCCTTCTTCGGCCTCTTTGGACCAGCACCCAGTAGTTCATTTGGTGGGTGACAGGTTCTGGGTTCTCTAGCTAAAGAAGCCCTGCTCACCAAGATACACTCAGCAGCGCTAGGTCTAAAGAGCTAGAGGCAGATGGGAGCAGATGTGGAGTACAGGAGCTGGACACTGAACCCCAGAGAACCACCAGCTCAGAGATCTGCTTCTGAGGGGTCTTCCACTGGCAGCTCCTTACATGCCTGGCCTCCCTCTCATGTCAGCAAATTGCTTTGACTTGAAGTAACCCTAAAAGAAACCTTCCTCTGATCTTCATCTAACATGTGGCTCTTTGTTTGATGCCTGTCTTTTAGATAAAGCATAATAAGCTCATGAGGGCAGGGGCTGTATTCATCTTAGCACTATCCCTTGTGCCTGGCACATATTTGTTTAATGTGGAAAAAAACAAAACAAGTAACGCTGTCTATGGGTGATGCTTAAGCCAAGAAAAAGATAAAGCTGGGATTCTTATCCACCTCGAAGTAGAATTTCTATGAAGCTAACGAAGTTTAAATTTAAGGGTCTCTTACATGAATGGACTCTTGTCAAGATCCTAGGAGGAACCTTAGCTTTTTTTTTTTCCTAGTGCTGAGGATTGAACTCAAGATCTTGTACATGCTCAGCAAGTATGTGGCTTTGCAGTGGGGATCTGGTTCAGGAGAAATTGAGTTGGGAATATATTTAGTTTATTTGGGTTTAGTAGGATCTCTTTATGTGGCTCACAGTCTCTTCTGGGCAGAGCTAACTCACTGCTGGCTGCCCTGGTTTTCAGGCATAGCTCTCAGGAGATCTGCTACTGCCTGCTGTGCTAACTCACTGGATGTCAGGCCATGAGGTACAGGGCATGAGCTTATAAGGGGGTAAAAATGTGTCCCATGGCATTCTGCAGTGGAAAAGAACCAAGGGCTAAACTGTGTGGATTCAGAAATTAGTCATCACACATATAAAATTGTATGTGGAAATTTTAGTACTTACTGATACCTGGGCAAAATGAAACCTCTCACTTATCAGAAATATACTTATTATGCAGTGTCTTGATTACTTTTCTCATTGCTGAGTCAAAATACCAACACCCAAAATTAAAGGAGGAAAAAATTATTTTGGCTCACAGTTTGTAACAGTTTCAATCAATAGTCAGCTGGGTCCAAGGCAGGGTGGCATGGCAGAGGGACTTCACAGAGAAAAAACAGTTCATGGCAGGTAGAAGGCAGCAAAGCAGAAGGCAGCCTGCAGTGAAGTAGCAAGCAGCAAGTGGCAGCAGCAGCCCTCTTACTCTGTCCCTTATATTCTATCCAGCCTCAAATAGCACTCATACCCAGAGTGGGACAGCCTTATTCCTAGCATCACACCATTAATCCTAGCATCACATCCTTAATCCCAGCATCACACATCCTAGATCCAACCACCTCTGAAAAGCTCCACCTATGACCACATGAGGCTTTGGGGGGACATGTAGGTAAAAGCCATAACATACAGTGTACACAATTATAAATGTATCATACTTGCATATTTGTTCTTTTTCAGGGAAATCAGATAAAATAGAATTTTTAAATTCCTGTGTTTATAGGGCATAAACCTATAGCAATCCTCATAGTATTAAATATTCTTAGGTGGAATTATATATTTCACACATTTCCAAAATATTGATATTGCCACAGATAACAAAATTTCTTATATGCCACTATTACTAAAACATCAATAATACATTGGTAAAAA
Organism: Heterocephalus glaber; assembly: GCF_000247695.1. The sequence continues at coordinate 375,754 of NW_004624906.1, forward strand.
AAATGTCCAAAAAGTTGAAAGTCAGGAAAAATTTGAAATGCCTTAAAATCTTGCAACTCCTATATGAAATAAACTTGGTAAAAGTTTCCCCAAATTTTACAGTAATCTTAAAAATTTAAGATCACCTTGAACCCAAAGCAGAGAAAGACCCAATTGAAAAAGAGAACTATAGGCCAATCTCACAATGAACCTAGATGCAAAAATCCTTAGCAAGATACTGGCAAATAGATTGCAGAATATCATCAAGAGGATCATACACCCTGACCAAGTGGGATTCACTCCAGGGATGCAGAGATGGTTCAACATACACAAATCGATAAATGTAATACACTATATCAATAGAGCCAAGGACAAAAACATGATCATCTCAATAGATGCAGAAAAAGCATTTCACAAAATTGAACACGCATTTATGGTAAAAACCCTACAAAA
>NW_004624906.1:378431-420661 GCF_000247695.1 Heterocephalus glaber
ATAAAAATTTTTTTAAATTTATAGAAATAAGCAGTATTGAAAGTGAAATAAACTTCTCTAAACTGTCAATAGTAAATAAACTCTGATCAACAATGGTAAAAGAAAGACTGAATTATCTTTCTATTTTCTTTATAGAAATGATACCTCAAAATTGTTGTTCATATTAAGGGTCAAAAAGTTTGTGCTCCAAAAATGTAGTAAATAAGCACTTAATGGTGTATCAGGCAATTTCAATAATTATGTTATTTAAAAGTTCTTGTGATGTTTATGGTTTTCCTCAACTTTTCAAATATTGTAAGTTGTAGGCTGGGGATTTAGCTCAGTGGCTTTGCTGCCTGCTGCACAAGTGCAAGGACCCGAGTTCAATCCCTGGTACCAAAAAAAAAAATATTTTGTAAGTTGATGTGATAGTCTTTGTCATTCCAATAAATACTCACTTTGAATCTAATTTTATATTTGTAATTTTGTTTTTTCTTTTCATTTTTGGAGAGGGCTTTCTGAGTTGTATATGCTAAACCTCAGGTGCCACAGAACATGGATCAACCCTATATCCTCCCTTTATCTCCCTAACTTTTGGTGGTTTCAAATGTAAAGAAATACCTTTTTTTTTTTTTTAGTAGTAGTAGTAGTATTGAGGATCGAACCCAGGGCCTCTCTACCACTGAGCTACATCCTCAGCCCTTTTAATTTGAGACAGTCTAAGTTGTCCAGGTGGGACTTAAACTTGTGATCTTCAGCCTCTCTCAGTTCTGGGTTTATAGGCATGCACTGCCATGCCCAGCTGGTATCACCTTTTAAGTCTCAGCTCTAGACAATGGGTATATGACTTGTTTCCATACTGATATTTTAGATGTCTCCTAACCTTCTTTCATAGTTTTTAAAAAGTTGAGTTTCTAGAATACACCAGAAGCTAAGGACCACTTCCTTCAGATTCACTTACAGAACTTGAGTTTTACTGAGTCTCTTAATTCTAAAGTAAGTTTGCGCCCAGGCCTCAGTGACAGATTCCTTCTTCCTTTGCAGTATGACTACCTCTAGAATAGGGGCAGAGTTGAAGGGAAGAGAAGGAAAAGGGCCTCATGTATGTAGAATTCTAATTTGATGAGTCTTTGTGGGAGTGCCTCCTAATTGGCTCCAGTTTGGATAGCTTACAGAGGACAGAAATGTGAAAGGAGAAGGTATCTATCTTATGGATAGCTGAAGGAAGTGGTGGCATTTACCCTGGAAGAGGGATCTCAGTGCTGGAGACCTGTATCATCAGCTCTTGCCACAACAGCATTATATAACAAACCTACCCAAAACCCAGTGCCAGCCAGGCATGGTGGTGCATGCCTGCAATCCCACCACTCTGGGAGACTGAGGTAGGAGGATTGCAAATTCAAGCCCAGCCTCAGCAATTTAATGGCTTAGCAAGAGCCTGTCTCAAAAGAAAAAATAACAAAAGGTCTGAGGATGAAGTCCCATGTGAAGACTCTGGGTTCAATCCCCAGTACTACCAAAATCAAAATCAAAAAACAACAAAATAAAACCCCTAACTATGTGGTAGGTATTTATTTCTTGAGTGCAGAGATATATGGATCAACCGAGATGCAGCTCATCTAGGTCAGGCTCTAATAGCTTGGCTCCAAGCTGCAGGTTGGGTCCAGGTCTGTCCACATCTCCGTTATTATTCTTGAACCAGCAGCTACTGGAAGCATATCCTCATGATGGAAAGCAGGAGCAGGAGAGACCAAGGGCAACTTTGCCTGCACATTTCAAGCCTCTACTTGCATTATGTTTGCTAACATTCCATTGGTCAAAGGAAGTCACTAGCCAAGTCCAAAGTTAAGGAGTAGAAAAATTGCTCCATTCTACTTTGAAGGCAAAGCAAGTCATACGGGCAAGGCATGTCTGTGGGGCAGGAAAGCTGGAGGTGGAGAGATGGAGGGACTGGGTGATTCATGAACAACAAGCTGTCTTATCAAAGAAAAAGCAGCTTTCCTTGCTTCTCAGTCATGTCTTCAACCCTATGCCGTCCATCCTCATTCGCTGCTCTTACCAAAACCACTGTCTTACTTTTTTTTTTTTTGCCTCATTATATCTAGAATCTGATTCCTCTTCTTTATTCTCACTGAACTGCTTCCCTAGATTGCTGTTACAGTCTGCTAACTGCTCCCCTTGTCTCTGGTTCATTGTTTCCCAATTCATCATCCACAGAGCTGCCAACTCTTGCCGGTATATCATCAGCATCCACATCACCATTATTGTTATCTATTTTACATTGCACACGCTGGTTTATGTGCCCAGCTCCTTCATTATACTGAGGGCTTCTGGATGGCAAGAACTGTGTTTTTTATTTTTTTATTTTTCTTTTTTCTAACTTTTGAATCTTCATCATCCTGTACTGGGTCTGACACATAGTAAAACTTCAGTAAGATAATATGAAGAGAAGAAGCAAAAAAGGAAGATGGCATTCCAATTTAAGTCTGCATGACATTAAAGCCTATACTCCTCCTACACTACCTTAGTATATCCTGAGTCACAGATGCATGACTGATAAAAATATACAGCTCAAACCTCCCACTGCTACATCAATGGAAAAGCAGGTTACTAGATCTAAATTAACTAAAGATTCTTTCTTCCATAATCGCAATAATCCTTCCTAATCCTAATTCTTCTAAACTAGAAAAATCTAGAAGCCATAAAAAATTTAAATGGCCATAAGCACATTAAATCTATGATATGATGCTCAACTTACTCTTAGAGAAATGCATATGCTTTATTTGTCTATAGGATGTTGTTAGAGACTGAAAAAGGTTTTAACGTTGCATTAGTGAAACATGTGGAAACAGACATTCACATATTCTACTCATGAGAGTGCACATTGGCTCAATCTCTAAACAGGAAAATTGGCAATATTTATCAGCTCTTTAAGTACTGATATGGAAAAGTCTTGTTATATAGTTGTATTGTTAGAGAAAAGGCAAGGTGCAGAAGCAAAATAGTGTTACGTTTTATGTGTTTTATGGGAAGAAAACCAGATATCCATTTATGTTGTTATTGCTTAGACAAGCTCTTGAAAGATACACAAAAAATTATTAATAGCATTTGCCTTTGGCTGGGAGGAATTGAGCTGGAGAACCACGGTAGAAGGAAGATTTATTTTTCATTATGTATTTTTGTATTTTAAAAACTTTATTCCACATAGAATAGAATTATTTAATTTCAAAAATAATATAAAAGAACAACAAACTGGAAAATTTTTGTCACATAATACGGCAAAGTGTTAATTTCCTTAATCTACAAATTTATAAATAAGTTTTTAAAAAGTAATAAAGAAGAAGTAAGGAATATAGGCCCTAGTTTCAGGAATAAATACAAATGGCCAATAGTCATATGAAAAACATGCATAACTTAAACATTATTAAAGAAAAGGAAAATCAGAAGAAATCTATGAAGAATTGAACTCTATTATTAGATGTGGATAAGTAGAAAATAAATGACCAGTTATTAAGGTCGATAAGGGGTTTCTTTCAGTCATCTGATAAAGGAAAGATTTCCAGCATCTGAAGAAACTAATTCCTTCCAATCCTTAAGATCTTTAATTCTTTATGCTACCAATGGCAGCTGTTGATAAGGCCAACCAGGCCAGCCCAAAGGAAAGAGGAAAAGGAGAATAAATAGGAGTTCACCTAGAAAGCTCCAAAACCTTAGAAATGGGAGGGAAATTGGACTTCATTTTTCAAACCTCCCACATAATACTTCCCCTCTTGGGACAACCTCAGACCTGCTACTTAACCACACTGAGCAGGTTTATGAATATCATTCATTCAATCAATAAACATTTACTGAGTCCTTTCTGTGTATCATGTACAACCCATCCTTGTAGAAACAGCCATTAATGAAATACTTTTCAAACAAATATATAATTGCACTGTGGCAGGCACTGTGAAAGAGAATTATGTAGATTATGCAATGAAAGCCTAAAAGTATGCAAAGACTCCAACAGGAATTTTAGGAAAGTTGAGCTGATGAAGATGAATAGGAATTTCACTAAGCAAGGAGAGGAAAAACATGCTAGGTAGAAGCATCACCAAATGCCCTACCTAACTAAAGATTTTTTTCTCCCATAATCATAATAATCTTTTCCTAATCCTAAATCTCCTAAAATGGAAAGGTCTAGAAACCATAAAAATTTTAAATCGCGATAAGCACATTAAATCTAAGAAATGATGCTCAACTTTACTCTTCGGGAAACGCATATGTCAGGGCTCAAGGAAGATGGAAAAGATTGTTGGGAATAGTAATGAAAATGTGGCATGGGTGAGGCTAAGCAGGAACCTGACCTTAAAGAGTTCAGTCGTTACTCTAAGAATAATGAAAGACCTTAAAGAGTGTGGGGATGGACAGGAAGGGAAACAGACCTTGATGAGATTTCCATTTTGAAACTCTTGCTGTGGCCACAGAGTTGGAGGGAGGCAAAAGCAGAGGTGCGCAGGTGAGTTAGGAGGCAGATCCCATAGACAGGTGATGATGGTTGCTTAGGTCAGAGTAGCAGAGCCAGAGCAAGGTGGACATGAGAGAGATGTTTAGGAAGTGCAGCTGACAAGATGTGATGGCTCGAATCTCAAGAGTGACAGACAGAAATATGTCAATAATGTCTCCTAAGCTTCTGGCATGCACAACTGGGTAGATGATAGTGCCACTCACTGAGACAGATAACAATGGAAGAAGATAAAGTTTGGAAGGAAATATGAGAGTACAGTTTAGAGCATGCCAGATTTGCGATGCTTTTGAGAGGACTGGCAACATTTATTCATGAAGTGTCCACCAGGCAGCTGACAGTGGACTATACAAGTTTATTTATTTACAAGAAAAAGAAAAACAGATAAACACATCTTTGAAGCTCTTACTCTTCCACTACTCCACTGTCTGTTCTTTCTTCTGTCATGTGTCTATTTTCTGACGCTTTCCACGCTCCTCATTTGGTGGCTGGAATGAGCCAACACCTTAGCTGTGCAGATCTTGGACCATTAATTTCTGAAGACTTCATTGCCACTGTACTTCACCATCTAGTCCCATGACCACAGATGATTCTCATCACTAAGAACATAGCAACCTCAAACCTCCCTCACTTCCTAGCAGTGCCAGGCTCTCCTCCCAGCTCTCTCATCCCTGCTCCTTCCCCCCAGGGCTTGCATTCTCCCATTTATTGTGCTATTTCTTTCATTGCTATTACTGTATTTCCAAACCTCTCTAGAAGGATTTCTTCTCCATCATAGCAGACTTTCAATAAATATCTGCTGACAGAATGGTCATCCACCCCCTTATCTCCCATTCATTGCCCAACCCAGTGGGGCCCCATGTTGACCTCCACCATGCAGCCTGAGGCCAGCTGTCCAGCTTTGTAATTATCTGATCTAATGGAGACTTTTCAGCTATTTTTACCAGACCTCTCTTCAGTATTACTGATATTATTGCCTTTTCCTTCCCTTTTAAACTCTCTATTTCCTTGAATTCTGAATTTTCTCCCTTGACTACTTTCTCTTAGGCTCTTTTGAGGGACTCTGAGCCTCAAGATCACTAGATGTCCACTAGATGTTGTGAATCCTTAATTATGTATGTCCAGTTTAGAACTCTACCAAACTCCAAAAACCGTGTACCCAACTGCCTACTGGACATTTCTACCAGGTTCATAGTAGGAATTCATTCATTAAATATTTGTTGCATAAATGAGTGAAAGCAATATAAGCACCCCACAGTTATCCTGTCTGATAAAAATTCATCTTCTTTTCCTTCCAACCCACTTTTCGTCTTCTCTTCCCTATTTGAATTAATGATAGCATGTAGTCACCCACATTGAACCCCGGGATCTGGCCTTTTCCCTTAACTATGTTGGAATCTGTCTCCTCTTCATGATCTGCACTACAGTTATCCTAGTTCAGGCACTTCCTGGGTCCTTGCTGGATTTCCCTTTCATGTTATTATCATAGTTCATCTGGTTCTCCTCTCAGGTTCTCTCTGGTTCTTTAAAAAAAAAAAAAAACTAACTGGGTTGGAGGATGTAGTTCAGTGGCAATAGTGCCTGCCTGGCAAGCAAGAGGCCCTGAGTTTGATTCCTGGTACCAAAATTAAGGGAAAAAATTAATTGATAAAACTCACAAAATTTACCTTTGTAATCAGCGTGTCAATGATTTTTCAGTATTTCCCAGTTTGTGTACAACCATCACAACTCTAATTTCTACCCCCCCAAGCAACCCTGTACTTCCCAATTTTCCCCCTTTCTCCATATCTTAGCGACCCCTGTCTCTGGATTTGCCTACTCTGTTTGTTTGGGGGGTTTTTTGGAACTGGGAATCAAACTCGGGTCTTTGCACTTGCGAGACAGGCGGCAGAACCACTGAGCTAAATTCCTGGCCCCTGGATTTGCCTACTCTGGACATTGTGCATAAATGGAATCACACAACATATGGCTTTTTGTATCTGGCTTTTTTCACTTCACATAGGATTTTGAAGTCTTATCACATTGCAGCATGTTTCAGTACTTTGTTCCTTTTTATAGCTGAATACTGTTCCATTGTACAATTATATCACATTTTGTTTATCCATTCGTCAGCTGATGAATGTTTGAGTTGTTTCACTTTTCAGCTATCATGAATAATGGTGCTATGAGCATTAGAGTACAAGTTTGCATGTGGACATATGTTATCAGTTCTCTTGAGTATACCTAAAATGAATCACTGGGCCACATGATAATTCTGCTTAACATTTTAAGGAACTGCTAAACTAGTTTCCATGGACTGTATTCCCACCAGTTATGTATGAAGGGTCCAATTTCTTCAGAATAACACTTGTTATTTTCTTTTCTTTTCCTTTTTTTTTTGTAGCCATCCTAGTAGACACAAGGTAGTATCTAACTGTGGCTTTGATTTTTCATTCCCTAGTGACCAACAATGTTAAGCATCCTTTCAATTTTTTTCCTTGCGATTTTTTACTATTTGCATATCTTCTTTGGATGCAGAGTCTTTTTAAAAACCAATCTCAGGCCAGGGATTTAGCTCAGTAGTTTTGCTGCCTGCTGTGCAAGCACAAGGACCTGAGTTCAATCCCCGGTACCAAAAAAAAAACAACCAATCTCATCCTTCTGCTCCCATACTCAAAATTGTGAATTGTTCCTTGTTCCCTTAATAATAAAATAAAAATTTCCTGGTATGGCATACAAGGGCCTCTAGGGTCGGGTCTCAGTCTTCCTGTTCAACCTCTTCTGTTTTTCTCCTCCCCACACTTCATGTTTTAACCATATTGAACTGAGGAGAGATCAGGAGGCCTTTACTTTTGCTTGCTTCTTGTCCATCTAATCTCCAGGCATAGAGGATGCTCAGCCAGAGTTAAAGCAACAAGGACCGGCAGCAGAGTGACAGGTGGACAGCTCCCTGCAGCTCTGGCTTTCTCGCCCCTCCCCTTGCCTTGTTTCTTAGCAGCGCTCACTCTAGCTCACATCAGTCCTGCCTCAACTGTGTTCATGGCAACAGAACTTGCTGAAAGGTCCTACCTTCTGGGTTTTCCTGGCCATGTTTGCTCGTATCCCCTTGCTTGCTGGGGCCTCCAGTAGGCAGAGCGTCCAATGCATAGGAGGCAGGTGGCCAGAGGAACAGCAGGCAGTTTGTTCCGTGGGCCTTTTTCCTCTCCCGTCTTAACAGCAAAGGGCTGGAAAGTCAGGTTCTATTGTGAATAAGTTATAATTTAAGGCAGTGAACATGTGCTCTGCTGGCGGCTATAAAGATTCAAATCATAAAGTTTTACAGTGGAATGGTTTCTGTAAAAGCATCGTTAGGAAGTCGGAACCATGCCTTTAATTCTTATGACATATGGGACTGCCTGGTTTGTTTTGGTTTCAGTGGAGTTGAGTAGGGTGATGGGCTGACTAATTAAAGTCAGGCCTCTTCCCCTCCGTAGTGCTGCACCCCATCAGAGGACAATGTGGGATGGTGGCACTTTTCTCCCCTCTGCTGTCTTCACCTCAGTTCACCTGTGACAAGGAGCTCTCAGAAATCAAGAATAGCTCTTTGTCACCTAAATATTTTTAAATCCCTTCCAACTTAATAGGTTTGTTTCTCATGGAGTCCATATCTTCCTCTGTCCCTTACTGGCCTAAGGGGAAGATACTCTCAGGGGGACCAGCAGAGGAGAGCGCATGGCCCTGTCAGTAGATCAACGGTAGAAATAAAGAGAATCCTGGTGCAATAGTTCTCTTAACCAACTTTCCTTCTTGCCAGGTTAACTGACATTCCCTATCCCCTGGATAAAACAAACTAATGGAGGCCAACAACTCGATTTTGCTATTACCTGGGGTGGCTGCTCACTGCTACTCTCACCAGCTGACTTGCATGCTTACCAGGACTCAGCTGTACTTGTTTCTAAGCCTCACTATGCCAGGAGCAGTTTTTGTTGTAATTCTTTAATTTCATTACATATTTTGCAAACTCACCAACATAAAATTTAAATTTTTATTTCCATGAGAGTGCAGTTGAAAACTAGGGTAGATGTCTAAAATAATTGCTGTTGAAAGATATGTAAGACTGATTAAAGAAAAATATCACAACAACCTAGGAATCTAACTTTAATTGCTTTAAGTTCTGATTCCACTAAAAACTAAAATTGTAGACAATGTATTATGAGTGTAATTTATGCAAGAAGGATCTGGAAAGGCAATCAGCAGACACATGCCTTTGACTTACATCAAAAGACTGAAGAATTTAATTTGAATTATTTGAAGTTAAAATACAGTGTTCAAGGTAAGTATATATCTCTTTTTAATAATATTCTACTTTATGGGACTTTTCAGATTAACTAACCAATTCATTGAATAAGATTTCTCTGTAATAGAGTTCATCATTTATTGGATGTCATCACTGAATGTTTTAAATCTTTGTAGAGAAAGATACTGCTATCCCCACTTTACAAGTAAGAAAACTGAGGCTTCTGCATGGCTTAGCTTATCCTAGTTCATACAGAGAATGGCTATCCAGTTCTATTTGCTATAGAACCAAGGGGAAGAAAGAGCTTAATGTGGAATGCATGAGCAAATGATACAGGAGAAGAAGTATTTGTGTTTGATTTTAAGAATAATAAGTAGAATCTGATAGGCTGCCGAGGATACAAATTGGTATTATCACTTTGGAAAACCATTGCATTGTCTTTACTTAGACAATAAATTAACTATTGGATCACCTACGCTGTGCCAAGCACTAATCTAGGTTCTGGTGATACGGCAATGAACAAAATAGATAAAAATATGTGCCTGCATGCATTTAGCTTACATTCTATTCTATGACTTAGCAGTTCCCTTAGCTGTATTCCCTAAAGAAACTCCTGCTCTAATACTCCCAGAGATGTATGTACAACAGTGTTTACAACAGTGTTGTTCATAATGGCAACAAGGTAAATAATCCAAATGTTTATCAATAGGAGGATGGAAAAAATGAAATAAAATAAAAATAAAGATCCCCTAAAAAAAACAGGAGGATGGATAAACAGATCGTGGTATACTTATATAACTGGAAACTATAAAACAGTGAAAATCACAGCACTATACCCATATGAATCAACACAAAGAACTCCTAGAAATGTATTGTTGAGTGAAAAAAGTCAGTTGCAGAAGAATGGATACAATGATATATACTCTTATGGTGCTCCAAAACAAGCAAAACTAAGCAATATATTGCATAAGGATGATATGTTTAGTGAGTAATAGAGAAAAATAAGGACCTGAAGGGGGAAAGTCTGAGACAGTAGTTACATGTGTGAAATAGGGAGGTCAAGATCCCAGATCTAGAAGGAACACATTAAAAAGTGCCAACTGTGAGTGGTCTTATTCTATTTTTTACGTTGGATAGTAGTTCACAAATGTTCTTATTATTACTGTGCTTCACAAGTTTCACATAACTCATACAAAGTACTTAATGAAAGTTTGAAGCTGGGAATGGTGGCACACATCTTTAATCCTAGCACTCAGGAGGCTGAGGCAGGAGGATCACCTCAAGTTCAAGACCAGATTGAACTGCCTAGCTGACCCTGTCTCAGAAATAAAAAATGTGATGTCTTGAAGAAGGAAAATAAAACAGAAAAGTATAGAGATTAAAATCAAAGATCTTGAATTAAGGAAACTTGGGGTTAGAAAAGCCTTGAGGCCAAATCTCTAGAAACAATTAGCTTAGCTCTGTAGCTTGCACCAGAATCTATCCCCTGGTTTTTCTTTCTCCCCCTCACTTGTGAGAGGATCTCTATGCTGTTGAACTCCTCTTTCTCACAGTGTGTGGTCTCTGGCTTCAGAAACATTAGGACCTTGTAGTTGAGGCAGAAAATGCTATAGAAAGGAAGTTAGATGGAGCTTGAAGAAAGTATCTGTGGGCTTAGAACCATCAGGTGAAAGATATGCTTGGGCTTCAGGTTCTGTCAACGCCTGAATTAAGCTTTGTGTGTAGGCATATGTTTTGTGAGTATCCTTGTATTTTTGTAGTGGATAGAATGGATACACCAACAACCAAACTTGAAAATGTTTGCTCTGGCCTTGGCACCAACCACAGATGACCTGAGCTGCATCTTTGGCCCAGAATCATGATGTTGGTTCAGATGTAATCAGGTGTAGTCAAAGCAAGTATTTCCCAGCATACCTAGGTTCATTCACTCATTTTTTAAAAAGTTTTTCATTCAATAAATAGGTACTGACAGTCTACAGTGCTCCAGTCTTAAACCTGGATTTCGTGAATAAATGGGCATGATCCCTTCCTTTATATGGTTTAGCCAAATAAACAAGTCAACAAAAACTATTTATTATTACAATTGGGGATGAATGCTGTAAAATAAATGTCACTATATAAAATATTAGGGTGGATTACCAAGGAGAGTCTCTGAAGAAATGTATTTATATTACAATATGGGTTAAGACCTGCAATTAACAAAGCATAGTCCAAAAAGGACCAGTTACTTTACCAGTCCTGAGTCAGTTAAGTGCTTGTTACATTTGAAGAATAAGAAAGAACCAGCCAGTCATTGCTACCTAACAACAACCACATAAATTTCAACTGCACACAGTAGTAGCATTTATTTCTCATGCATCTGTAGGTGAGCTGTTCTAAGCTCACCTTGGCCAGATAGGACCGGGCCTTCCAATAGGTTGAAGTCTACTCTGATACATACATGTTTATTCAGCATCTCAAGTGGAAAAGATAATGGCTGGGGCCGGGGATTTAGCTCAGTGGTTCCACCACCTACCTCGAAAGCGCAAGGTCCCAAGTTTGATCCCCAGTACCAAAAACAAAGGAAAAAAAAGAGGCCCGAGGATTTAGCTCAGTGGTTTCACCACCTGCTGCACAAGTGCAAGGACCGGAGTTCGATCCCCGGTACAAAAAAAAAAAAAAGATAATGGCTCCCTGGAAAGAGTGCTTCACTCCAGAAGTGCCGCCACGTAAGCGCATTTCAAGGGCATGTTTGGGGAGCACCTGCTGATGTATCATTAGTCAAAATAATCCTGTTATTGAGGCAAAAGTCAAGGGACATGGAAGTACAATTTTCCACAAAGGTAGCAGAGGAATAGGGCTAGGAGTATGGTTCAGTTGGTGTGTTAGTTACTTTTTCCCTCGTTGCTAAGACAAAATACCTGGCACTCAAAGTTAAAGGAGGAAAGGTTTATATGGCTTACAGTTCGTAGAGGTTTCAGTCCATAATTGGCTGGCTCTAAGGCAGGGTAGTGTGGCAGACAGGACTTGCAGAGGAGAAACAGTTCATGTCACCCACGTGGTAGCAAAAGCAACAAGGGGCCTTAACAGCATCTTTCTGCTCCTCTTATTCAGACTATTAAGGTGGGTAACACTCGTGACTTAGTCTTAGTGCCCTCGGGCCTAGCCCCACTGTGAATCAATCACACACTCTAGATTCAGCTACCTCCAAAATAGCCTATGACTACACGAGGCTTTGGGGGGACATCTAGACACAAACCATAACAGTTGGTAAAGCACTGGCCTAGCATGCACAAGACCCTGGACTTGATTCCCACTACTACAAAATAAAGTAAAACAAAATAAAATGTCTCTCTGGACTTCTGCTTCTGAGAGTAGATTTCTTTTGAAAAAAAAAAAAAATGGTAGGGGGCCGGGGATTTAGCTCAGTGGTTCCGCCACCTGCCTTGCAAGCGCAAGGTCCCGAGTTCGATCCCTGGTACCAAAAAAAGGAGAGAGATGATAATTGAGGAAGCAGTCAAGAAGAGTTGAGATCCAGAGAACATATACAGGATTAGACATCAACAGTAAAAACGGCATTTTCTCAGTTGTAACAGGAGAAAACAAAGAGAAGATGGATGTTAATTCAGAGATAGGAAACCAGACCCAAGCCAACATTCCAGGGTGCCTATTTTGTGTCATTATTGTCCCAAATCTTCTGCAAGTAATACTTCAGTCCTGTGAGTTTTTTTTTTCCTTTCTTCCCCATTTTACAGATAAGAAATGAGAGGCTTAAAGAACTTGAGTGGTTTTCCTGAGCTTTCTCAATCCATAAGAATCAGAATGGGGGTTTAAACTCAATCAGTCTGACCCTACACTCTTATCTTCTATTCCAAAATGATCCAGCTCATTTTACCATAGAGAAGTAATGTTCAAAAATAAAAAAGACAAAATTAAGAATATATTTCATGCAGACCAAAACTGGTCTAGTCTAGATCCTTCTCAAGTGAGCAGGTGAGGTGGGAGAGAGAGGCTGCAGTAAAGTCATCAGAAGAGGGAGAAAGATAAGATTAACACTAATTCCACCCTGTTCCCCTTCAATATATACAGTGCTGCAGAGTTTTTCAAGGAATTTTTGCATTCCTTCTCTCAGTGAGTAATGAATACCTTAAATCAAGCTACAGATCTTTCTGTGAGAAGAAAAAGAAGCTATTTCGTGGTTGTCATAAGGTATTTGAGTCCTAAAGATCCAAAATGGGATTCTTCACATTGCACTCGGCATAGCCTATGGCAAATCCAAGCAAAGCCTTAACACCTACCTTTTGATGGATCATTCCATCTTCTTGTGGCCAACTGCCTCTGCTCTACCCTATTTAACGTCAGAAGCCCAAATTTCAAATATGGGCTCTTGATCAGAAAAAAAAATGCTGACGAGAAGTACACAGAGGAACTGTCTCTGTCGCATCACACTGCTTTAGAAAATACATTCAGCATACAACACCCACAGTGCTTTGTGTCATTCATTTAACAGATAGTGTTGAGTTCCAGGCCCTGAGTTGGTAGAAGGCACAAAGATGCCAGAGGCTTTTCTGACCTTGAAGAACTCCAGAGCTAGTGGACAAGCAGAGTACTCTGAAAAGGTGTTCAATGAAGACATGTCCACAGAGCCATGAGAATACAGCATTAGCGGGTACAGAAGGAACCAGACTGGTGACAGCCAGAGTGTGAGCTGTGACACAACTCCACCTGCTTTGTGATTATGATTCTTAGTGGGCTTCCATGTACATATTTGTTGATTTGTTTGAATCAGCCTTCACCTTTATTACTTTTCCTGCTTTTAGCCTTCCAAAGCGAATCAGGATGAAACCAGTCAGTTTTTGTTTTGCTTTGTTGAGGGATGGGGAGTTTCCCCTACCCAAAGCTACAAGCTCCTCTTCCAAGACTCTGGCCCTGTGGCCCACCTTGGTGACCCTAAGCCCCAGACCCTTGCTTATCCTATGCAAGCAGTGAAGCCTACTGTTTCCTGGCCTCAGGCTCCAGGTTCTCCTTCCTTTGCTCTTCTTTGAAAGCTGTTGTGGAGCCTCCTGAGGAAGAAGTTGAGTCCCCTCAATTTCAGGGTTTATTTATTCATCAGTGTAGGCCAATTATCAAATCAAGTTTAGAAGGCAACCTCATAGAGGTGGTTTTGGATCTCTGATTTAGCCATCCTCTAGGCTTCAGAATCCCTTGCTGGATGTCCTGCCTGGCCCCAAGAAAGAAAAAGATAAGGGATGCAGTAGGAGATGTTTATTGGCCGAGGGGAAATGCCAGGCATCACTGCCACCTCCAGTCTAGTGACCAGAATTCAGCCATGTCTATTTCTCAGCGAGGGAGGCGGGGCAGTGCAGTCTGTCTATGTGCCCAGGAAGCAGAGGAAACAGGCTTCAGTGAGCACACAGTAGACTGCCACAAAGTGGGTGGAACTGGCAGAGAGGGAGATTACTGTGCTCCAGTGAAGACAACAATAAGGACAACAGGATCTCCTGAGTCCAAGTCTGGAGATCTGCATATTCTGTGTAGGGCTGAGGGAGGATGACTGGGAGAGGCACTGCCACTCTGTGCATGAGAAATCAGTGAAAACTATTTGCACTGGATAGGAGCTGACTCGTGTCAAGGGAAGAGGGGTCTGGCGGGTTCTCTAGATAGTGGAGTCAATCTGATTGTCTTCAGCCTTCAACCAGTGCAAATGTGTTAAGGCATCCCTCAAATATAATGAATTAACATGTCTCCCATGCATCTAGAATGTAACATGCGGCTATACTATCCTTGGGAGAACTAAGAAAATAGTTGCTCAGGTAATTTTTCCATCTGTGTGGTCCAGTCATGGAACCCTGACTGAGAAAGGCCACTGAAGACAAGCTAACAGCATCTTCTATTTGAGGCCGATGCTCTGGGCTGTTCTCTCCCTCCCCCCAGCCTCCTGCCCCCAGAAAGGAAACAAACTGATGTCATGAGACATTCCTTTCTAATAACAAAAACAAATGGGAGGTCTCAGGGGGATTGTTTCTATGGAGAGACAGTGGTTGTTTAAGAACGAGAAAATGGTGACTCCTGCTCAGAGTTCTGGTTAAGTAGCAGGTAGAATTTTTCCAACATCATTTTGAATCAAGAGAGGCACTGAAATCACTTCAGTAAAATCTTTGAGTGGGAAAAATGTAAAGAAAACAAAATCCAACTCTAGCTGCTTTCCCCGGGAAAGGCATTAGTCAGGCAGCACTGGAGCCAGCCACCTCTCAAGAGCCTGTTTTTCAGTGTCATTGCAGTGACTCTCCATGCTCTGAGTTTTAATTCTAGCCTCTAATCTCAGTTGCTTCTGTGATAAATTAATTGTAATGATAGAGGCCCCAGTTACGAGGTCTGCACCGTTTGCTTGTAATGTGAGCGACAGGTTTAGGGCCTGCTTTATTTAAGATGCTGGGGTAATTACATGGGAGTTAGCATATGCAGGCAGAGATATGATTCATTCTTCCAGCCACAAGCATGACACAGCTGTTTGCGGGATAAAATAGGGGAACCGTGTTGTTACAAAATGTTCCCCTTATTATACCTCATTAAAAACAAGGCTGTGATAAGTCAGGACTGGCAATGAAGAAAATCTATTGCCCCTCTGTAAAACCTGATAGGAGAGGAGCTTAGAGCTGTGCTGTGTCATTTATTTATTTATTTTTATTCTTTTTTTTTTTTGTCCTTTCACTGACTCTTATGTCCCTGTTATTCAGCAACTCACTGAATATGTGGGGGAAATAACAACCTCCTAGACCGTCTTCCTTTCTTCTTGGGAAATAGGGGCTGCCCTTTCCCTTGCTCAATGACAGCTGAGAATTTTCAGAAAGCGAGCATTCACTCAGAACAAAGCCCAGGGTTTCTTTTTGGTGACCTGTCCCAATTTTGTCCTCATCACCTTCAACAGGAGCACACAGGCTGTGAGAGCTCAGAGGCTCTGGTGGAGGCCAGAGCTTCAAAGGCAGAGAAAATCATGGGCAGGAGACAGAGGATCATTCCTTTCAAGAGGCAGACATACGCTCTCTGCCCCTATCATCTTTCTTTTTAAAAATAACTTTAAAAATGGAAATGAATTTTGGCCTGATTTTCCTTCTTCTTTTCTGTCCCTCTAAGAAAACTATGAGAGGGCCAGGGATTTAGCTCAATGGTTCCGCCGCCTGCCTCACAGGCACAGGGTCCCAAGTTCGATTGCCCTTACCAAAAAAAAAAAACTATGGCAATTCAAGCCAATATGCAGATCAACATTGAACTACAGGCCAAGGCTAAAGAAATCAGGGTGTTTTGACCATAGGAAATCCAGGATCCACAGTGTAGAGAATGGTCTTCAAGTGGTAGCAGCTACCTAGGGCCATTCCCAAAGAGCCATCCATGGTACACATGTATGTCTGTCCAGCAGTAAAGTCTACTTGGGAAGCTGTAGATCCTCAAGATTAAGAATGTGAGTGGCCTGAGTTCAAATCTTCCCCACCATCTGCTATCTGTGTGAACTTGGGATAGGTAGATCATGACTCCATACCTCCATCTTCACAGTCTATAAAATAAAGTTGGCAATAATACTGCCTACCTGTAGGGTTGCTATAAGGAATAGATGATATAATACACATAAATAGCTTAGAATAATGCCTAGCAAACAACAAGTGCTCAATTAATGTTAACTATTTTTATAAATTATGTAGTTAACAATAGCAAACTGCTATGGGCCAGGCTTTGTGTTATATTTGAAGAGAAAGTTTGAAAAAATTATTGCTGCAACAGAATTGTTGCTGTAACAGAAATAAGAACTACAACCTGATTTTTTACCCTTGTTTAGAGTTTGAGCTTTGGGGACAAAGTCTCAAGATTTAGATTAGAAATATAGGGAGGAAAAATTTTTTTTAATTTTTAAAAAGAAATATAGGGAGATAAGTCTGTGGGCACAGTGGCTGGCATTTGCTTTATTCCCCCTAAATGCTTGCTGAATTAAGTTGAAGTGTTCTGGTATTCTGGAGGAGGGGATGGCCTATGGAAATGAACAAGTGATCATGAAATGTTCAGATACAGCAAGTTTGAAAATACTGCTAGAGTGATAAAAGTCAGTGCTAAACAGGTAAGCAAGAGACTACATAATAAAAAATCTTATGTGCAATACAAATAAGTAAGATCAGACAGGCATTAGCTACTAAAATAAGAAATAATGCAGATTGGAGGTAACTATACCATACAATAAAAGGGAGTAAACACCATAAGAAGGATTCTGATGAGTTGTTTTGGGAATTCAGCAAGGTGGAGTGGCTTTCAGCTGGGAGCCCCTAGTAGCTTCAGGTCTGTTTTGAATATTGTTCATTCATTTATTCAGTGAAGCTTATTGCACTCCCACCTTGTGCCAGGGACCCTCCTTTAGCTCTCATCCATCACCTTGGTTTCAACTACATGAGGATGAGTTAGACTTTCATCTGCCTATTGGGCATTTCCAAGTGGAAAAAAGCCAAAGTGTTTTTCTCAAAATTCCAGTCAAAGGCCTACTGCATCCCTTTGGCTCTGATTTGTGCCCATTTCTGAACTAGTCGTTGAGGACAGAAAAACAGTGCCAGGGTTGTATTCATTGCCTTGGAGAGAAGGGTAGAGTCAGAGTCACTAGAATCTCATAGACTGAGAATAGAGGAAAGACTGGTTTTGAATAACCCATTTTGTTTCACAACTCTATGTCTTTACACAGTGCTATTTCCACTGCTTGGGAAATGGTCTTTTATTGCTTTACCTAATTGATGAATTCTATTTGTTCTTAAAAACCTGGCTCATCTGCAAAATCTACTCAATTAGAGCTAATTACTTTCTCTATTCTTTTGTACTTCAAGCATAAATTTATTGTTGAATTTATCAACATAGATTCAATGTATATTTGAATGTATACAGTTATACAATGTATGCTTGCATGTAAACAGTATATTTTGAACCTATCAACCTATACATTCAAATTGTGTGTTTCTATGTTATCTCCCCCACTCTACTGTGAATTACTTCATTGCAAGGATTATCTTAAACATCTTTCTATTTTCCACATTCAGCTTGAAAGTAGGCAATCAGCAAAAGACTAGTTATACAACAAAATGCGTTAGCAACTAGAAAAGGAGATACTGGATATGTCTCTTAAGGATAAAGATAAGAAATGAGGAATCAAAGATGAAATCACAGGAAAATTAGTATCTTTAAATAAATAAAAATGAAAAAACAACACCATAACTTATGGGATGCAGCTAAAGCAGTGTTCTGAGGGAAACTGATAGCTATAAAAACCTTCATTTTAAAAAGAAGATCTTAAGTCACTAACCTAAATGATCCACCTTAAGGAACTAGAAAAAGAAAAACAAACTAAATTCAATGCAAGGAGAAAAAAAAGAATAATAAAAATCAGGACATAAGTGAATGAAATATAGAATAGAAAAACAAAGAGAAAATCAACAAAACCAAAAGTTGATCCTTTGAAAGATCATTAAATTGACAAACTTTTTAGTAGACTGAACAAGAAAAAGAGAGAGGACTCACATTACCAAGATCAGGAATAAAAGAGGAGACATCACTACAATTCTTACAGAAATACGTGCTATAAGGGAATATTATGAACAACTGTATGCCAAGAAAATTAGATAACTTGTATAAAATGCACACATTTTTAGAAAAACACAAACTACCAAAATTAAGAAGAAAAAAATCTGAATAGGCCTATAATAAGTAAAGAAACTGAATTAGTAATTTAAAAACAAAAGCAAGCCCAGATGGATTCACTGGTGGATTCCACCCAATACCTAAAGAGCAATTAATACCAATCCTTCACGAACTTTTCTGAACTATAAAAGAGGAAGGAATGCTTCCCAGATCATTACAGGAGGCCAGTATTACTCTGATACCAAAACCAGGAAGAAGCACCACAAAAAAACTACCCCAGGAGTGCAAAATTGATTTAACATATAAACAAATCATTGCAATATAGTACATCATAGTAATAGAAGAGAGGATAAAAGCTACATGATTATCGCAATAGATACCAAAAAATCATTTGACAACATTCGGCACCACTTCAAGATGAAGATACTCAAACTAGGAATAAAGGGATTTTCTTAATGATGAGAGACTTGATGCTGTCCCCTTAACTCAGGAACAAGACCAGGATGTCCATTCTCACTGCTAATCAACATTGTACTACATGTTCTAATGATTAAGTAGGAGAATAAAATAAAAAGCATCAGACTGGAAAGAAAGAAGAAAACTCAATAACAGAGAATAACCCAGTTTTTAAGTGGGCAAAGGATCTGAATAGGTGTTCATCTCAAGAAGGTATATGGTGCTTAGTAAGCCAGGAAGGGATGTTCAACATTGTTAGTCATCAGGGAAATGCAAGTCTAATTCACAATGATATTCTGCTTCACATCCTGTAGGGTGGATATAATCAAAAGCCAGATTGGGCCGGGGATTTAGCTCAGTGGTTCCAGCGCTTGCCATGCAAGCGTAAGGTCCCAAGTTCAATCCCTGGTACCAAAAACAAAAAAACAAACAAAAGCCAGATAATAGGACTGGGGTTGTACCTCAGTAGTAAAAGGCTTGCCTGGTGAGCACAATACCCTGGATTCAATCTCTAGCACTGCCAAAATAAATACAGTAAAATAATAATAATAATAGTGTTGATGAGCATATAAAGATATTAGAACATTTACATGCTATTTGTGAAAATGTAAAGTAGTTCAGCCACTTTGGAAAATAATCTTTTTGGCTGTTTCTTAAAAGATAGAGTTATAATTTGACCCAACAATTCTACTCCTAGGTACAATGGTCTCCCCTTATTTTGGGGGAATATATTCCAAGGCCCCCAGTGGATGCCTGAAACCGTAGATGGCACCTAACTTTATACATACTATGGCTTTTCCTACACATGCATATCTGATAAAGCTTAATTTATTAAGAAGGTACAGTAAGAGATTAGCAACAATAACAGAACAATATAAACTAGAACATATCAACATATAATAAAAGGTGTATAAATGTGGTTTCTCAAAATATCTTACTGTACTGGCCTCACCCTTCTTCTTGTAGTGATGTAAAATTATACAATCCCTGTGCAGTGAGAAGTAAGGCAAATGACACAGGCATTGTGACACAGCATTAGGCTCCTATTGACCTTCTAAGAAGGACAGACAAACCACAACAATGACAGTCAATGCCAGGTAACCAAAACTAAAGAAATAAAACTGCAGGTAGAAAGGACCACTGCATATACACCAAAACTGAAAACATATATCCACACAAAAATTTGCACATTAATGTTCCTACTAACATTCAGCCAAAAAGTGAAACAATCCAAATATTCATCAACTGATCAATAAACAAATGTGATTTATTTGTACAATGGAATATTTTCAGCCATAAAAAGAAAAAGTATTAATACATGCTATAACATGGATGAACCTTGTACATCATACCAATAAAAGATCCCAGACACAAAAGGCTATGTGTTATGTGCTTGCGCTTATATGAAATGTCCAGAATATAGGGCTGAGATATGGAAGAACTGGGAATGACACCTTAAAGGTAGGGATTCTGAGGACAAGAGTGATGAAAATGTCCTAAAATTCATTGTAGTGAGAACTGAATATCTCTCTTAGTAATAGTAAAATAATTGATGGGGCCAGAGATTTAGCTCAGTGGTTCTGTCGCCTGCCTTGCAAGCGCAAGGACCTGAGTTCGATCCCCGGTAGCAAAAAAAAATTTTTTTAATTAAAAAAAAATAAAATAATTGAATTGTATGTTGTAAATGGGTCTGTTGTATAGTGTGTGAATTATATATTAATAAATATATTCCTTTTTTTCAGTACTGGGGATTAAATCCAGGACCTTCACACTGAGCTACATCCCCAGCTATTTTTTGTTTTGCTTTTTAATTTTGAGATAGGATCTCGTTAAGACATTTACCCAGGCTGAACTTAAACCTGCAATCCTCTTGCCTCAGCCTCCCAGAGTGCTGGGATTATGCACCATTATGCCCAGCTAAATATATCTTATAAAAGAGGAAATAATTCATGAGGACTGGAACTAGAACAGTAAGAGTGAGGATAGAGGCCAGGGATTTAGCTCAGTGATTTCAGCACCTGCCTCGAAACTGAAAGGTCCTGAGTTCGATCCCTGGTACCAAAAAAAAAAAAGAGTGAGGATAGAGAAAAGGGAACAAACTAAAGAGAGACCACAGAGCTAGAAAATCTACTGGACTCAGCCAAAAATTTTACCTATGTACAATTTCAAAGAAGAAGTCAATTTATGATGAAATTTCCAAGTCAGGTGCCTGGGAGTAATGAGTAACATCATAAACAGAAACAGGAAATACAAAAAAGAGAGTGGCAGAATAAGTTTGAATGGAAAGATAAATATTTTCAGAGTACCATAGTGCTTGGCACAAAACAGGTGATACTTAAATTCTAATTAAGGCTGGAGATGTAGCTCCTAGTGTACGCAAGATGTCAGGCTTGATCCCCAGCACAAAAGAGAGAGAGAGGCAGAGACAGACAGACAGACTGAGACAGAGTCAGAGACAGAGAGAGACAGAGAGACAGAAAGAGAGACAGAGTGAGAGGAAAGAAAGAAAGGGAAAAGAAGGAGAAAGACATATAATCCAGTAGTTCTAGGCACTGAGGTTACAACAAGATGATGGCAAAGACTGCCTTCAAAAATATATAGTCTAGGACTGGGGATTCAGCTCAGTGGTTCTGCCACCTGCCTCGCAAGCACAAGGACCCGAGTTCCATGCCTGGTACCAAAAAACAAAAACAAAAAAATGTATAGTCTAGGACTGGGGACATAGCTCAGTGGCAAACATGTGCCTAGTATATGTGAAACCCTGGGTTCAATTCTCAGCACTACAAAAACAAAACAAAACAAAAAAGGATATAGTCTAATGGAATCCAGACTATTTAAAGAGTGGTTTCAATAAAATATGGTGACACTTAATAACATCCACTGACATGGAGGGACAAATCAATGTGAGGGGGAGAAAGAATGAGTTCGATATTTGACATAT
Source organism: Heterocephalus glaber (assembly GCF_000247695.1). The sequence goes on from NW_004624906.1 coordinate 400,209, forward strand.
TGAATTTTAGGTGCCTGTGGGAAATCCTGGTGAAGAAGTTGGGAGACAGGCAATTCTACCAGAGTGAAAATCAGAAGAGGAGGCTGGACGGGTGATAGAGATTTAGAGTGACTAATATTTATATAACTGATGCTGTGGGTTTAATGAGCTGTATCTGGAAGACAGGTGTATGGGCATGGGAATGAATGAATGAATGAATGAATGAATGAAATGCAAAAACCTGCTCTGAGTACCTCTAGCTAGAAAACTGCAAGACAATGAATGCTGAGGAACAAAGAAAAGGTGTAAAGTCATGAGGCAGTGCTCGCTCCCAGCTGCACACCACAGAGCTGGGGCTGAGGCGAGAGCTCTGTGCAGAGTAGCATGGTGACCTGCCACATCATCAGTCCCTTATTTTCACCCCTGCCCTTTGCCTCCTCCACAAAACATGGCTTTCCAGTCCAGTGTGGCGCTGCTGGGTAACAGATTTGTGTGATGTGGGTGATGGTCCAGAGCAGTTATTCTAGTCTTCCCTCCCCGCAACAATGAAACAGCGCCCCCTACACACACCCTGTTCATCTAGCAAGTTGCTAAAATTAAAACTTAATCAAGCTTGTTCACTTGGGGATGCTAAATAATTCCACAGCCCACCCCAGAGAACAGGGAACTGCTGGGCTGACAACTGCAATGTGAGAGCTGTGACAGGTGCCTCCACTTGCAGTGCTCCCACTCCACACTCCTGATGGACAGAAGAAGGGAGTCTTGGCCTGTGCCAGCCGGGCTAGTGTCCCAGAGGTGAGGAGTTCTGGCCAAGAATGTCTCCTCGGTGACCCTAACCTGATGATGGACAGGACAGGACCTCTAGGCCTGTTTATTGCCAGTTTTGCCCTTTTCCCTGGAAGCCAGACCAAAGGCTACACTGCTGTCACCTTCTGAGTAAACCCTAGGACTTAGAATTCTGCATCTCTGGAGTTTCCACTAAAACAGTGCTGTTACAACAGAAATGTATTTGATACTTCTGTCTCATCTTTTGGAATTGTGTTCACCTTACCTGCGGTCCAGATACTTTATTTTTCCTTGCTATACTGAGGATTGAACCCAGGTCCTTCACACCAAACTACATCCCCAGCCCATTTTATTTCTTTATTTTGAGATAAGTCTCACTAAGTCTCTAAGTTGTCCAGTTTGGGCTCAAACTTGCATTCCTCCTGCCTCAGTCTCCCAGAGTTCTTGGACTGCAGGCATGTACCACTTGAGCTAAATTCCCAGCCCATCAGATATCTTCTTTTTTTTTTTTGTACCGGTGATCAAACTCAGGTCATTGCACTTGCACAGCAGGCGGCAAAACCACTGAGCTAAATCCCCGGCCCCATCAGATATCTTCTTAAGGGTCTTGTTGCTTCTTGGCTTACAGTAGTTCTCTATCTATCTATATTTCCTCCTACATAAAAGTGCCTAACCCTTATGACCCTGGACCCTTATTCACCTGCATGGGGTGATGTAAAGTCTTAAGTGACCAAGTCTCATCAGAATGTGATCAGACACCAGAATGCAGCCATTCCTCTCATCCACCTGTGTGTGGCAGTCCCTTACTGTCCCATCACTACCATGCAATAGTCTTTGTCATTGGCCTCAGTGCAATTTTATTGTATGAGATATGAGATAATCTCTCCCAATCAAATCTTCCTGCATAAGGCCAGACCTTGTGAGTTTATGATTATACACTCCTTTCCTTAGTACAAGATGCTCTCTCTATTCTCCTAAGTTCAACAATTCCCCTCATTCCTGGGTTCATTTATATTTATTAACCACATACCACACTGCTTAAAGGACTCACCTTTCTCATGCCCCCATTCCTTCTTCTAGAAGTTGTCTCCTAAATTCTTAGGATAAATACTTCTCCAAAGTTAGTGATGTTCCTTCTCCTCTGAACTCAAGGGATATGGACTGGCCCAAAAAATGAAGATGCTTGAAACATGGAAATCTGCTTGTGCTTCCACATGAAATAGAAACCAGCTGGGGCAGAGCCTGGCCTGGCCAAGGAACTTGCTGGCTGAGAACAATGAACCAGCAGTGGCGTGGCCCTCACTTGGCTCTGACAGTGGTAACATCCCTAGACCTGGACATGCCAGATGGGTGCCAACATTTATTGTGGAACATATTTGATGGGTGACAAAATATTCCTATTTCTTTCATTTGTAGATATGCCCTTCAAAACTACATATTTTTCTGGGTTCCCAGAAGGGAAAGACCCACTGGCAGATATAGCAGAAACTCCAAAGGTCCACGTGCTACTGAGAATATTGCCGTACCCAGATTCTGCCCGGTCTACTGAGACCAAACTCCTTGTGTTCATCACAAAATCATCACAAACTTTTGTGTCATCACAAAATCTCCAGGACTCTCAGGAAACCTCCATCACCTGGACTGTCATTCCTGTAGGGCTCCGCGTACCCATAATCTAGTAGTTCTCATCCTTGCCTGATATTGACCTCACTGGGCAGAGTTTCAAAAACAGTGCCTAAGCTCCCGCTCCCTGCTAGGTCACAATTTAATTGATTCTGGAGCATGGACTCAGTAATGGGATTTTTTTTTTTTTTTTTTTTTTGTACAGGGGATTGAACTCAGGACCTTGGGCTTGCTAGGCAGGCAGTGGAACAACTGAGCTAAATCCCCAGCCTCAGTAATGGGATTGTTAAAGTTCTTCTGGTTCTAATGTCAGGTGGCCATGGTGAAGAACCACTGCCCTAATCTGACCCCATCTCTCGTCCCTCCTCAACTCTTAACAATCCACCAAAATCCCCTACACCCATGATTCTCAAACTTCACCATCACCAAATTTCAGAGAGCTTGTGAAACACAAATTGCTGGGCCCCACCCCAAGGTTTCTGATTCTGTAGGACTGGATTATCCCCAAAGATCTGAATTTCTAACAATGCCTCAAGTGTTGCTAATGCTGCTGGTCCAAGGACCACAGTTAGAGAACCCTTTCCAATAACCTGCTCTCTTAGTTCCTTGACTTTCTCTCTCCAGTGAACTTGACCTTCTCCCACAGTCATAGACTCTGATGTTCATCCCAAACTGTCTCAGTAGCAATAGTTATACCCCTTGGTAGTATTCATCTCAGGCATCCCGCTTTTTAACCTCTGATTCACTCCTGTGGAACCCCAATTCCAACTCCAAAAGGACTCTGTCAGGCCTGAGAGTCAAACCCAGGGCTTTTCACAGCCCCTCACACATTGTGTCCTAACTTCTCTCTTCACCCAGCTTAGATTCCATGGCCCACTGTTATTTTTATTCCCTTATATTCCCAGCCCTTCCTTTTTTGTTATACTCTCCTACCAAAACTCTCACCCTATTTAAGTTTTAGCCCTTATGTCCAATTTAACTAAGTAAACAGGAACCATTAGAAGCTCATTTCTTTTTCTTTTCTTTTTTTTTTTTTGGTACCGGGGATCGAACTTAGGACCTTGTGCTTGTGAGGCAGGTGGCGGAACCACTGAGATAAATCTCCAGGCCTAGAAGCTCATTTCTGCCTGCTTCCAATGCGTCCTGTGCCAAGCACCTTTGTGTCTGTCACTGGTCAGCTTTCTGTCCTGTTCCTTTGGGTCACTTGTTGCTCCACTTATGCTCTAGATCCCATTCCCTCTCAGTTCCTTAAGGACTGTTCCAGCAATGGTCTCCTTCTCATCCCATCATCAGACTTCCTCTTTCTACTGGTTTTATTCCTGCCAGCCCACGATGCACAATAATACTTACCATCTTCTAAAAAAGAAAAACAAAAAAACTTTCAGGGCTGTGAAGGTAGTTTGGTGGTAAAGCACTTGCCTGGCGTGCTTGGAGCCCTAGGTTTGACTCTCAGCATTGGCAAAAACAAAACAACAAAAAAAAAAACCCTTCACTCCGCTGCAGCTAATTCTCCATTTCTCTGTTCCACTTTGTCACCCTTTTCCTTTCATTCTCATTTGAACTCTTTCTAGTCAGAGGTCCCCATCCTTCCTCTGAAATGATATTTGTCAAGGTCCCTAGCGACATCTCGATTGCAAAATCCAGCAGTTAATCCTCAATCTGAATCGTACCCAACCTATCATTGCCTCCTGGAAACATTTGGCTTCTGGAACTCTTTTCAGTCTCCTAATTCACTTTCTTTCTTTCTTTTTTTTTTTTTTGCTACCAGAAATTGAGCTCTGGACCTTGCACTTTTGAGGCAGGCAGCAGCACAACTGAGCTAAATCCCTGGCCCCCTAATTCACTTTCTACTTCTCTGCTTGCTCCCTTTTACTGCTCTTCCTCCTCTCTCTAAGCGCTCAACTTTGGAGTGCCCTTGTACTTGGTCCTCAGATTTCCTCTCTTCTTTATCTGCACTCCCTCCCCAAATGATCTCATCTTGTCTCACGGCTTTGCTGACAGCTCTGTGCTGGCGGCGACTCCCAAATTTCTATCTCTAGTCCAGGCTTCTCCCGGAACCTCACACTCATATACCCAGTCTCCAGTTGGCTGCTCATATGTGTAAGTCCAAAACAGAACCACTAATCCTTCTAATTGCACAGGCCCAAATAATTGTCTCCTTTATCTCTGCGGTATCAGTAAATGGCTACTTCAGTTTCCGATTTGGATCAGGCCCAAAACCTTGGAGTCATTCTTGATTGGCTCCTTTCTTTTACATCAGCATATAACATATCACAAGTCCTGTTGGTCCTACCTTCAGAGTATACCCAAATTCTGACCATTGGTCTCCATCTCTACCACATTATCCTGACTCTAGTCACCATTCTGTCTCCTCTTGATAATTTTAAGTCTCCTAGTCACCCCACTTCTTGCCCAGGGGGCTTTCAATGTGTAAATCAAATTTGGTGATTCCTGTGATTTGCTCCTCATTCAGAGAAAATCTGAAGCCCTTACAAAGATGGACCAGACACATGATCTGGCTTCCTGACTCCTCTCTGATCTCATACTCTACATTCTCCCCTCTGGACTTCAGCCTTCCCATTTCTGCATCAACTTGGGGCCTTTGCTCTTGCTCCCCCTTCAAGCTGGGTTCTCTTTTCCGAGACCCTCCTTCGCTCTCATTCCCAGTTTAGAGTCCGACTTTTCACCCACTGGCACCCTCTAGCCCTTTTCTTGAAGTATTTTTCTACATAGATTTTTTTTTTTTTACCTACCTGAAGTGTTACATGCTGATTTGTTGTTGACTGTCCGTCTCACCCCCTAGAATGTAAGCTCTATGAGGAGGACTTTGTTTTGTTTACCACTCTTTCCCCAATGAGCATACATATGATAGATGCTCAATAAATACTTGTTGAATTAATTCATTAGTTGAAAAGCATTTTGGTCTTTCCTCCCCAGTGGCTGCAGCCCTGTACAGGGAGGTGTCCCTTGGCTGCCTTTCTCCATCTTCTAATAGCCTCCTGGCCACCACCTGGGCCCCCTCCCTCCCCAGGGCCTGCCAGACCTTCTAATTGCTCCTGTTGCAGAGGGAGGGGGTTGTCTCTGAAGAGAGAGGCGGGAGGGAGGAGCTCCATCTGGTGTCCAGGAAGACAAGGGAATAGGCTTGGGTCTGCAGTTCTCTGTCTACCAGAGTCCACAATGTAGGGCTAGTAACCCTTGGCCAGGTCAGGCACCCTCAGGTAGACCAGCACTGGGCCCTTCTCCTCTGTTGTAAGAGGATGGGCCCAGGGGCCCCAACTTCACTTGGTTTGACCATCTAAGCCCGACTGGCACAGGGCTTCCAGGCTGCGAAGGCAGGGGGTTGGGGTGACAGAGACAATGGACAGCTCAGAGCCAGCTCCTTTTGCACCAGCCTGAAGTGATACAATGATACAAAGGGAGAGCCTTGTGGTTGAGGGAAGAGGGTGGGGAGAGGCCTTTGTCCCGCTAATTTATACATTGCTGGGGGGGTGGGGGCTGGAGGTGGGAGAGTGGTAAGGGGCTGTCAATATGGAGAGGAGTAGAGAGTAGTGCGGAGGCCCTGGAAAGTTTTTGAATTTCAATCAGATTGCCTTTGAAAGAGTTTGGCTTTTGTTGAAAGAAAGAGAAAGGTTAATGCTATAGTTGAGGGGGAGGGGTGGGTTCTGAAGATAAGAGTCCTGTTTGCTGGCAGTCAGCTGTGGGACACCAGGACTGGCAGCAAGACTGGGCTGGGAGAGCAGGAGAAGAGCTGGGTCCATCTCCTTGGACTGGGCCAGATTGAGGAGTGCCTGTCAAAGAAGCAGGGAACCTGGTCAGGAAGGGGAGGCCATATGAGGGTGAGCAGGACAATTTCTTTCTTCCTGCTGTGTGCCGTACAGAGCCTTTGACTTTTTAAGCCAGAAAAGAATGAAGTTCCCTCCTTCTCTTCCCTCCCTCCCCACTCCACCCAAACACAGGGACAGAGCATTTTCTCAAACTGACTTTGTGACAAGTACAGGCCTAGTGGGGGACTTGTGGTGGCTCTGGAGCTCTCAGCACTCAGGAATCAGCTGTTCCCCTGCTCTCGGCTTCCCCTGGCCCTCCTATGTGCTCTGCCTCCTGCAGGGAGCTATTGCAACCTTTGAAATAGGCAACATATTCCATTCTCAAAGTTGAGAGAAAAAGAGAAAGGATGGGGCCCTGAAGGGTTTGGCCTTGCAGCATGATAGAAATCAGCAATTCCAAGCCCAGGCATGAGGACCTGGCACCCTACAGCTCGATGCCACTGACCTCACAGCCATGCCAAGTCCTCCATTTGATCCCTTTCCCGAACTTGTCAAACCCATACACACTTTATGTCGTTTCTGGCCAAGGCTGCAGTGTGATGTAGCCTTCTGAGGTCCTGGTAAATAAGTCTGTGGGGATTCTTAACTGGGAATGGCACTCTATGTGTTCCTAGGTCCACGGGTTATGGGTCTACCATGAGAACCCCAGGGCCAGTCCCTGAACTCCAGCCTGGAAATATTTGAGAGGAAAAGGATCAGAAGAGGAGAGAAAGAAAATATGAGAACAGAATTATTTTGTAAGATTATATTCACATTTTTTCTTTAACTTTGCTACATTTGAAATTTTTACCTGGTTTGCTTCCAGAGGTAAAAACTTGCCCCACCAAGCAAGAAAAAGGCTTGGTCTCCAAATCTGGGGTAAGGAAAAAGCATGTGTGTGTGTGTGTGTGTGTGTGTGGCTGTGTGTGTGTTACTAGGGACTGAACCTAAGGCCTTCACACTGAGCTACCTTCCCAGAAGCTCTTTTTTTTTTTCATTCTGAAACAGGTTCTCGAAGTTGCTAAATTGCCCAAGCTGGTCTCAAACTTTCAATCCTCCAGCCTCAGCCTCCCAAAGTACTGGGATTGTAGGCTTCTGTCACCACACCTGGCTTCATGTGTCCATAATCGAGTGCACAAGAGTTTGTGTGCTGGAAGATGCCCTTCATCCGCCCCCACACTGAAAATATGTTGCTGGTTGTGTTCTCCGTCTGGTTTGAAGAAAAAAATCCCAGACCCCTATCACCACTACCACCATCAGGAGAGAGACAGAAAGAGAGAGAGAGCTAGCCCAGCCTTTCTGTTCATCTTTCAGGGCCAGATCTGAGGTGGAGAAAGGTCTGAGGGAAGATTTCTAGGGCCAGTGTTCTGCTCCCTGGACCAGCAGCATTAGTGTCACTTGAAAACTTATGGATGCAGACTCTCAGGCCCTGCCCAGGTTACAGAAGCAGAAACTTGGTGAGGACCACCAATCTGTTTTAACCAGCCCTTTAAACAATTCTGATGCTTCCTAAAGTTCTAGTATGCTGATAAATGAGGCTATTCTTGACTAGATGATTCTGATGCTCCTCAAAAATAATTTGCTCTGGGTAGAAGGCAGGCCTATGGGCCAATCTAGCCCAGCACCGAAGTCTTTGGTGAGTTCTTAAGCTCATCTGTGCAAGAATGTGGACACAAATGGCTGTCACACAGAAGCTTTAGGGATCACATTATCTGGGGTCCCTTTTGATCCCCACTGGCCCTCTCTGGGGCCCGGCAGATGAAGAGGTGGGTGGGCATGCAAGATGACCATCTGATACAATTGGTCCTTTGGAGATTCCTCTTGGAAATCTACACCTGATTCTCTGGAGTTTAAGGAGGAGCATTATTATGAACTAGGTTGCTTAGAACTGGGAAAGACAAAGAGGAAAGGAGCCAAGTCCTCTCTTCTATATTTGATTTTTACAGATAGTATCTGATACCTCAGAGACAAGGCCTAAGAGACATCTGGTACCTGTGTCCATTGGCATCCATATCTTTCTTGACATAGACTGAGAGTTTCTTTTTGAAAAATCCTTTTGCCAAAACCATGTGACCATTCCTGTCTTGAGAAGTTGTCATCTGTCTTTTTTTGAGATTTGTCTCTCTGGTCTCTCTACCCCTTCCAGGCCTCCTTTTCACCTTGAACCGGAAACTTTGAGTGTCCTCTAGGCTGTTTCAAATTGATATAACCAAATTATTAGTTTTGAATTATAAATGCAAAGCTAAGAATTACTTTTAGAAGGAAAGAGAAATTGACATTAAGTAGACATTAAGAGCTAAGCACTTCCTCACTGCTTTACACAGCCCATCTCACTCAACCTCCTTGCAGCCCCGTGCATGGAGCCTCCCAGTGTATCATAAGGAATTGGAGCATCTGTTACCTGTGTGGTCTCACGTGGCTTTCAAATAGCCATCAGGATTCGAACCTGGATCTGACTGACATGAGCACATGTTTGTTCCTTTTTACCACAGTGGCAGGAGAGTTCCTCTAGGCCCTGGCTCTCTCCCAGGCTACCCCCAGGAAACAGGCTCCTGGCCAAGTTTGTGGGCTGTTCGGGTCCTGGCTAGATTGCCCCTTGGTTACCTGATTTCTCCTGACTGGTCGGGCTGTCTGTCCTCTGGCTCTGCACAGGCTCCCCAGGAAGAGGGCAAAGTGAGACCACCAGGCTTCTGGACAGGTTGCTGTGAGCGTCCCTTCCACCCAGTGTTAACCCCTGCGGCTGGCCCGCAGCAGGGAAGCTTTCTTGCCTAGCTCTGCACAGACTGCTCGCTTGCCTGAGTTTGCATTATTTATTTAATGTCTTGTACCGTAAATAATGGTAACTTTATGGTTATTAGGAACGGGTTAAGGTACATGCGGGTAGCACCAGGCTGCCTTCAAAAGGAACAGTCCTGGCATAAAATGTTGCGATAATTGCTTTACTGCTGAGTGTTGGTCTTTATTTTGTGTCTGATTTGTCCCTTAAGCCAGCGTAACATTCTCCCCACGGCAGGAGAATGCAGAGAGCAAATTGAAGGGCTGAGCATGAACAATGAGACATGGCGCACTGCTGGGTTTTTCTTTTTTCCTCTTTCTTCGTTTCTCCCTTGACCTCCCTCCAAGCCTCTCTGCGCCCCTCCCCCCATGCCCCGCCCCAGTCTCCGCCCTACTCCGGTTGGTAAAATCCTCTCCTTCTCCCCACCCTTGACACTTCTCCAAGGTATCCCATCTTACCCCCTTGTTTTGAAAATTAGGTTAATAGAGCACTCCTATTCCTTCCTCCTTCTCTGGGCAGCAAACAAGACAAAACAAAAGAATAATTACGTAAAAGGAGCCTTCCTCCTCTTGAACCCAGGCATCCCAGCCCAGAGGTTATTGTCCCTTTCATTCCCTACAAGGAAGGGATCTGTGTCCTGGCCCTAGGTAGGACACGACCTCACAGCCCTTTCCCGTCTTAGGATGTCAGAGAGGGCAGGGCGTGCAGGAGGATAGGGTCTCCCGAGACCCCTGGAGCTCGCTTTCTCTTCTCTGCATGCTGTCATGTCAAGGCAGGTGACTGGTGGCCCTGCCCGCCACGTGCCATACCCAGGTTTCCCTTGTCTGGGGAGGAAGGTGATCGTGCAAGGCTGTGGTGTGGGCTGGGGCACCGTGGCTCAGCTTTTTGCTTTCCCAGAAGAGGGCTCTTGTGGCTTCCTCTGTTGAGCCCTGACGGTTGCTCTCAGCCACCAGGAGCACCCCACAGTCTGGGTGGGCCCAAGACAGTGAATGCCATCCCCTGTGCAGAGCATGTCAAGAATCACTCAGCAAGGCGCCCTGCTCATGGGAGCTTCTCCGGGGAAAGAACACTGGGTTGGTCCTCAGGAGCCCTGGGCTCTTATCTTCCTTCTCCCCTGACCTGCCCAGGTAGCAAACTTGCAGAGCCCAGAGTTCCCTGGAAACTTTCTGTCTCCTTTTCATTTAAAATAAAGCCAGAAAAATAAAGCCAAAAATACCTGCCTCGTAGAATTCTTATGACAATCAAAGAGTGATAATGGGGGAATATAAACTAATATAAGCCAGTGGAGTGGTTCCTGGTGGAGTCTCAGATTCTCCCTGTACTCTAGCCAGAGGCGAGCGGCTCTTTCTGGGTAAGGAGGAAGAGATGGAAATGGAGATTGGAGGTGGTACCAAAAGGGAGGGGGAGAGGGCACACTGCAGCCCCTATCTCCCCCTGGAAGGGAGTAACCGCTACCCTTCACCCTGGGCCAGGCCTGGGGCAGACACACGGGGCTGCCTTTCCCCTTAGAGGGATGTGACGGACTTAGAGGGATGCTACTCCTCTAGCGGTGGTGGAGACCTCCTCTTGCCCTCCAGCCACGTCCTTCCCTCTTGACTCTTTTGCCTCCCACTCCTTCTCTGCCTCTTCTAGGTTTCTACTCTTGGCTACAGTGGAGGGGGCAACAAAATCTAAGCAAGTTGACAGCCAGTGGCTCTCAAGGCCGAGGGGATTTGTAGTTTCTCCACTTACCCCACCTCTCCACAGCCTAGTAATTCATCAATAGCGGAAATTTGAACAAAGTGGAGAACCTGGGATGAAAGGCAGAATGCTGTGGTGATTGGGGTGGGGCACGGGGAAGAGGGGATGGCTTTAATTAGTGCTTCTTGGCCTCTTTAGTCCTGGGGCTGGTGGGGGTAATCCAGTTAGAGTCCTAGCCTTTCATCTCAGCTGGCTGGCCTCTCTGGGGCCCTGTCAGAGTCTTTAGGGGGCAACAAGTAGCGGGCAGGCCTGGAACGGGGTGGGGGCTGGTACCGCACTCACTTCCAGCTGGACGCAGAGGGGGGCGCGGAATGAAGCCCAGCCAGCGCAGCAGTTGGTGGTGGGCAGTGAAGTGGCCGGTGTGGGAGGCTTGGGCGCTGGGCGGCTGTCTCCTGACACCAGAAACTCTCTTTATGAAAGGATCAAGTCGGGAGCATTGTTCTCTGGGCCAGGGAACCAAGGGCTCAGAATGCTCTTTTGTGTGGAGGTGCCCCCTCCCACTCCCCCTTCTTTTTTCTCCCTTTGAGCCACTGCTGGCTGTGCTTCTGCCCCCATGCTTGGGGAGGGGGCATGGACTGGTGGAGATGGGCTGGGGACAGACAGTCCTGGGGGAGCCATCTGTGCTGGGGTAGGATCCACTGGAGCTGAAAAATTAAACAGCATTTTCAATTAACTTTTCCTCTCTTGTTTGGGGGTGGGCGTGAGGGGGGTGGGGTGAGCTGGTTGAATTTAACCTTTGAAAAGCTGCTGTGGAAAGGAGGAGGAGGGAATGACCTTTCTTTCCTCAGGCAGGGCTGGAGGGGAGGATGGTTTCTTCGGGCTAGGCAGCGGACCCTCTCCTGGTGAATATTCCTGGGAGCCCTGGGTATCCATGGCCAGATCCCATGGGGAGCCATTGGGTCTGCGAGCATCCTGAGGTGAACATGCAGGAGAGATGGCTTAGTTACATGGAGTCAGCAGGTAGGTAAAAACTTGGTGCTGAATAGGGAGGACCTTTTACTCTACCTTGAAAGGCTACCTTTTTCTCTATCCATCTTCCCATCATTTCCTTAGGAAATCCTGCATTTTCATTTCTGCTCTTGGGCTGGATGCCCCCAAATATTGCACAACGCTTGTGGAAGGGACTCTGCTTTAGCTGATGCTTGGCCTAGACAAGCTGTGAAGGCCTTTCCAACCCTATTCCATTGGCACTGTAGAATAAAAGAGAACATGGCCAGAAACCAAAGAGCCCAGTTTGTCAAAGAGCCCCTGTCGCATGGGCAGCACTGCATCCTAAGGCTTTTGCCACCATCCTGGGGTCTGGAAGCAGCTCCACCTCAGGCATCTCTGCTCTTACTGACCAAGCAACCATAAGACCTTCACTTCTTCCTGGGTCCCCAGCAGTGGAAGACTTCTCACTTAAAAAATACTCTGTGGTTTTCAAAGAACTAATGTAAACCTTGTTTTAATCAGTGAGGATAGATGGAAAGGATTAATCTCTCTTTTATGATAAGGAAACTGAGGCTCAAGGGAGATTGATTCTATAAAAGGAAGCATCCCCAAGATGACACATCAGCCTCACATAGGGACCTTTTGCAAACTGTCCATCCCTACCTGTGATTCTAAAATTCGCCTACCTTAACCCCAGGCCAGACTGCTTTAATGAAATGGGATCTTTTGCATATTCCTTTAGATAAGTGCAGGCAGTCCCATTTATGGGTGAGAAAATCAGAAAGGCCACTTGAGGTAGCCAAGACAAAAGAGGAAATAATCCCAGTAGTGTTGTTAAGTTTTCTGGTTCTCCTCAAAGCAACAGAGAGGATTAGAAAATGGACATCAAGCAGGGCATGGTGGCCTGTAATCCTACCACTCAGGAGATTGAGACAGGAGGATCATTGAGAGTTCAAGACCAGCCTGAATTGCATAACAAGACAGGAAAGGAAAGGAGAGGGGAGGGGAGGGGACAGGGGAGGGGAAGGAAATGGGAATCAGTTGCTCCTCCAGCTGTTCCAGGGCACAGTGGAGCATACCCTTCTTTCCTTGTCTTGTTTTTCATGCTCACTTGAGGACACTGCTCTAGCCTCAGCTTGAGACTCCCTCCCTTTCCCAGACCATGCTCCACCAAACTGCCTCTCCTACTCATCATATATGCAAGCTTTCCTTTTCAGGACTTTAGCAGGTATTTCACCCCATCCTCCTCTCTCAGTAAATTGTACTGATTCCAAGTGTAAATTTCATCCTCTGGTTCTACTTTCATATAGCACTCTGCACTTTCATACATTGAGTTGGAAGAGTATTTAGTTAAGGGCTCTTCTCCACCAGGGTTTAAGCACTGTGAGATCTGGTCTCTTGCTATTTGGTTCACTACCCTGCCCCTAGTGCTTATGGGAGTCACTCAGAGACTCACCATGCTAAATGATGAATGGACGAAGAAAAGGAAAAGAGGAAATGAGCAAAATGAAAACCAAGATTTCCTAGAGTTAAGAGTGAGGGGCTGGGGATTTAGCTCAGTGGTTCCAGCACCCGCCTCGAAAGCACAAGGACCCGAGTTCGGTCCCCAGTACCAAAAAAAAAAAAAGAAAGAAAGAGGACTGACTCTTGCTTTGAGATCTAGGAAGTTTCTTCAGAACCCTAAAATGGAGGCCAGCAAGCCTGAATGGTTCAGAGAACACCTTCAGGACCAGGGGATGAGAGGGAGTGATAGTGGAGGTCGTTTTGGGGAGGCAGGGAAGCAGGTAGTCTATTGGAGCTTTCTACTTATATTTCAAAGATGCCTGTCCATTTTGGAGTCCTGAGGACAGAGAGCTGGAAGAAGACCACACAGAAAACTACAGCCAGTTCTGATGAAGGGAGAGGGCTTTTGCCTGCTCTAGAGTAGCTTAGGGTGAGGACACCCTAAAGAGATTGGCTGTAGGAACCAGGAGAGGACAGATCCTGGGGCTTGTGGACAAGTGGAAAAACCAGAGGAGATGGAGGGAAACTTTAGTGAAGAGTTAAAAGGAATAAACATATTTAGCAATAGATTGAGGGTGAGGGGAAGGAAAAGGTGGGGGAGACCGATGAGCATAGAGACCACTAATAAATGAAGAGCAGTAGAGATTCATCTTGCCTCCTACAGGGCAGAGATACTTGGCTCATTTTTTAGATCAGTCTTTAAGAAGAAAAATGACAAAAAGGAATTTGGATAATTAGGAAGTAAATGCAGACTGTGCAAAAATCGTTACTGATAGAAAGCAGGTAGGAGAATACTCAGAAAATGTAAAGGTTTCACAAATCAGCAAGTCAGGATGACATCCATCATGAGGTATTAAGGCCAGTGTTCTGGGAACATGCTAAGCGGGGTGCTGATTGAACCACTTATAATTATGTCTGGAAAATCATAGAAAGTAAAAGGGGCCATCAGAAGCCTGGGAAAGTAAAACAGATGTGACTCCTGTCTTCTAAAAAATGAGGCAACCATCCTGAAAATCTTCACCCATTCAGTTTGAAACTAGAGTCAGTGAAAGGGGAGGGGGGAGTCTGTCATCTCCAAGAGGAAAATAAAATAGTGATTCTGCGTTTGTATGCGTGTGGTGTGGTGTGTGTGTGTGTGTGTAAGTATGCCTAAGGGCCAAACCACACCAAACAGAATAACACTATGTGATCAAATTGGAAACAGAAAAACAGATGTGTTGTAATGGGCATACCACAAGTGGCTGTTGTTAAAACAGGTTCAGGTTTTTGCTAGTGGTATAGGTATGTAAATGGAAACTGCACAGAAAGGAAAGATCAATGGCAGGGAATGCATTCAGGGCAAAGGATGCCTTCCTGATGAACATTTAACAAGATCTCCTTTTGGATGAGCAGAAAACAGCATGTAATTGAAGAAGCTGATGGGTAGGTGTGGCTGAGGAATAATACAGGAACCCAAAGAAGTCACAGACTTGAGGACCTCATTATGAGGGGAGGAGTGGGTTGGAACAAATGAACATATTTTGGGGGGAAACATATTTGGGGGAGACAGCCATAGGAGGGCCCTGGAAGCTGTTCTGCTGTGGGGGCTGCATGCCCAAAATTTGGGTGTGGAGCTCTTGGGGCTAGAAGAGAGGTGACACACTGGGGTGGTTTCAAACAGTGTGGGGAAAGCCCCTAAGGGGGCTTGCTGACAGGGAGTGGCCTCTTAGGGTAATGATTCTAACTGGCTCCACAGTCCCAGCACCCTACACACTTTTACAAGGTTAAAGCAACAGCTTGAACCTGTATGGGGTGAGCATTTGTTTCCTTTCCAGATTGCCAACTAATGAGGAAAGATTAAAGGAGCTAAATCTGTTTAGCTTGGCTAAGTGACGACTGAGGCGGCGGGAGTGGAGAGGCATGCTGGGCCTGCCCGCCTGAGCTGGGGTGTGATAAGTGTCTGCAGATTTCAGAAAGGTGTGACCACAGTGCCGGAAGAGCGTCCGTCCAACTCAGGTGATGGGAGGAGCCTGTGGCTTCAGCAGTGGGAAGAAGGGCCCAGAGCAGCCAGGTGACCTGAGGGAGAGAGGGTGAGGGTTGGGAACATCTCTGCCTAGCCAAGGGAGGGACCAGGCCAAGCCACCCAGAGGCCCAGGCACTGTCTCAACAGGCCGGCTTTCGTGCTGCCTTCTGCTAACAGCATCCTCAGCATTCCTGAAGCTCTGCACTGGCCCACTGCCCCGGCCACAGCTGGTGCCTTAGAGAGTTTGGAGACCAAAAAGCTCACCCTACTTTTTGGCCTGTGACAGACATTCTCAGTAGCTGGTATGGCAACTTGTGGCTGGTCTTTGATGATGTCTTCAGATACATTCTTCCAAGGCTGTGCGATCTGAATGTGTGAGAACTCTTCTAGGGGCAAAAAGAACTCCCCATCAAGGGCTGGGACAAGTGGTGAGGCTCAGAGTTTAGTGTCCCCAAGCCTGGGCCTTGGCCCTTGGGCAAGCTGGGCTGCCTGCCTCACACTTCCTGATGGCAATCTCATGGTTAAACACTTAAACAATCTTTCTTTCTCCTCTTTTCTCTCTCCCCCTCTCTCTTTTTCTCTCTTCTTTTCAGAGTTGACAGGGGCCAAATAAAGGCCCTTTTAAAAAAAAACACACAAAACAATTTTGTTCCTTCTGAAAGTGATGGAGTGAAAGTGAGTGCAGATTATAGGCCTGTGAGGCGAGGGCCTTCCAGACAGGGGGAGAAGCGGTGACATGATGGGAACCTAATGGCAGTAATTGGCCCTGGCTTTGACAGGGCCCATATCACAGCTCAGGAAAAGAGAGATGTTTAAAGTAAAAATTTACACAAAATTATATGTTTTCGGGGTGAAAAAGACTGTTTGGATTTCATTTTTTTTCTTCCTCTTCTTCCCCCTAGGGCATGTTTCATGGGTCATCCTCTCCTGTGTGTATGTGTATGTGTGCGTGTGTGTGTGTGTGTGTGTGTGTGTGCGCGTGTGTCTGCCCAGGTATGTGTGTCCTATGCCTACATCATCAAGGCCTTCTACTTTTCTCCCTTCCTCAAACAGAGGCATTGGCTAGCTTTGGAAATTTTTCTTTAGGAAATAGAAAAAGTCTGAGAGAAGGAGGGGGAAAAGAACCACTTGAGTTATATGTTAGGCCACCCTTCATAGCTCCAGCACAGCAGAGCTTATTGGGACTCAATACACAGCTGAATGGCATCTTGTATTTATCCCTGTAGCACTTAGTCCTAAATATAGCCAAGCAACAGATTGGGTAATTCTGTTTGTTTGGTGGCTGACTCCTACTCTGGTCTGTGAGCCCTCTGAGTGTTCATTTTGCTCAGTGCCCAGCACACAGAAGGCCTTCAGGATTTGTTAAATGGGTGGCCTAAAATAAGGAATGATACTGGGATACAGCTGTGTTCGAAGATCATGCCTTCTGAGGATGAAATGCTGGGAAGTCAGGCTTTTGTCTGGGGTACCAGAACATCCAGATAACAGAGTCTTCATTGCTTATTGAATGTGACCTCCCAGAAGTATTTCAGAGGTGCAGTGAAACTGGGATATTGTGTGTTCCTCCCTGATTCAGGGCAGTGAAGACTTTCTCCATGACAGGTGTCGCTGGGGGCTCCATGGTCAAACAAACAGTTGGTTCTTCAGTGCTAATGGCTGTTTCCAGTGGAGAAACATTTCCACTGAGGGTGCTGGGGGTACTGCAGGTCCCCCTCTTACTTGGGCATCAGGTATGAACCTAAGCTGACAAACTGAGACCCAGGCAAAGGGCAGTCTATTTTTCAGATTTTTATTTTTATTTTGTTTTTTATTTTGTTTTTCTAAGACAGGGCCTCACTATGTAATTTGGACTGGCCTTGAACTCACTATGTAGCCCAAGCTGCCCTTGCACATACAATAATCCTCTTGCCTCAGCCTCCCCAGTGCTGGGATTACAGGTGTGTACCACCACACCCAACCTATTTTTCAGATATTTGAAAAAGATGTCCTCTTTCACTAATGTAATAACAAGACCCATGAATGAAACTAAAGTGAATGTTTTCTTCATATAAGCTCAAGGGGAAGGAGTGTATCACAGAACCTCAGATTGTAAGTGGTGTTAGAGGTTTTGGAGTCTGTGTTTACTAGTTGCACATATACCCTCTACCATAATCTCGTACACTCCACTTACAGAGATTATTGTGTTCAGCATGGGAGATGGAGCTTGAATTCAGGAATGAAGGGCTAGGAGCTCAGCTGGGCAGGATCCAGTCCTCGGGAATGGGTCGGTCGTCCAGAACAAACACAGAAAGGAAAGATAAAGCAAGGACTCTGCCAGGGAGTTTGTATGAAGATGGAAATAAATTCTGAAAGGCAAGTCCAAGAGGTGGGTGTAGACTGAGCATGTATAGGAACCAGCCACAGGGATCGAGCCAACAGCCTACGTCTTCCATCTTGATTCAGTGTTTGAAGAAAATCTCAGCCTAGCCAAGCGAGGGATTCCAAGATCACTGGGGAAGCCAGAACACTGAGTGGATGTTTCAGGGAGTGGGAGACATGCAGCAGTGTCAAGAATCAAATGGAAATGATGCTCTTAGAACTGTGGTGGTTGCTGACGTCAACCAATGTGAAGTTGGTACAGTTCAGTAGGCAGTTCTTGCACTGTACAGATGTGGTTGATGTGCTAAGTACTGTGCTGGTGCAATGATAGCAAATGAGTTATAAGTGATCCATAGGTCTGTGCTGTAGGAGTGGAGGGGAAGAAGTGATCACTTATGGTCAGAACATAGATTCTTATAAACTGAAGCATTTGGGGTTTCAGAAAAATTTTTTAGTGCCGACATATAAAGAATACTCTATTCTAGGCATCACCCTTGGTCAAGGCCCTTCAGATTTACTATTTAATTTGAGACATTTCCCTTTATATGCTGTATTGAAAGTGTGAATAAAGAAAAGAAAATGGCTGACATTTCATCTACAAAAATCGCACAGTAGGAGAATCTGCTCTTGGCAATTCTGGGGTTTTCCCAGCTCTGAGAGTCTAGAGAAATAGTTGAAGCTTACAGAATTTTCTTCTACTGACATTTAGCACACTGCTGGTACCTTGTCCCCACACGTTACCTCTGTGTAGGAATGTTAATATTGTAAATTACATATATCTTCCTAAAATACAGTCCTTTCACTTGGTTACAGGTGCCTCTGGGTGTCGCCTGGCATGCCATCAATGTTGATCTAAGATGAGATGCTAAAATCTTCAGCACTGCCTCCCTTGGATGTGATCTTTGCTCCACCATACCCCATAAAAGGATAACAAAGGAGCTGTGGGTGGTGTTTGCTTTTTCATCATCTAAATGTAGTGCCTAAAATATGGGGCCTCCTAGACTTAGAGGTGATGTGACATAATTTTAAACAGATGACCTAGTCTAAGTTAAGTGCTGGAGATACATAGGTTTAAAGACAGTTCCTGGGCCGTGGATTTAGCTCAGTGGTTTCACTGCCTGCTGCGCAAGCGCAAGGACCGGAGTTCGATCCCCAGCACCAAACAAACAAAAAAAGACATAAAGACAGTTCCTGCAAAAAAGGAATTCCTAATCTACTGGGATGGGCCAGCCAAAGAGAAACTTTTAATATATTATGATAGGTGCTAAGACAAATGTAAGATGCAGCATCTCCCAAAATAAGTAACCTCCTCAATCAGTGGGAACCTCCAGGAATGCTTCACAGAGTTGGTAAAGCTTGAAATGAATCTTTGGGGAGAAGTCTGCTACACAGAGAAATAGTGACAGGAGGGGGAAGGGTGTTCAAGCACCATGTGATTGAACATGTGATTGTTGAATGTGTGAGATTTAAGTCAACTAATCCTGGCCTTCGTTCCTTAACATGTTTAGCATCAATTAAGAAAGTTGCTTTTCTCATTTATGAGACAGTTGTGTGCAGTGTATAAGGATAGTGGAAGCCAGCCATGGTTGTGCACACCTGTAACCCGAGAACTCTGGAAGGCTGAGACAGGAGGATCACATTCAAGCCCACCCTGGGTAACTCAGACATTTAGGGAGACCCTGTCTCAAAATTAAAAGTAAAATGCTAGGAAAATAGCTTAGTATTAAGACCCTGGGTTCAGTCTCCAGGAAACTTTCCCACGCTGCACCCCGCCCCCAGTGAAAAAAGGATATTGAAAAAAAAATTTTTAATTAAAAAAATAAAATAAAATTTAAAAAAGGATATTGAGAAAAAGAGCTTGAAGAGCCACTAAGAAAAGGAAGATGAAAATAAAATACAAAGAAGGAAGAAGAGAAGAGAAAATAAACCAATATTTATTGAATGTCTATTATGTGCCCGGTAGTTTTGCATAATCTCATTTGATGCCATTATTTCCAATTCATAAATTAAGAAAATGTGGTTCAGAGGTATAATTTCTTCACTCTAACTTTAGCTTTTCCCCCTTTTCTGTCCCCCATTCCCACTCTAATTCTACCCCAGACCTCTTTTTGAGTGACCAATGCCTGTTTCCCACCACTGTTTGGATCTCCAGCAGATGCTCTGAGTTAACCAGTTCAGAATGTTGCTAAGCATTTTCCCGCCCAACCTGCTCCTTCTCCACGGGCCAGTAGCGCTTCCCCAGCCACCTGCTCCAGCCCAAAAATTGCAGTCACTGTCTGACCTTTTCCTCTTCCTCAGCCCCACAATCACTGCCCCACACCAGACCTCAAATGCATTCATTTCGCAACTTCTCTGCCACCACCCTCAATGAAGCCACCATCATCTGTCATCCGGCACTGCTGGAATAGTCTTCTGATTTCTCTTTTCCATCTTGCCACCTCCCATTCCAGCCTCTCTACCTGACAGCCCAAGAGTCTTGTTAAGATGCATGACCTCTGAAGTCAAGCCCATAATCCTTAATTTGGCAAAGATCTGCTCCCCGTCTACCCTGACCCTCACCTCACCTTTGAGTCTTTGCATTCTACTCAGTTCACCAGCAACCCCCACCTCCTTGCATGGCTGGTTCCTTCTCATCCTTTAGATCCTGGCTCGAGTACCATTTCCTCAGGGAATGCTTGCTGGTCCATGTGACAAGTTGTGTATTCACCTGAGTGTATGTTTAATTGTTTTCTTTTCTTTTTTTTTTTTGGTACTGGGGATGGAAATCAGGTCCTTGTGCTTGCAAGGCAGGCGGAGGAACCACTGAGCTAAACTCCTGGCCCTATGTTTAATTGTTTAATGTCTATCTCCTCCACTAAGTGTAAGCCATGTGAGGGGAGCACCACAGCTGGCCCTCAGGATCTGCAGGCTCCACATCTGCAGGTTCAACCAAACTCACATCAAATATATATAT
>NW_004624906.1:420761-454193 GCF_000247695.1 Heterocephalus glaber
TTTTTTTTTTGTTACCGGGATCGAACTTGGGTCCTTGCACTTGCGAGGCAGGCGATGGAACCACTGGGCTAAATCCCTGGTCCTCAAAAATATATTTTTAATTGCATCTGTTCTGAACACACAGGAACATTTTTCTTGTCATTATTCCCTAAACAATACAGTATAGTAACTATTTACATAGCATTTACATTGTATTATAAGTAATGTAGAGATGATTTAAGTATAAGAGAGGACACACATAGATTCTTTGCAAATACTATGCTATTTTGTATAAGGGACTTGATTGAGCATCTGCATGGATGACATTTTTGTATCTGCAGGGGTCTGGAGCTGTCTCCTGAGAATACCAAAAGTCAACTCTATGGCTTTTGTTCCCTACTGAGTCACCAAAACATTGTACAGCACATTGTACACAGTAGGCATTTGTATGTTTTATTTTAGTATGTTACATATATTTGTTAAAAAGCAGTACTAAGTGAACCTTTACTCTTCAGAATAAAGAAGAGCTTGGATTTAAACCCTCCCCCTCCTGACGTCTGAGCCCATGTTCCTTCCTCTTTACTGTACTCTCTTCCGATGGGTGGAATCTAACAAGTGCCATGAGGCAGTGTGCAGCAGGCATGCCTGGGGTTTGTTTCAGAGAAAGGACAGAGAGCCTTCAAAAACTTAATCCTGATTAGAAAGCCAACTCTTTGAAGCTGAGAGCCATGTTCTCACTGTTAGTCAAGTGCCTGGCACAAGGAAAGTGCTCAATAAATAAGGATTGAATACCCAAATGAGCCAGGAGAAACTCTCAGGCTTCTCCCACAAGTCAGTGGGCAGAGGCACAAGTTTACTGAGAGGCAGAGGGGGCTGCAAGAGCACGCTTGGCAGTGTAGGGAGGAGTGGAGAGAAATGAAGATTTAGCTTGGGAATGACATGCAGAGAAAGGCACAGTCATCAATAAGCCTGCTGTGTTTTGAATACAATGAGAAGTTTGTTCATTCAGTCATTTATTTATTTAATCATTAATTTAAACAACAAATAGCTATTTAAAACTTAGTATATGTCAAGCACTATGCTAGACACTGAACATATGATAACAAATTAAAGGCAAGAAAGGGAAATGGATAAGAAAGCAGATATTAAAATGCAGATTGGCTAGTGTCATTATCAAAGTCGGCACAGGGTGCTGTGGGGCTTTAGAAGTGGAGGCAGAGAGACTTCCCAGAGAAAGTAACACCTCGACTGCATCCTGCAGAATGAGGATGTAGGTGCCAGCCTGCGTGAAAGCCAGAGAAAGGTTGTTCCAGTCAGAGGAAGTAGTGTGTGCAAAAGCCCAGCAGGAAAAGAAAGAAGTGTTCAGAGACCCATAAATAGTGCAGTACAGTGGGAGTGGGAGTGTTGGGAGCAGGGTGCTCCAAGCAGGGTGGTAAGAGACCCAAGTTGGGAGCCTCCTCGACATCCTTCCCCTCTGTCTCTCTATGCAGAGAGAATAGACAATGCCAAAATCAGGCTCAGGTGGTTCACAGAAGGTATAAGGGGGGAAAGTGAGGAGACAGTGGAGTTGGAATCATAATGTTGGGCCAAATTGTTAAGAGCTGTTTGCCAGCATAGAGTAGAACAACTTCTGGAGGGTGCCTGCTAAGCACTGAAAGGTTTTAATTGGGAAATATAGTAGTGGTGGGGACATGATTGGGTCCATATATTAAACATAATTCTTGGCTTCTGTGAAAATGGGTTGGCAGAGAGGCTGGGGATTTAGCTCAGTGGCACCGCACCTGCCTCAAAAGTGCAAGGGCCTGAGTTCGATCCCTGGTACAGAAAAAAAAAAATGGGTTGGCAAAAATATGACCAGAAGACGTCATATTTTCTGTCAAGAAAGCGTTCTTCAGATTGAAAAAAAACAGAACAGTAAGAAAATACTGAAGCCCAGCAGAGTGTGCGTGCATGAGTGTGTGTGTGTGTGCGTGTGTGTGTCTGTCTGTCTGTCTATCTATAAGAAACTATTACATGAGACTCAATTCTGACCTTCCTTGGGCAACTGAACTTCTGTTGATTATCCCCATCTACCCCCTGATTGCATGCTTCCTTGAACTGACACATTTAAGTCCTGCCTCTTATCCATCTTAACCTAAAACTTTAAAGTCAACCCTTCCCTTTACCTGTTCCCTCAGACAGATTTAACAGTTCCATTCTCTGAGCTGTATACCACAGTGAACACAACAACCTCATTATAACTGTGGTTCTTTTCACTTATCGTCTAAACTAGACTATACTGTCCTCAAGGTCTAATCCTGTACAAGTTTTCTGGTATCCTTGACATCAAAGTATGAGTCATGGTAAATGATAGTCATTGAATGATAGATAGATTGGAACTTATCAGAACACTAGTAAACTGGGATCATCTAATACTGTGAAATTTAATAAATGTAAATTTCTGTACTTGGGTCTAAAACTTCAGATGCATTTGTAATAGGATAGGAAAGCAAGGTGATCCATTCAGCAGTCATCTCTTGAATACCAAGCCCATGCCAAGTACTGTCTCAACACTAAGGAGACACATCCTTTGCCCTCATGGAGTTGATAATCTATCAGGATTACAGACTCTAAACAAGTAACCAAAAAGCACAAGGACCCAAGTTTGATCACCGGTACCAAAAACAAACAAACAAACAAGTAACCAAATGGAAATGAAATGCTCTAGAGAAAAATAGTGCAGGGCCAGGGATTTAGCTTGGTGGTGCCACTGCCTGCCTCACAAGCGCAAGGTCCTGAGTTCAATCCCTGGTACCAAAAAAAAGAAAGAAAGAAAAAGAAAAATAGTGCAGTGGAGACCTAGCCTGGTCCAGACGTCAAAGCAGGGAAAGTGATATATAAGCTGACCTGAAAGACTGCTGGTGTTTACTAGGCAAAGTTATGGGTCAGGAGGCATAGCGATAGGAGCTGGGGTGAGGGATGTGGTTTTCAGTGAATCTCAGCTCTATCATTACTCTTAGTAAACCCTCCCTGACTTTCCTGAGGTCACATCTCCTCCTCTAGCAATAAGGATTACTCTGCCATTACTCAGTGAATGCTCAATGTCCCCACCAGATTGCATGCATGTGAAGAAACCTGTCTGTGTTCTTCAGTGTATCCCCCAGTGCCTAGATGGTACCTGGCATATAGGAGAAAGGTTGAGAAATTCCCATCTACTGAATGGACAAAAGAGTAAATGAATGAATGAGCAGGTGAATGAGTGAGAGGGTGGGCATCCCAGAAAGAAAGACCAAACACCAAGGACTGATATGTCTGGGAACACAGTAAGGGAGAGAGGTAGAGTCTGAGAAAATCTGAGTATGAAGCAACAAAGTAAGATGGTTGTGACTTTGGGATTTTCTAGAGAAAATCTTGTCTCTACTCTGCCCTGGCTAGGCCAATTCTAGGGTGTTGTCTTCTTTTCTGAGGTCCACTTTTTTTTTTTTTTTTTTTTTTTTGGTACCAGGGATCAAACTTGGGACCTTGCGCTTTCAAGGCAGGCGCTGGAACCACTGAGCTAAATCCCCAGCCCGAGGTCTACTCTTTAGAAAAGACTATGACAAATATTTACAAAAATTTCCAGATGGGAAACTCCATCACATAATGGAAAAATCATGGGATTTCTGAGTCAGACATGAATTTGAATTCCAACTCTACCATTTGCTAGCTGAATTGGCCAAATAACTTAACTTCTCACAGCCTCTTTTCCTATCTATAAAATAGAAACAATAACACCCAGAGTTCTGAAAGCTAAACACAACAATATGCAAAATACCTAACATGGTGCCTGGCACCCAGTAAGTTTGAGCTCCACATCTATTAGAACTCTAGGCTATTTGAATTAAGAAAGGCTTCTCCTTTACTGAAGAAAAGAAAGGCTGTGGTCGAGGGGGGTTGACAATAACTGAACACAGCACAAGGCTGGGCTCTATGCATGGATGGGGAGAAGCAAACAGAAGTTGGTCCAAGGTCTAGGCCAAAAATCTTCCTCCTGGGAAAGAGCCTTCTATGCCTGAACTTACCTTCCAAACAGGTATGTAATGAATGCCTGGGAACCATCTCTGACTCACATATCCATTTTGGAAAGAAGGAACCTACAGCTTGACTTAGAATTTGCTCACAAATTTAGACAACCCCTGAGAGTCTGCCATCCACAAATGGAGGCTTGAGCAAGGAATGTGTGTGCGTGCACATGCATGCAGCCATGAGTGCATACACACACTTAAGCACTCAACAAAGCCAAAATAAAGCATGTACCCATGCTGGCCTTGGAACTTGGCAGTAACAATCACAGCAGCCCATCCAGTGGGCAGCCTAGGGTATGCAAGGAAGGTCCAGGAAGGGAGAAGGAAAGGGAGAAATGGGGAAGAACATATGTTCAAAAATAAACACTGCCTCCTGCTAAATGGTCTAGAAAGCATCTGTAAGAGGGGCTCTGGGCTATGGGGTTTCTGAGGATGGTTAGTGTGGGAATGTTTTGTCTGTCAAGTTGGGGCTGGGGGCTTCCACATCCTGCCTGCTGCCACATCTGGGGAAGTCATCTGTGCTGGGCTGATGGCTCCCTGAGCTCTCCTGCTTTAATGGCTCGTGGTGCCGCAAGAAGTGGCCCTGTAATGGCCATTCCAGGCTGCCCTGGGGAAAGGTCTGGGGCAGGCCCCAGGCAGCCCACTCACTCGCTTTTACCCCACCAGAAGCCATGCACCACCTTTTGCCCTTCCTTGCCTAGCTGAGCAGCCTGGGAAGGGGGGTGCGAACCTCCAGCTCTAGGGAGGCCGTGGGACTAGGGGGCGCTGGCGTTCAGAGTGCGGAAAGGACTTGGTCCCACTCTTCCTGGCTGCTATCCCCTTCCTAAGGCCCTGGCTTCTTCGTCTATCATCGTTTTCTTTCTTCTGGCGAAGCTCTGTCTCATCTCTCTGCAAGTGAAGGAGGTTCAGGGTTATGGGGTCACTTCCAAGAACAAGCGGTGCAGAAAGGTCAGGCGCGCCACGTTTCAAAAGAACAGCTTCACCCTGTGAAGCATGATATTAGGGAACGATGTAAAAGGAGAAAGCAGAAAGATGCGCTGAGGGATTCCAGGGGCTCCTGCCATTGCTGTGCCCCTCAAGGCCCGAGAGGACCCAGTAGTAATTTCTGCAGGCGCAATCCAACACAGCCCATCCTGGACAGTCGGAGTCCGGGTCTGAGCCAGCTCACTGCAGGTGCAGACAAACCTGCGGCCAGGCCAGTGCACTCTGGCAGGGGGTATTTTAATGGCAGGATCCCCTGGCCTTGCTGACAGCCCTGGAGAATTCCTGGGGAGCACACGTGCAGACATACCTGCAGGTCGTGGGCACTCAGCAGTGGGCTGTGGCTTGGGGAGGGTAAGCTGCCCCTCACCTGGTGCCCCAGCAGCAGCCTGGCTGGAGTGGGGGCCCAAAAGTGCACGGGGAGAAACTGGACGGGGCGGGGGAGGGGGCACCAGCGCTCGCTGCTCTCCTCAAGCTGCTCTCGGCAAGTGCTCGTAAAGCTGCAGGTGTGAGATGTTGTTATTTAGTCTAGAGCCTGGTATGTGACAGCCCGGGCCCGCACTCCTGCGAACTGCCGCAGCCGCCTCTGCTGGCCAGATAATTAGTCCATTACGACTCTCCCACCTCGGGTGGGTGGGGGCAGGGTGAGAGCCCACCCTCAGTCTCCTTGTAATTCAACTTCCTGTGTTTTATGGAAGCAGGCTGTTGAGGGCAGATAGTGGAAGGCCGGTCCCTAGGCTGGGCCTGCCCCTTCCTCAGCTCCCAGCCCCCACCTTTCTCCTGCCACCTAACCCTGGTTGCTGTGGTGACCAAATGTTATTTCCCAGCTTTGTATTCGAGCTAATTTGTAAAAGTTTTTTTTACATCTCTTACCTGCCTAAAAAAAAAAATGAACGCAGGTCGGGTGTATCTCTCCCCATGTCTTGCTCGCTGTCTCTTCCTCAGCATCTCTCCTCTGTCTCTCTCTATTTTTATTACACGCTTATCGCCTTTTTCCCTCCTGCTTTTGAAATTGATTTCCTTTCCTTTCTCCCCCTATTCAGGACCTAAACGCTGAATGTTCGATATTTCATTTGAGACCGCTAATCGCATTACTGCCCTTGACGTTTTACAGATATCATATTATGGGCGCAAATTTGGCAAATTATTAGCGCTGTAATGTATAGCTTGTCAGAGGTATTTAAGACGCTAAGAGCCCAAGGCTTATCGGGGTTAGCAGAGAGCCCTCGTTGAGCTTTTGAAATGCAGAGAGCCAGTTATAAAACACACTGTGACTCTCTCTTCAGCTGGTGGAAAAAAAGGAAAAAAGAAAAAGAGAAAGAAAAAGAAAAAAAAATGTCACCCGTCTATCAGAGGCTTCCAGGGCTGATAACAAGCAAAATTCTTCTCTGTGGGTTTCACTGGAAATGTGAGAAGCTTTTAAAACATTTCTCAAGCTGTCTGGAAAAGAAAAAAAATCTTTATTGAAAGGATGTAGCAATCTTTTTTACTGTGGCCTATTTATCTCTGGGGAAAAAGCTGTAACAAGAAGATCCCCTACTGGTCATCAGCCATGTCAGGCCTGCCTGGCTTTGGTGGCAGGACTTTGGTGTGGGGGGCTTGCTGAGAGGGAGTGAGGCCACCTTTGGCAGCAAGGGGAGAGGATGCTGGCTGTGCGCATTCCTCTGGAAGGTGGCATCCAGCACACCTCACCCAGGGCACAGGGCACAGCAGACATCTCATCAAATCCTTTTTGAATGAATGGTTGATTGAAACAACCAACCCACAAACAGAAAAATTCACAGGACCTTGAAACCGCTACCTCAACTGGGCCAGCCAGACTGTACCCCACACTGTTTACCCCACTGCTGTCATAAGGAAGTACCTTTCTGACACCTCTTTGTCTACACAGGTGTACTCTCACATTCATACAAGCAATCCCTGCTCTTCTGAGGCTGTGTAGTCCCCTTCACCTTCCGGACACTGTCATCTGCAGATGACATCACCCCTCTGTTCAGCACTTGGCTCAGTGTCTCCCCACTTACCCCTATTATTGCCTTCCTCCTGGAAACTTCAATATCCACACGGATGATCCAAATCCTGGAATCCTGTATTCCAGTATCCTCCATTCCTGCAGCAGAACTCCATCGGAACATAGCCCCATGCCCTGGACTGAAACTAATCATCTCCAAGAAGTTCCTCACCTTAGAACTTATGAACTCAGAACTCTCACTTTCTAACCAGAACCTTCTATCGTTACACTTGTTCTACTTCCTTACTCCCACTGAATCTGGTCTTTGACCTCATTTAAACCTTAAATCTCTGGACCATTCCTAATTTAACCAGCCTATCATTCCCCTCCTAGCTTCAGTTCCTTTCCTGCCCAACCTTGACCCTTTGATCAGTTTCTGTAAAGAGTTTCTCCATGCAGTTGCCTTACTCTTTTGCCTTTCTCTCCCACCTATTTGGTCACCCAGATCCCAAATCTATGTAAGTATTTGCTCTCTCCTGTACTCTGGCCTGTGATGCTTGACTGAGAAATTCACATCACTGTTCTAGACTGGTGTCAATGTTAGCCAATCCCCAAATGTGTCTCACCAGTCCTTTCCTTTGGCCCATAATCTATTCTCTTTCCCATTTCCTGTAACATCTAGTTTGAAGCTTTCCCTCTTTTTAAAAAAAAAAAAACTCCTTTGCTGCCTCTCTACCTCATTCTCCATGGACACCTTCATTTCCTGTATTTTAGAGAAAATCAAGGCCAACAGGCTCAACTCTTCTCACCTCCTCAGCTTACCCTTGTCCCTGGTGGTCATCTTCACTGTCTTACACCTGGACAATTCTAGTCCTTCCACCTATGCCCATCACTTTTTCTATTTTCTTTTCTTTTTTTGGTACCAGAGATTGAACTCAGGACCTTGCACTTGCAAGGCAGGTGGCAGAACCACTGAGCTAAGTCCTTGGTCCCTCATCACTTTTTGAAACCATGAGCCACCATCTCTTATATTTTAAATTTCCCTCTTCCCACCAATATCATTTTCTCTGCCTTCAAATACCTTCAGATCTCCCCTTAATTATTCTTTTAGTCTAAACTTGCAATTCCAGTACTGCCCTCATCTTCCTCTTTCTCCTTACTGATAAACTAGTTCAGTTAATTTTTTCAGAAAAGTTTAATGCAAAACATAACGCCATAGCCAGATCTGTTTTAGATAAAGAGATGCAACTGGTTAGAAAATGCCTTTCTGGCTATCATGATTTTCCTCACCTTAGGGCCCTGCTTTCTCCAGGAGGTCTTTTTACTCAGCCCAAGCTTGCTCTGCAGAGTTGGTTTCTCCATTACCCTTCACTTTTACTTTTTCAATAAACTTTGTCACTGGCAAAAAAGAAAAAGAAAAAGAAAGAAGGAAAAAAAGGAAAGAAAGAAAGAAAGAACCCTTTCTTAGCATAAACACAAAGGAAAAAGTCACCAAAAATGTTAAATTACTATACAGCAACAGTGAAAACTACCATAAGCAAAAGTAAAAGGTAAATGCTGCCTGAGAAACAAATATTTGCAGTAAATATAGCAGAACATTTTATATCCTTAATATGTAAAGAGTTTTTACAAATCAATAAAAGATACTGATGGCAATGTAAAATAGAATAAGTCATAAGCCAGCAGTTTATAAAATGAATATGAAAATCTTTAAATTAATTTAAGTGGTACAAATAAAATTAATGAGACTGTCTTTGTCTATGCTAATTGGCAGCTTTAAAAATTTTTAATTCAGTGTTAATTAGGGGAGAGTTATACAGGCATTCTTATATACTGTTAGTAAAAACATATATTAAGATAACCTTCCTAAGAAGCAGTTTTGTAAAATGTAGCAAAAGGTTTAAAATATTCATGTCCTTTACTTTAGTAATTCCCTTCTTGGAATCTATTCTAAAAAAAAATAATTGGAAATGTGGTCAAAGACTTATGCATAAGGATAATCATTTCAGTATTATTTATAGGAAGGACAATCTGAAAACAACCTAAATGTTTCACAAGAGAAGAATGATTAAATAAATATAGCATAATTTTATGATGGGATATTGTGCAGCCATTTGAAATCACATTTTTGAAGAATATTTTAGCAGAAATCCTAAAATAATGTTAAGAAAAAAATATGCATAGAAAAAAGGAATTACACTGATATATTAATAGTGGGATTAAGTCACTTAAATTCTTTCTTTAGGGTTCTCCTGTTTTTCTAAATTATATACACGGGATATATATTACTTTTATGAGCAATGAAAATATTACTTAGGAAAAAATAATTCTGATTGTATAATCATCATTTATCCTCCAATGCTGTACTTCTCCTCTGCTGGTCTTTCTATTCCCAGTCCTTCCTTACACCCCCTGCCTATGATCTTTTGGAAACACAGATGTCACTGGGCCCCTCCCCTAAGATTTCTCCCATGTGTCATGTACTCTTCAAGCCAAATTCAGAGTCCTTAATAAGTTGCACTAAGTGCTTCACAATCCTGCCCCAAACTATTTCTTCAGTCTCATTTTCCATATACTTCATCTTCCCCTAAGCACATCCTGCTTCTGCATGATTCCAGGGCTTTGCACACCTTGTCCCTTTCACCTGTTGTCCCTTACTTCCCTTTTCCATCTAGTAAGAGGATCTCTTCCAAACCCAACTCCAGTGTCACCTCCCTGTTGAGAATCCCTCTGTTGCAAGCACTTAGTTGTTCTCTCTGACATAGCCCAAAGCACTTGGCAGACCTCTATCAAAGCAGTTAACCCCATTAGACTGTAAAACCTCAGAGGCCAAATCTTTTCTTCTTTTTTGCTTATTTTCTGAGCACCTAGCAGCTGATGTTTAATGACTATCCAATGAGTAATTACATTAAGGATTTCTGACTCTTCCTTTCCAGTATGACAGAGAATCAGAGGGCAAGAACCCCGTTAGCAATGGCATTTCAGAACAGAAGAGCCCTTAAAGATTATCCAGGGTCTGGAGATGTATGTAGCTCAGTGGTAGAACGCTTGCCTAGCATGTGTGAAGCCCTAAATTCAATCCTCCCAAAAGATTAGCCGATCCCATTTTCCATGTTTGAATTCTCCCTATTAGGACCAATTATCTAGTCTGTTTGAATACCTCTTATACTTATGCGCCCATGTCTCCTCAAAGCAATCCTTCTTTGGACATCCTCTGATTATTAGAAAACACTTTCTTAAAATGAACCAAAATCATATAATAGGCCTAAATTAGCTCTAATTTCCCCAACTGTTCTTGGTTTTCCCCATGGGGGACATAAAGAAGTTGGCACTCTCTGCTTTTATCAGCCCTTGATAAGTCTGGTCTTTTACAAGTTGATGATTTGCCCTTTCTTTCCGTGGTGCTGAATCCCCCTTCCCTGGTAGTACTCTTTGCTACCCTTTGAAGTTAGAACCGTTGATCTTTATCTCAGTTATTATTAGGTGCAGATGATTCATAGTAATGTTTTACATATGTAAAAACTAAGTGGCTTCCTATAGACCTTCACTCATAATATTGTTTTGCATTCTCAAAGAATGGTGCACACTAACTGAAGGTGCCAAGCCAGTGCAGAGCAGGGTGAGCCTATCCTTGCCTTCTGAATGCTGCTGAATGTCACATGAGCTGCGACTCAGAAGAAACTTATTGCCTAAAACCCCTGCCTCTCCCAGGCTGAGTCATGCCTCTCATTTTGTTCTTACATTGTTGGGTTTTAATATCCAATTTCAGACCTTTGCATTTACTGTTGTTGTCTTCTACTATTTATTGCACTCATACTATGTACCAGAGGTAGATGCCAGATATGTGCATATATTGACATCTTTTATCATGATATGATATTGTTATGTTTTTTCCTTGTTAAAACTATGGATGGGAATTATCACTTCTATTTTATAGGTAAGGAAGCTGAAGCTGAGAAAGGTAAGCAATTTTCCCAAAGTTTAATGAACAGCTTATAAGGGGCAGAGTTGTTTTCCGATTTCAAAGCCCATGCTTTTTAATTGTAACAATACACCTTTTGCAGAGGAAGAAGGAAAAGGATGATGTGACTTGAGTCTTGTGTGACTCAGGCTGTGTTAGGAGCACTGCATTCATGGTCCCACTTAATCCCTACAATGGTCCTTTAAAAGGCATCAGCAAGGGCCGGGGATTTAGCTCAGTGATTCCAGCGCCTGACTTGCAAGCACAAGGTTGTGAGTTCGATCCCCTGTACCAAAACAAAAAGGCATCAGCAATCTTCTTGCTGTCCACGGACAGCTGCTGCAAGTGGGGACACCCCAAAGCAGGGGGACCACTGAGGTTCTCCATGACTGTCCCCTGAAGATCTTGGACAGCAACATTCCAGCAAGAGCAAAGCTCTGGCTCCCTGGAACATGGAAGTGGAGCTGCGGGCTCTGTAAGGCCCGAGTCACAAGGGACAGTCCTGGGACCTGTTCAGCTCCCACTTGCTCCTTCAAGGACTAGACTAAAAGGAAGAAGAAACTATGATAATAAAATGGATGGCTTTAAGTAGCACAGCCACAGGGGTTGCCCCTTCTCCTTTGGTCTTGGTGGGGCCTGTGTTAACTTTCTGTTCCCGTAACAATACAGTAGTTGTGTGTTTTGGCTCACAGTTTTGGAAGCAGTAGTTGTTTTGGAGCCTGTGGTGAGGCAGCACCTCATGGCAAGGAGTGTCTAGTAGAACACAGCTGCTCATCTCATGGCCAGGGAGCAAAAGAGAGGAAGAAGAAAGAGCTTGAATCCCAGGATCCCCTTCCATCAGACACCCCCAGTGACTAGAAGAGCTATCAGTAGGCCTCACCTCTTAAAGTTTTCACCACTTCCCAATACACCAAGCTGAGGATTAAACCTTTAGCTTATGGGCATTAAGAGGACATTTATGATGCCAACTATAGCAATGCCCAAAGTACACTGAAGCTCTAGATCACTGGCATATTGGTTTGAATCCCAAGCCTCTCCAAGTTGGATCTCCCAAACTCTGCAATAAGTAAAAATGTGTATTCAGTGCTTACTCTGTGCCAGGCTCTCTGTAAGCAGCTGGGACTACAAAGAATAAGACGCCTGCCCTTAAGAGGTTCAAAAGCTACTGACTGATGCTGAGAGAGAGGTGAGTATAGGATACTTTGGGCACATAAATGGTCCCCTGGGTCATGTTGGGGATGAGTGTCAAAAAAGGCCTCTCCACACAAGATAGTGTCTGACCCAGGTTAGGACAAGGTAACAATGGAAGAAGTTGATGGGCATTCCAGCCAGAGAGACCAGAATGAGCAAAAGCAGAGAGATAGAAGGAAGTGTCCCTCATTAGGAGGAACCAGACCCAATGTGCCATTGCAAGGGCATAGACTGAGGGGTAGGGCATAGGAGTTGAGTCTGAAGAGAGAGGTGAGTGCCCGTCATGGAAGATCCATTGAAGATCGGCTGAAGAGTTTGCACTTGGCTCTTGTCTAGTCAATTCAAATAATGATTTGTCGAAACTCCAAACACCATTTGTTCACTGTGGGGCTCTGACAAAGTATTGGTACTTAGTCTGATTCAGAAACAGAAATCATCATCAGCCTACTGTTCTCTCCTTAGATTTTGAGACTGAACTTTCAGAGTGAGGTGGTCATTCTTCTATCATCACTGCCATCATCATCATCATGGTGCCATCATAATAACCCAATCATACAGCTTGGAATTGTGTATCAGAGAGAAATGTGACCTTCAATCTAAAGTCTGTGGCACATTAAAGCATGGTCACTTCTCTGACCATTTGCAGCTTGATATGGACAAAAGGTGCAGGGAACTAAATACCAAGGAATATATCTGGAATAGGATTATATTAAATATTTTAAACCCTTCAAGTGGAGATATTCAAAGGGGGGAAGAGGCAAACTGTTGGGTTGTCCAGATTGTATATGACCAGGGACAGTTACTGCTGCTCCCGAAAGAAGAGCAGAGCTTTCCGGCCCCAGGGGAGAGGTGGTACTATGGAGGAACAGGTTCATCACCTCTCCTGTGTAAGGAGCGGCTTTGGGTTCACTCTTCCTCAGAAGGGCACTTCCTCTGGGAATTTTTGTTCCAGTATTGGTGACTGAATCACACTGAGCTACATCTCCAGCCTTTTGTTAAAATTTTGAAACAGAGTCTTATTAAGTAGCCTGTTCTGGGCTCAGATTTGAGATCTTCCTGCCTCTGCTTCCCAGACTCAGGGAAATTTAGAGCGACTGCTAATAATAGTCTTTGCTTTGTTCACTATGAGTGCTCTTGAGCCCAGAACCCAGGATAGATAAAATCAAAGTTTGGATTTAATTTGTGAATTAGTAGATCTACTTTGGGTCATATAGTGAGTGTGGTAGTTGAAGATACATCCCCAGCCTTTCAAGTTAACTCCATTTCCTGGTCCTCACTCCCAGCCCTGATGCACCAATGTAGCATAGAGCTTGGTGGCAAGTTGGCTCACTGTCCTGCTGCTGCAGCTCCTGGGCAACTAGTCCAAGGTGATACTCACTGACAGCGTGGGAAGACGCACAGGGCTCAGCTGAGGCTTCCCCTCAGAGGGTTCCCTTTTAAGAATTGGTGTGTTCAACCCTTTAGCCCATTCCTAACATCAAGACTGCAGGGAACTAGTGATATGCCATGGTGCAGTCAGCCCAGAAAAGGCCTTCCTGGGAGATCACAATGCAGGCACTGCAAATTCTCCTCAGCCAGGGAGGACGAAGAAAGGGCAAAGAAGCATGGCAAGGCCTGAAGCCTCTTCCTGCCTCACTGCCATGTGAGATGCTCCTAGACTCTAAAGTAGGAAACAGAGAGGGGCCTGCTGTTTCCCATCCTAGAACCTGTGCTGTGGTTGATGCTGTTGGTGGACTGGGGGGCCTTAGGAGCTGGCTAAGGCTCAGTAGACTGGCAGAAAGTCACAACTTCCCTCCCCTGCTTCTCGAGAGCCTGGTACTCACTACTGGTTTCTAACGGCAACAGTGAGTACCAGGAATAGAGGCAAAAACCACTGATCTGTAGAACCTGTTCTCTGGGCCAGCTGCCTTCATGAGCATCCCTCAGGAAGCCTTTTTGTGATGAGGCCATGGGGTGATGCGAGCCTTGAATGAGGCTCCTTGAGCAGAGGCTTTGGAAGGTTGGAGCAAGTGGTGCAGACTTAGAGAACCCCGCCACACAGCCTTGGATGGACATGGGCCTCTACACCTGGGCTTTCTGGGCTGCCCCACAGGCTGAGGGCCCCAGAACTGCAGGCCTTCAGCCCTCCTCAGCTCTCACCCTCCCTGCCTTCCTCCAGAGCTGTGTGCGGAGATGGGGAAGGACCGATCCCGTTGCTTCACTCTCATGAAATGGCGCATCAGT
Source organism: Heterocephalus glaber (assembly GCF_000247695.1). Next base: position 435,091 of record NW_004624906.1, read on the forward strand.
AAGTGCTACTTAAGAAAACACATGGTCTGCCCCTCGAAAAGGCCCCCCTCTGCTGCTGCTGCCACCAACACCTTTCTTTATTCCGCCCAAACCTCACCAAGGGGAATTCGAAACAACTGTGGTGATAAATCCGCCTGCAGATAATTGGCAAGAAAACAACACTTGTGCAGTATATAACGTTTTATGGTTGTTTCATGTACTTTATTATAATACTAATGAGCAGTTATATATCAGGAGCTAACTGCACGCCGGATTAGCTTGTTAGCATGATATGAAATGGCAGAGCAAACAGTCCAGGCCCCTCGCTCCCTGCATGCCTCCCCCACCCTCCTTCCCTACCCCTCGGTCCCATTTGCACTCAGTAATTAGTATGCAAATTAGGCCCCGGGACCACACAAGTTCTAGTATATTACAAGGGCTTTATTATGCTCTTGTGAGTACATGATGGAAACGGCCCATGACAGTGTTTATCTCACTACCTCTGTCTTGCCTTCCCCTTTATCTCTCTCTCCTCTACCCCTCTACACACACACACACACACACACACACACACACACACACACCCCTTCCTTAGTATGGTCTACAACCAAGCCCTTCCTGTATCAAACCTCCAAACTTGGTAATAGTTCACTAGATCTTCCTGCCTCTATTTTAAACATACCCAGTGCTGGGAAGCCTGCTCCTTCTGGAAGCCATAGTTCCATACCAATTGTCATAGCTGAAAGAAAATTCTCCCTTTTGCTGTGTTTCTTAATGTATATGGGTGTCCCACATCCCTTTAAGAATCTGTTTAAGAATCTGTTAAGAATCTTTTTCTTGGGCAAGAAAAATACATATTCTCATATACACACCATCATATATTTTGTTTTAGGAACCTTAAATCCATGCATAGAAGGGAATTCATGGACCTTCTTACCTCATAGTGAGCCAAAATTTTGCCTTTCTCACCTTAGGAGTATAGTTCTGCCCTTTGAATCTCTTTGCTATGTGATAAACTGGAAACTACTTAAGATTTCCTAACACATTTCTCAAATTATTCTTTCCCTAAATTTCCCAATCAATGATCACAAGTCATAGTTTCAAGACATCTTTCTAGCTGGGCATGGTGGTGCATGCCTGTAATCCCAGCACTCTGGGAGACTGAGGCAAGACGTTCACAAATTCAAGCCCAGCCTGGGCAATTTAGCAACTTAGCAAGACCCTGTCTCAAAATAAAAAATAAAAAGAGGGGGCTGGGGAGGTGGGGATGTAGCCCAGTGGAAGGCCCTGGGTTTAATCTCCATTACTGAAAAAAATATATTAATATATATTATTATAATAGCAAGGTACCACTGTAAATATATATATTATATATATGTTCATGAATGCTTTTGTTTGCCAACAATTTGTTTCTCAAACAGAAGCATTTGGCAAAATGTTGGTTTTGTTTGCAAACTCTGCATCGGATGACAAACATGACCACAGCCATCTTTCCCACACAAACACGAACTCGGCTATCTTTTCCAAAATTGTAGAACAAATTCAGTTCATGAACTGAGGTACCACTGTGTATATCATTCTGTCCTGACCAAATCTATCCACCCTAGTCACCAACATCCTTTGGTCACAATGAAGCCTAAGTAAGAACAGAATGTTCCCATCTGTTTTTGGTGTGACCAGCTCTCCTTTGTCCTATAGCCTGTATTTCTGCTAAGGTAACATCAGTTCACCTCCCAGAACTCCCAGGTCTCCTTCCCATGAATTCTTCTCAAGGCATAACTTGTCCACCTTGCACTTCCAGAATTTCTACTTTTAGCCTACATGTAGAACAGTTACTTTCTCTGTTATTATATTTCACTTGTGTTCCGACTTGTGGAAGTGATCTTTGAGTCCTGATTCTGTACTCCATTTGTTGGCTGTCCTCAGCCTTGCCTCACTGTAAGTGTGTTAGCCATGTTGTTTATGGCTTCAAGTTGTTGGTTAAAATGCTGAGTAGGACAAAACCTTTTCATATGTCACTGGAGCCTTCTTTCAAAAAAAGATCAATATTTTGGGGTATGGTTATGTGGCCAGAATCTGCCTAACTTTCTCCTATATCTTCTCTCACACCCTCTCTTTTCTGTTTGGTTTACACTATAAACTGGTTTTTAACACCACCACCACCCCACCACCCCCAGGCATGGTACCATACATCTGTCATCCCAGCAGTCCGGAAGGCTGGAGGATCAAAAGTTTGAGCCCAGTCTGGGCAATTTAGTGATTTAGCAAGACTCTATCTCAAAGGGGGTGGGGGCTGGAGATGTAGCTCAGTCCAAAAGCCTGGGTTCAATCCCCAGTACTATTTAAAAAAAAAAAAAAACCTAAAGGGCCAGGGATTTAGCTCAGTGGTGCCACCACCTGCCTCACAAGTGCAAGGTCCTGAGTTCCATCCAGGGTACAAAAAAAACCCTTAAAAACATCTCCCCTTCATCTTGTGTTTCTCCTTAAGCTACCCCCATTTTTCTCCTTTGCTTCTACCTGCATTTCTCAAAAGACTCGTACATGTTTTCATGTCCCATTTAGATGTGAACTGGCTGGGCTGGCTTCTGCTTTCCCCACTCTAATTCAACTGTTCCCACAAACATCAATAACAACCCCAGGACCCCCAAATCCTGTGGCCACTTTTCTGTCTTTGTCTTATCTAATTTAATTTCTGCATTTGGCTCTAAAACCACTGCCTTCTTTAAAATCCATATTCCCTGTCTTGCCACAAACCCAGGATGTGACTCCTCCAGATCTTGCCTATCTCTCTGAGCATTCCTGCTCAGTCTCCTTAGGCAGCTTCTGGTTTTATACCTGCCCGTGAATCCATCAGCTTTCTACTTGTAGTTCTGTCTTCCTTCTTCTTTTTATTCATTTGTTTCATGCTCGTTTATTCAAAATATGTGCCACTGAGCATCTCTATGTGCCATCACTGTATTAGATGGCAAGGATTCATGTAGTATGATCGCCACCTTGAAGGAGCTTGGCTTGTGAATCACAGTATCATGTGGTGAATGCCTGAAGGGAAGAGAGGTATGAAAAGGATGTTATAGGAGAAAAGAAGATGAGTGAGCCAACCTGGAGAGAATGGCATGATTTCATAGAAAAGGCAACACTTAAATCAGCCTGAAAGGATGAGCAGGGATTTACTAAACTCCCCCCAAAAATCTCTCATTTCTGAATCCACTACTTTACCATTGGTCATATGTATTACTGCAATGCTTCCAAAATTTTCTGATGTCCATCTCCCTCCTTACTTTCTCCAACCCGCACTCCTGCCCAACCTATTTGCCACACTGAGCAAGCAGAAAAGTCTTTCCCAAAATATAAGCCTGATTCTTCCTAAAATTCTTGATAACTCCTTTTGCCCATAGGACAAATAATTCCCAACTCTTGACTGTAGTATGCACAGTCTGTCTCACTAATCTGACCGGTTCGCCTGCCTCTTGCTTGGCAGTTGGTCTCGCCCATCGGTTGGTCATAAGGAATCTGGCGTATAGAAGGCATTCTGCCATGTTGGCTTCAGTTGAACTTTGAACAATGCTCCCCTACCCATCCAAGCTCAAAGTCTGTACTTGCTGGCTTCCCAAAGATACCTCTAAGCAGACTCCCTCTCCCATTGCCCACATCTCTTCCCCAGGCTACAGCGAGGCCTCACAGCACAGGCAGAGAACAGGATGACTGTTGCCCAAAGGAGAAGATCAGAAAGGAAGAATCTGTAAAGCGAAAGCACAGAATAATGGGCTTCATGAATACTTAGCATAAGGAAGAGAGGAAAAAAAATCTGTATAGCAGGCAGTTTTTGTAAAGCGTTGAACTGTACCACACATCACCCCCTGACAGGCCCTGATGTTAGCTCCTGGAATGGATCACAAGAGACTCATTAGAAAAAACAAATATTATCGCACGCTGAAATGATTTATGGAGAAAAATGAAAAATTTTGTGTGGTTGTGTTCCCTCTCACTCGCTCCCCCTCGCCTCTGCCTTCTTATGGAGAAGTTATTTATGGCTCCAGACCCTTAACAAGAGAACAGCAAAGCTCTGAGCTGATCACTCCTGCAAACTGCCTACATTTGATTTTTATTAGTGACTTAAAGCTTCCTTTTTTTTCTTTATTGTCCTGGGTGAACCAAAATGCATTTTAATGCCTGCTATTCAGGCCAGACAAGAAATGTGTATGTGGTTCCCGCGTGAGCCAGCCACTCCAGTGTCTCTGTCCAGAACTGAGGGTGATGCAAAGGAGGGAGGGAGAAATACCAAACTCTTGGAGAAGGCAAGTCAGATGCCACGAACAGGGACACCGACGACATATCTCCTCTACACAGAGGCCTCTAGGGACCACAGACTTGTTTCCTTGTTGAGCCAGAGACTGAACCGAGAGTTTCAGACAAGGAAAGGAGATGGAAATTAAAATTTATTGTGTATTTGCAATATGCTAGACATTACTCTAGGTGTTTCTCTCAGATTATTTCACTTAATCTTCCTAACAACTGGGAGTTAGGATCCTTATGCTCAGTGTCCTTAAACTCATTTTATGGAAGAAGAAACTGAACCTCAGAAAAGTCGAGTAACTTAAGTCACACAGCTAGTAACCAGCGGAGCCGGGATGCAGATCTAGGTCTGCAGCACTGTATTTTTTATGTTCCACCACATTCCACATGGACTCATAGGCTGGATCATGATGTCCCTAAAATCAATGTCTGAGAACCTGTTGACATTTCCTCAGAGACCTCTGGCATAGTCCTAGCTTCTGGCAGCCTATCACCTAGTTCCTGCTCGAGGTGATGCTTTTCAAGGCATCCTGGAGCACTGGGTAATAGTTCTAGGTGGTGCCAAGTGCTTCATGCACTGAACAGGGATCTGGGAATCTCTGGGTGGGTCAGGTGCATTCCATTGTGATCTCCTTGCTATCGAATGTTGCAACTGTCAGCATCTTCTTTACCATATGTCTTCTGGTTATAGGTAATTTTATAAAATTAAATCTTGAGAAATTTTTCTCAATAAAAATTGTCCCTATACTCTGGTCCTCTCACTCTCTAGTCTCTCCAGCTGCTTCTCAAACATGTGACGTCAGCACTGGCCATGAACAAAACAGCATGGGCATCAGTGCAGGCCTCAGTGAACTTGTAAGGCAGCTTTACCATAATCACCATTTTTCCTTTCCCTAGATATTTCCACTGTGATTCAGCCATGGGTTCCTATTGTCAACCAGACAGTTAACAAAGAGGCACAGGAAATCTCAGTAGGCAGGAGCTAAGTCTTCCGTCTGTATCTGGGTGCCACCAGTCCAAGATCATGTCCTCCCTGAGGACATCATTGGAGGGTTATAAACTGAACTTCGAGTTTAAAAAAATGCCCTGTTAGTGCCTCTGTACTTTGGGCTGTAGGATGGGGAGGATGTTGGTAGTGGTCACTAGGAAGTAGGAGCGATGGCAGAGATGGTCTGAGAATCACGGCACGAGTGCACAGTCCCAGTTAGCCCTAATCTGTGCATTCCTCTCTGCAGTGGCCCCCAGGGGAAGCTAGGGTCCTCAGAAGAGAAGATGGTGATATTAACAACAAGGGTGGTGGGGCAGAGGGGAGGCCATGGAGGCTGCTCCTCAGTGTGACCCGTAACTCACTCTGACATCTGAACAGAAGGCATAGCTGCTGATGAAGGATCAGACCACCCCCCTACACCCCACTTTGCATTTACCCACAGGAGAACAGGGAGCCAGACTTGGTACAAAGCCAGCAGTTCCTCTAGAACCCCAGAGTCCCTTGGCAAGTTGGGCTGGACCAAGAAGCATGGAGCGGAGAAAGGAGCGGGCACCCTCAGTGGGCCTGGAGCCGGGCAGCTGAGCCTCCCCTCGGGGTTCAGGTCCTCCCAGGCTCCCTCCAGGGCCACCCCTCCGGGCCTCATTCCTAGAGGGCCAGTCTCTCAGCAGGGTTGCTAGGTGCGGTGAGCCTGACGCCTGCCACTGGCTGGCCTAGGCTCTGCCTGGAGACCACTGGGGAGGCTGGGAAAAAGGAGCTGCATTATTTGGTTGATCCCTCCCTCCCTCCCCCAGCCTCCGCACAGTGAGCTTTCCGGAGGGATGGTTATGAGCCAGCCCATCCCCAGGCCTTCCTCTTTGTGTGGAGACCTCCCCGTCAGACCCCCCACCTTCGCTGGCTACCCCCTCCCCCTTCCCCCCAGTTCAGCAGAGCCAGAGTTAAGCCTGGGGTTAATGCCCAGTGACACCTGCAGGTTGGCTAGTTTTGTTGACATGGGGTGGGGGGAGGGGAGGGGTGATGGGGGAGATCGTTGGTGGCTTTATTATGGAGAACTCAGCAGGCCTGGGGCATTCTATTGTCCAAGTGGCAAATAAATAAATAGGAGAAAGTAAGTCTTCCCCATGGCTTACCAACGGGAGGTTAACAGCTGGACATGACATGACAAATTGGGCATTTTTCTTTGGGGACTGATCCTTACAGCAGCTAGCAGGGAGAATGAGAGAGAGGAGGGGGGAGTTAGAGAGAAAGTGAGCGGAGCACAGAACAGGCTAGTCACAGAAGTCCAGGCCGAAGCCATGAGCACATGTCCGTGAGTACATGACTGGAGTGTTCAGGCAACATGGCATCACATTTTGGCCCTTAAAAAAAAAAAGCAAAACAAGCATTTTGGGTGGGAGCCTCAGAAGTAAATCCCAGAGCCTCTACTCCTGAGTATCTGACTGTAGGGGAGAGGCCCCTGGGATCTCTTGCCCCAGACCTCTCCCCCTCCTGCTAAACGGAAAACCAAAAAGTGGACTCAGCTGCACCCTAAAGAATCCCCTCCCTCCTGGTGGGTGGCATGGCCAGGCCACTGACTGTGATGGAGCTGGCCTCCGGCCATCATACCCAGTTGGCTGGAATAGTCCTAGCTGGGCAACAGAGCCTCCTACTTGTCTCTGTAGCCGGGATCAGGAAGCAGTAGCACCCCTGTGTCCCAGCCCACCTTTCTCTTCCCCAGGGAGTGCCAGGAGGAAGTCTGGAGGGTCAGAGGAGATAACCCTTCTCTTCCTAACAGCGATCTCAGTCACCCACTGCAAGTTGGAGTAGGAAACAAAAGCAACTGGAGAATCTCTGTCAGGCCCCGATGTCAGTTAAGCCAAGACACTGGCCATCATCTTCTTCTGAGGTAGCAGATTGTCATGGTCAGTAGCTTGTGCTCTGGACTCTGACAGACCTAAGATACAGTCCTGCTCTTCTTCTGGGCCCTGTGGTTGAGGCATGCTGTTTAACTTTGCTAAACCTTAGTTTCCTTTAGATAATATAGAGATAATACCAGCACTTCTGCGTAGGCCTTGGTGAGATTTGAACGGGTTAATGCATGGAAGTGCTGAGTGCAGAGTCTGGCGTATGATAGATCCTTTATAAATTCCACTCAGTACTGCTCTGGGGCCAACCAGCATTTGCCTCCCCCTGTCACTCTGTATTTTAAGATTAAGTGGGGCCTGATGAAACTTCATCTGGTGAAGAAGGAATTGTGTAGCCAGTTCACATTCACAGAAGTTACATCTCCGTGGTCTCCAAAGGCTGGGTATGATTCACCTAGAGCCCCCCTAGAACACTGCATTCAAGAACCACCTTCTTCCCTTCCTCGTTCTAAGACTCGTGCTTCTCGAAGTGGCTGCAAGACACACCTTGCTGGTAGCAATTCTGCCCCATGCCATTCCATGGGAGACGCCGAGCCAGTATTCCAGGGTACTTAGAGGGAAGGAAGGATGACTGACTCTCAAGAGCACTTGTTGTATGTTCCGGAAAACAACCTCTCCATTATCCTTCTGGGACCAGAGAAATACCACAGGAAAATGGTGAGAAAGAGTTGACTTAATTTTTTTGTTTGGTTTTGTTTTGAGGCAGGGTCTTGCCATATAGTTCAGGCTGGCCTTGAACTCACTATGTAGCCTGGGCTGGCCTCAGACCTGTGGTGATCCAGCTGCCTCAGCTTCCTGAGTACTGGGATCAAGAGCTGACTTAATTAATAGATTTAAGAAATACTTACTGAACACATGTCAAGTGCCAACATAGCTCTCAACCCTGGAAACAGAGTTGTAAACACAAAATTTTTTTTAAAACAGTCATAAACAAAGCAAATGGGCACGTCTGTCTTCATGGAGCTTACACTAGGGAGGCCTAGAATTGCCTCTTCCATCTTCTCAGCATAGCAACAGGCCATTGTGATCTTTGATGCTCTTCCTGTTGGATTCAAATCAGGTTGCGAAGGAGAGCCATTGCAAAGGGGCCAGGGGCATGCACAAGACAAGAGAGAAGAGCCAATGCAACACAGGCTACCTTCACCTAGAGGGAGACAGTTTCTGATGATTCCCAGAAGCTTGTGGAGGGAGGTTTGAGAGGAGGGGGAGGAATGTGGAAAAGGAAGCTACAGTGTATTCCAGGCTTATTCCATGCCAGAAATGTCAGGCACCTTACATACAATGTCTCACTTCACCCTCTGAAGGCAGATATTTTTCCCCCATTCAGATAATGGCAATGAGATTCAAAAGAAGAAAGGACTTATCCAAGCTGCATGGTCAGGAAATGACAGGAACTAGGTTTGAATCCAGACCCTTTGTTCTTTCCTCTGCCCTGTACCTCTCATATGGTTTGCTGGACAGAGCCTGCCAGAGGGTGCAAAGGCAGCAGAGGAGGCAGAGGACAGGAGAGTTTACCAGGGCAGAGAAGTGCTTAAAAGGGTAAAGGACAAGAGAAGTCTTGGGGGACCTAAAGATGGGTGAGATGTCTGAGCCTCACTGCAACAGCATACTGCAACTTCTTCATCAGAACACCTTTACCTTTGGTCCTGGCAAATCCTTTATGCAAAATGATGGAGAACCTGAACCTATGGACTAGCTTTCTGAAGGTCATTGCGGGACCACAGAACCAAAGGGATGGGGGGGGGCATAGAGAAAGGAGGTTTGAAAGCTGTCAAGCCTCGACATGTGACAAAGACAATATGCTGAGCACACCATGATGACTCTCGCTTGTGGTGGGCACCAGATGCAAGTGTGAGAAGAACCGGATAGCTCACTCTCGGCTTTGGTTGCTCTCGACCAGAACCAAAAGGCCAAATCTCTATCCTCCTCCCCAAGCCTGGAGCCTTGGCTCAGTGGCCCATAGCCCAACCTCAGGGTTCGCATGGCCAGGACTTCTACCTGGAGAATCACCTCTGCCATAATGATCTGAGAGCAGGAGCCACACAGGAGCTTTCTCCTTCCAGGAAGTCCCTTCCCCCATCCCTCTGCTACTCACTCCCCTATATAATATTCCACGTTAGAGCTCATAAATGCTGCTGCGGGTCCCCAGCCTGATTGAATTTGGAAGCCATTGTTTACAGACGTCTGGCTGTACAGGGGGATTTATTGAATTTTCCATGAAATGTTGCTCCCCTAATGCTGTAAAAGGCAAGCAACCCACATCAGAGGAGCCCTGTGTTACAGGATCATGTTACCCCGAGATGGAGTGCTTGCTTCACAGTCATTGATGCACCAACCTCTGGCTCTCGGAGGTCAAGAGAGGCTTCAGAGATCATGCCTGACCCCTCCCTGGCACCCCACAGCTGGGACTTCAGAGCCAGCCTCTGCCTCTCCATTCCTCTCAGCTCACTGGCAGACTCTGAAACATCTCTCCCCAGTTCACCCCCACTTCATCCCACCTGCTATTTACTGCTCTCATCAGACTGCTACATGACTGCAGCCATTACTCATTGCAGTCCTTTTCTACCTGCCCTAAGCCCTGATTCATACCTCTGAGTGCAGGTAACACATAGTAGGTGTTCAACAAATAAACAAAAGAAGGAAGAAGGATGGACTCAAGGTGTTCTTGAGTGTCACAGGTTGAGAAGGACCCTTCTTCCAGGGCCACAGGCACAGGAGGCCCTGGAACCTATGAATACAAGAGGCCTCAGACAGAAGACAGCCCAGCCACCAGCCCCGTGAGAGCTGACATGGAAATGTGTCCTTGTAGTGTACCATAAAATGCAACCAGGCCAAGTTTTCCCTGTGTTAAAAATCACCTTCTTTAAACCTCATCATCTTTGAGCTTCTGTCCCTTCACTGCGACATTGCTCAAAGCTTTATTTATATTTAACCACCTCCACTTCCCACCACTGGCTCTTTTCTGCCATCATCCTTACTCTATTGAATCGATTCTCTTGAAGGTCATTAATCTGAATCCCCAAGTTCATGCGAATCCTCACCCTTCTTAAGGTCTCTAACCCTCCTGAAACCCCTTTCTCTCTTGGTGTCCTTTGTACCATGCTCCTGGTTTCTTTTACAGACAGCTCCTTCTCAGTCTTCATCCTCCTCCCACCTTGAACAAAAGGAAGTGTTTCCCAGTGTTCTGTCTTTGACCCTCCTTCCTTGGTGTGCACTTTAATCTCATGAGCTCATCCATTCCTCTGCTCAGCTAGCATCTTTATTTAGAGAACTCCTGCATCTAAAACTTCAAATCCGACCTCTGCTACTCTGCTCCCATTTTTCTAACTGCCAGAAGGATGTCCTCAGTGCTGTGTTCCATAGACATCTCAAAACTGAATCTATCCTTTCGCCCCTACCCCATGATAATGCCCCCTCAGCAGGCCCTGTTTCTGTTGATGACATTATCATCCTCAATTCCTCAGTCATGAAATCTTGAAATGGTCTGTGGTACAGATGTTCTTGACCTATATACTACTGCATAATGAATAGCTCCATCTGGGCTCTTACCACAGCCATTAGTACCCCAACACACACACACACACACACACACACACACACACACACACCCCTGAGTACACAACTTGTCCCCTTTCTTCCATTTATTGCTACATAGACAGTATAGTACTAGTGTCCTCCTAGGCACCTAGGGCAGAAAACGTTATCTGCTATCTTCCATCTTCAAGTCACATCTCCCATGTCCCACCAGTTATTAAATCCTATGGATGCCTTATCATCTCTTATTAATGATCCCTTATTTCCATCTCTGTTACTTAGTTTAGGTCCTCAATTCAGTGTATTTCACTTATATTTCCTAAAGTTCCTCCCAAGTAGTGTTCACCATCCAATCTCCTTACTGCCCATCTTCCACCCTGCTGCTAGCACGGTCATACTAAAATATCACTCAAATATCTGCCGGAAACCCCCCAGTGGCTCCTCATTGCTTCCACCATAATATCCAAGCTCTCTGATGCCTCTTAGCATTTGCATATATGATTCCCTTTACCTGGAATGCTCTCCTCCCCCGAAGCTCTCCATCTTGACCCCTTCTTCACCCAGCCTCCATCTGGTACTCTACCAATCATTCCTTAACACCCACCTCAGAGGACCTCCCTCTGTGAAGTCTTCCCAACCCCACCAGGCATAAGTGAACCATTTTCCACTAAGCAGCTCCGCACTTCGTTCATGCCACTATCAGAGCAGATGGGAAATAGCATCGTAATGTTGTGTGCTCATGGCCATCTTCCCTAACCAGACAATATCTTATGGGTTTCACTGGTCCTGGCACCTAGCATAAGACCCTGCAGGTAGGGAGCTCTTTGAACAATTACTAAATGAAAGACAGTTTTAAGTGAAAGAGGTACAGCATACATCTACAAGTGGGATTTTTTTTTTTTCTCTCCGCACCTTGTTTTTGGTTCTCAAAAAGGGTGGACTCTAAGAGTGCTAGTCTGTCTCGCATCCTACTGCTCCTAGATTTAGTCCAGGGTTTCCAGAGGTAGCAGGTTTTTATCAGCCATGAGTTCCTGAAATCTTGGAACGCCTGCCTCTCCTACCAGCCTGATGTCTGATGCTGCCTCCCCGTTGCAATGACCCTTTCCTCTCCTTCCTCCCTCTGGCTCTTCGCTGGGGAGTGCAGTGTGCCAGATGGGCCTCTAAGAGAAAACACTGATGCTCCAGAGAGACCATGTGTTCCCCATGTTAGGCAAACATGCCAAGCTGCAGGGATACCTGTGGGAAGGGTCTCAGCCAGAGATGGGGAGCACCCCCACTCCAGCCTGTTCGCCAGCAGACACCTCTCACCCTGAGGAGGGGGTGGGCAGTGGCTCTGAAGAAAAGTGGTAGGATGTTGTTTTTTCAGATTTCATTGGTTTATTTATCCTATACCTGGGTGCCATCCATCCAACCTCCAAAAGGAGAAGCAGCTAGGGCTCCAAGCCACCATAGGAGCCCTGTCCTTAGCCTACAGCTCCCCAAGGACCTGGAACCAAGCAAGTTTGACATTTGTCCGCTACAGGATAAAAGCCTGGGAGGACTTCGGGTCTTGTGGCTCCACTTCCCAGAGAGATAGAAGGAGAACAAACAGAATAGGAGGGCACAGGCAAGGCCCCTCCACTGTCCTTCCCTTGGCAAGGCCAGGAGGTACAGAGAGTCTCAGGAAGGTAGGCCACCACTGCTTCAGCGTAGAAGCCCAAAGGACCCAGGTTCAACTCTCCTACCCCAGCCAAGAGGGGCAGATGTAAGGTGGAGATATTTGGGGTCATGGAGACATTCCCCATGGGGGAGACCACTGTGTGCCAGTCTTGGTGTATGCATTAGCTTGGAAGGCTACTGAGCCATTCACCTGACTATAGCTTTGCAGAGTTCGGGCAGCATTCAGCTCCCTGAATGAAGAGACAACAGGGCAGAGTTCCTCCCATGGGTGCATGGGAGACTCTGAGGGTGTCTCATCAGTGATGGGCTAATGGGAGGAGTAAGAAATGGGAAAACTGACAGAAAAAGATATATTGAAGATGAAGAGATACAGAAAGCTGCTTTCTGTCCATCCTGAGGAATAGGACCTACCCCAGAGAGCAAAAGGCTGGAAGCCCAAAACTTCCTGCTGATCTTTACCTTACCTTGTCCCAGCCCTGAAGTTGGGCCCCAGAGCTATGCCGAAGTATAGCACAGCCAGGCAATGAGTTGGGTTTAATCCCCACCCTTTTAGTCCTAAGCCTACTGTGGCTTTGGTGGCAACTCAGAGGAGAAGCTCAGGGAGTTATTGGGCCTGTATTGTCCCTGTGATGCTTCTCGTGGTCGGACTGGATCCCTATTCATCTCATCCTTGCTCCCTGTACCCACCTCCTGAGTGTCACCTGAGCTATAGTCCCCAGAGCCATGTGAACTCTGAAGCAGACCTATCACTCGGGCCACTCATGGCATTGGATATTCCCAGCACCTCTGCAACAGCAGAGCAGGAATTAAAGTCACTGTTAAAAAGTCCCACTGCCAAAAGTGGCCCTCTCACTTACCCTCTGTGCCTCTGGAAGTGGCACCCAAGCTCACTGTCATCATCACTTCTTGTCTTTACTTATCACTCCCATGTAATTGGACAGTAAGTCCGACCTATTCTTTCCCCTACTCTTTCCCTTCCCATGACTCCTACGGGGGCGGGGCTCTCCCCTGACCCTACCTCCCAAAGATAACCCTTTTAACTGTCTGATATTGTATTTCTCTTTTTTTAATGCCAAATGGAAGAGGCACAGGCCTTAGGATCAGGACTACTTGAATTTGGACTCTGGCTTTCCTGCTTAAAGCTGTGTCACTTTAAACTAGGCATGGTGGCACACACCTATGATCCTAGCACTTGGGAGGCTGGAGCAGGATTGTCATGAGTTCAAGGCCAGCCTGGCCTAGATAGTGAGCTCAAGGCCAATCTGAACTACATAGTGAAACTTTGTGTCAAGAAAACAGAAAACAAATAAACAAAAAGCTATGTGACTTTGAGCTTCGTTTCCTCATCTGTGAAATAGGCTTTCATACAATCTACTTCATGGGACAGTAGTGAGGGTTCTGGAGATATGGTAAGGAAGATGCTTAGCATAATGCCTCATGTGTAGTAAGACTCAAGAAATATCAGCTACAAAAAAATAGAGAAAGAAATATCAGCTTAAGATGTGTTGAAAAATAACAAAGACCATACAGACAGGGCCTACATACCACTTCCCCAGCTTCCCCACCGTGAACATCTTAGCATCACCATGGCAAATTCATCAAAACTAAGAAATTACCATTGGTACAATGTTATTATTAACCAAGGTATTAAACTACTGTTCATTAACTTAAACGCTGTATTTGGATTTCCCTAGTTTTTCCACCACTGTCCTTTTTCTATTCCAGAATCCAATCCAGGACATCATTCCATTTGAGTCATGTTTTTTCCACTTATCACTTTATTGTGAACACTTTCCACTTTCATTAAATATGCTTCTAAAAATCTTTTTCTAATGATGCTAAAGTAGTTCATTGTTCAATGTATTTTAATGTTTAACCATTCTTCCTTTGATGAGTATTTAGATGGTTTCTTTCTTTCTTTCTTTCTTTTTTTGCTATAATTTTTTTTTCTTTTTTGGTACTGGGGATCGAACTCACGACCTTGCACTTGTGAGGCAGGTGGAGGCACCACTGAGCTAAATCCTTAGCCCTCTTGTTTGCTATTATTAGTAACATACTGGTGAGCATTTTTGCACATGCATTTTAAAAGAATTTTTGATAATTTCCTCAGGTCAGAGTCCTGGGAAATAAGTTATTTGGTCAAAAAGTATGAACTTTTAAAAAGCTGTTGATACATATTGATAGACAGCCTTCCAGAAGGGTTATACCAATTCACAATCTCATCAGCAGTGAATGATTATGCCCATTTTCTTAAAACATCATCCACATTATCAATTTTTAAATCTTTACTAATTTGATTGACTAAAAATAATTCTTAAAAATCTTTATGCATTATTGTAACAAACATTCAATTAGCTTTCCCACCTCCAATTCACCTTGTACATCCACCACATCATAGAGCCTAGGATCACTTTGACTACATTAAGGACTTAGTATTCATTTTGCCAGCAGTTTCTCTGCTCAGAATCCTTCAGCCCTGCTTCCCACTTGGCTACTCCACAAACTAGAATTTCTCACACTGCCATGTCCTCAGGCCAAGCCTTCTTGTCTCCTCCTACCATACATGTCCATTTTAATCTCACAAGAAATGAAACTGGAAGAGCCACCCCCATGAGGGCCTGCCCAACTCAGAGCTAGAGCTGTCTGATGTGTGCCAGCAGCAGTCATTGCCCCTCTGGAGCTGGGGAGAGACCATAAGAACATAAACAGCAGAGTAATGAAACAGGAAGTGTAGATGGTCTGCTCTGATAAACCTCCCCCAGATTTAGCAGGCTGTGAACCTGAGAACGTGGAAACCCCAAGTCTTGTAACTGGCCTCATTTAGACTCAAACGTGTCCATCTCATCATATCCTCAGGAATGAAAACACAACTCTTAGCCAGGTGTGGTTGTGCACATCTGTAATCCCAGCACTCTGGGAAGCTGAGGAAGGAGGATCACAAGTTCAATCCCAGCTTGATCAACTTAGCAAGAGGATGTCTCAATAATGGGGATGGGGTGCAGATGTAGCTCCATGTCAAGACCCTGGGTTCAATCCCCCACCACTACTCCCAAACAGCAACTCCTCCTCTTCAACCTCTTGCCAGACCTGCCCTCCTCTTCTTTCTTTGCTTCCCATTTCCCTAGTCACCTGAGAAGGAATGGAAGTAGTGCCCAACTCCTCTGCCTTCCTCACTCTGTCCAACCTCTCACCAGTCACCAGGCTATGTCTCACTGTCCCTCTCTTAGTACAGGTTACTGCAGCAGCCTCTGAAATGTTACCTTACTCCTATCTGCCTTCTTCACTCCACTCCCTGCAGCAAGTTATATCAATGCAAATCTGGCGGGGTCCCGTCCCTAATTAAAAACCACCAGTCGCTCCCCTTTTCTATCAGAGCAAAGCATAACTTCCTCAACACAGCCTAGAAGACCATGTATGCTATGGTCTCTACCACTTTCCCAGCCTAATCTCCCACACTCTCCTCAAACTCCATGCTGAATTACTGTTTCCCAAGGGATTCCATGTCCAGCTGCTTGCCTTTGTACATGCTGTCCCCTCCTCCTTCTCCCCATCTCTTCCTCCTCCACATTCCCAACTCCTGTCAACCCCAAGATCTCTGTCAGATCCCAGCTTAGACTCATTTCCTCTGGGAAGCCTTCTCTGGCCACCCCCAAGATCAAGACTGGTGCTACTTTTGTGTATTTCCACATCAGTCCATACTCACCCCCTTTAATAAGGTTATTTAGTTTAAAATATTTGCTTCATTATTTCTCAACAAAATTGTGTGCTCACTGATACTAGTATTATATTTTGCATACTATTTGTAGCATAGAATCTTGAAGGTAGTGTTCTACAAACATTTATTGACTGTAAGTGAATGAATGAATGCTCCAAACTATTCAGCTACCCATTCCTGACATTCTCTGAGCCTCAGTTTTTCACTTGCTAAACATGAGATAATGTATTTTTAGCCATTGTACTCTCTGAAAAGCTGGAGGAATGAAGAGCTATGAGACGCTCTTAAGCCAAGGGCATGAGTCCAGTGTCTGTTTGGTTTCTGTACAGTTCACCTATCAACCTAACAGGAAGAGATAATTATTGATACATTATAGAGAGATCCATGATAGACAAAGTAGGAGGGGACTAAAGAGAACTTTCTAGAACAAATATATGTTCGGCTAGTACCTGAGGATACCTGTTATACTATTCAGGGTTCAAGCAAGAAATAAAGTCCCACAAATGAGGTAACTGAGGAAAATTTAATGAAAGGACCATTTACAAAAAGAAGGTGAAGTACCCAAGAGCTGGAAACAGCAGAGGTTGAAGGAGCAGGTGCCAGATCCCAGAAGAACTGTAATTATGACCATGGCCGCAGGAGGACCTGTGACCTTCCGGAGAGGAATGCTAACTCATGGTGGCAGAGAAGGAGCCAGAGCAGAGCAATATTTGCCCAGCTGTGTCTCGTGTCCCGCTATCTAGTGTCCTCAATGTGTTGAACCCACCAGGAATCCTAAAGGCAATGGTGCTTGGTTGAGGCTGTGCACAGGAGTCAGCTTCCAAGGCATAGAATAGGAAGGAAAAGGATGAAGTGTGAGTCCATGGGGGCAGACACAGACAGCCAGTGCCTGCCCCGAGAATGGAGCAAGGATGGACATGAGGATGGCTGGGCCTCTTGTCCACCTGGCCCTCACTTGGAGCAAAGAGCAAGAACCTCTACAGAGCAGAGCCCAGAATCTAGGGAGCTCTCAGCCCAGTGACCATTGAGGAAAGACTTGGGCAAAAAAACAGCAACAACAACAAAGAGCAACTGCTTGGAAGTACTCTCACCTACCCTTACCCCTTTGCTATCTAATTCCTCTAGCATAGCACCAGGCTCCAAGCTAACACAGAGGAGGAATCCTGGCAGGCATTTCAAGTTTACACTTTTTGCTCTACTCATACTCAACAAATCTGAGAACCTGCTGACAGCTTCTTTGGTGTGCACTGAACAAAAAGCCCTAATGTCAGGCCCAAGTACAGGAAGCAGTTGGGCTGAAGAAGATTCCATTGATCTGGGACTTGGAATTAACTAGAAGAAAATGGAGAGTCAAGAAGATCTAGCTTTTCCCAAGAAATGATCCCAGATAAAGCTCTGGGGTTCTGGAGGCAGTGTCCTGCAACAGAGCAGTTCCTTGCATGCTGCCAAAGGGACTGTGAGGCCAGTCTGGGTTGCAGCCAGAAATGCAAAACAAGCAGGTAGAAAATGGCTTTCCCAGATCACCTTCTCCACCCACCTCGTCACTCTCTTTGGTCTCTTCCTCGCTATCTCCACTGTTTCCATTGTTCTAGCTCAGCCCTGTCCTCAGCCCTTCTCTTAGATTTCTGTGATAGCATCTTATCTAGTCTCTCTGCCAACAATTCCAATTCCTTAATTCCCCTACTGTATTTCTAAACTGCAAAGCCTCATTCCTCACCCTTTCCTTAATACCTCTCAATGGCTCCTTTTGGCCTATAGGATCAAATCCAGACTCTTTAGTACAGCTTTCAAAGTCCTTTATGACCTGACCCCACCAAACTCCTCAGTCTTGGTCCCTGTGGCTTCTCATTGCATGCCCTAAATTCTGGCTATCCCAAACTACTTCCTTTGATGGTGCTTATTAATGATTACCTCAGCCACTTTGCACATAGCATTCCCTTTCCCTAGAAAGCCCAGAGTCCCATGATCCACCTGTGGAACTCCTGCTCATTTTCCAAGACCCTGCTCAAGTGACAGGTCCTCCTTGAAGCCTTCCTTGGTGTTACTGGTTGTTCCTTCTTCCTTTGTGCTTCTACCTAGGACTTATTTCTATCACCACACTATTTTCTAATTATTTCTCCATGTTTTTTCCTCTACCAGACTATGAGCATCTTAAAGACAGGTACTACATTTCCTTAGATCTAGCACAATGCCTGTCACATGAAACGTGATTTGTAGCCAATTAGTAATGACCTGGGTAGACTATGACTCCCCTGTCTAGCTGAAGACCTGACTTCTGCTTTCTGGTAAGCCTGACTGGCTGAACCTATTCAAGACATCTCCTTCCCTTTCATCTTTTCCCGCCTGCTCCTAATGTTCACTTTGAACCAAAGTCCCCCTCTGGACAAATGTTGCTGGACGCGGGGGCGGGTGGGGGGGTAGGCAAGGAGCTTACCCCAGACTGAGCTGAATGCCCTTGCCCACTGGGAGCCCCAAGAGGCCAGAAATGGCAAAGATCTGTGTACTATGGGGGAACATGGGGCCTTGTTCTGCAGCTCTCTAGGGACTGAGCTAAAGGAACTTTTCTGCTTAGCTCTGAGGTCTTACCAGTTTTTTTCAGACTAAACTTGAGAACTGCTAGGAGCTGTCTGCCTTCTTGCTTCTTAGGACCTGATTGTCATACGATCGTGAGGACCTTGACTCGGGAATTCTGGCCCTCCCTGTAGGGTGCACCAGGTTTCCCTTTACCACTCATCTGACACTTTTATATTTCAATATCTCTTCCATGTTTTCACTCTTCTCCTCTTCTCCTCCCCTTCCTTCTCATCTTCTTTCCTTCTGTTCCTCCGTCCAACTGTACGTGTCCTAAACATGTCCTTTCTTCTCTTCCTCCCTCCTCCCCTCTCCTCTTTCCATTCTATTCCATTCCTTGTCTCCTCCACCTCCTTTCTTTTCCTCTTCCTCCTTCTCCTCTTCTTTCCTCTTCTTCTTCTTCTTCTTCTTTTTCTTCTTCTTCTTCTTCTTCTTCTTCTTCTTCTTCTTCTTCTTCTTCTTC
>NW_004624906.1:454293-487882 GCF_000247695.1 Heterocephalus glaber
TTCTTCTTCTTCTTCTTCTTCTTCTTCTTCTTCTTCTTCTTCTCCTTCTTCCTCTTCCTCTTCTCCTCCTCCTGCTCCTCCTCCTCCACTCCCCTTCTTTTATACTCCTGGTTCTTGAACCCAGGGCCTCATGCCTTGCACATACTAGGCAAGCACTCTAGTGCTGAGCTGAACCCCTAGACCCTTTTCAAATTTTTTGTTTTGAGACAGGTTCTCCCTGAGTTGCTCACCCTTGCAGTCCTCCTACCTCAGCCTCCTGAGTAACTGCGTTTACAGGTGTGTGCCACCACATCCGGGATGTCCTTTATTTTTTTCACCCCCTCCCCCCCATAAAATCCTGGGACTTGTAATTCTCTCTTTCTGGAATGCCTTTATTTTCTTTTCTACCTCCTAAAAACCAACTTGCTTTTCAAGGCCAGTTCCAAACATCACCTTCTCCAGGCTTCATGGAATCACACCCTTCCTGGAATGCTCAGGTCACCTGCATTTTACTCACAGCAGTCACTGAGTCCACCCTAGGCTGGCAGTGTTTATTCTAATCCCCTCATAAAGTGTAAGCTTCTAGATAGAAATGATTCAGCTTTACATCCTGCATAGTGCTTTGCACACAGTAGGCACTCCATGAATATTTATTACATTGAATTGAAATAACTTGAAACTCAGAATCATTCATATTCATTTATTCATTCACTGAACAGACCCTGATTCGGGAATATATATGACTATGTCTTTCATAGATTTCCCCAAATACTTTTCGATTCATTTATATTTTCTGCTAGAGCCATCACTTGGGATAATGAATTTCTTACCTTCACTGGCCACTGTATAAAATAGCAAGCACCTTTACTCATCCCAAATGAGCTCAAGTTGCAAAGCAAACCCACTTTGCCTACAGTTTCAGGATTTTGTGAATGAGCCTCTAGTCACCTTCTCTACACCACTTGGGATTTCCTTCAAGTCCTCAGCAGCCTTGAGTCATTCAGCCTTCACTGCTAGGAGGCTTCTCAGGCTCTGGATCTTCTCCAGGACAGGGCGTGAGGGCACAGCTGAGCCCTGCAGGTAGGACTGTCCAGCAGACACCTCAAGCAATCTGTGCACCTCTGTCTTTGATCTCTTATTCACAGTTCTCTTAGCTCTTGGCCAACAGCCTCAGGGAACTGTCTAAATGAAGAAGGATTTCCAGATCCTTTGCCAGAAACCATTCAGAGGCTGACCATGCAGAGTTGAGCATGGGGAGGGGGTTTTGATGTGTTTATCACAAAAGGCATTGCCTTGCACTTGTCTACATTTAATTGAGTCTGTACCCTTTTGCCCTGAAATCTTCCTGCCAACTGGATCCAGAGGAAGCTGGAGAACAGCCTCCCCTAGCTCATCCCCTACCATATAGACAGATGCACACCAAGGGCTATACCTTGGGCTATGTGCCTGGGGCTCTTTCTGGCACTGTGTGAAATATGATTCTCTCCTATTTCTCCCTGTCTAATTGGACTCAAAATGTATAAGACTTTGTCTAAGTCTTCAAGGATCTTATGGCAGGCTTGGGGAAAAAAATATGACACATATGCTAGTACTATTAGCAGTAACATCTGCTTATTGGATGTGTCTTACATGCCAGACTCTTGATATATAATCTTTATATTGAGCATTAAGTTTAAGCTTTACAACAACCCTTCAAGGTGACTATTTTAACTCCATTTTTCAGATAAAGATACAAAGGCTCAAAGAGGTTAAATAGCTTCCCCAGATCACACAGTCAGTTCACAAAGCTAGAATTCAGACCAGGTGTGTCTTACTCCAAAGATAGTGTCCTTTGACACTATATTACATGGTTTCAATACATAAACATCAGTATAATGTAGAAAAGCACAGCTGAAAGTGGTAGTCATTGAACTGTTCAGGTCTTTCTGAGGTTACCTGTCACCTGTCTAAATCTAATCTAATCTGATCTTTTCACACCTGAGCTTAAATTATTTTTCCTAAGAGACGCTTTCCCCAGCCCCCATTACTCCTCCCAGTAACACCTGTCCTTGTCCCTTGAAGCCATTAGCCAACTGTGTAATGCTTTCTTTTTATGCTGGAAAGCAAATCCCTGAGGGCAGGGACTGTGACACTTTTGTTCATTGTTTTGTCCTAGTGCCCAGCCTAGTACCTAACATACACTAGATGCTCATTAAACCTGTCTTCCTCAGAATAGCTCTGCCTGGGAGCTTCTTGTGCTTTCCTACCTGCCCTTCTCCCCTACTGGGAGAAGAACTCCCTTGGCCAGCCCTCCCCTGCCATGTGCACCTTGCCTCAGGAACTTCCTCTGTGGCTATGAGTCCAGTGATCCTCAGCCTCCATCCTCAGCCTTCCAGTCTCTTGGCTATCCCAGGACTTTGATTCACACTTCCATGCTGTTTTGTGGAAGCAGGGCTCCCCCTCCACCCCAGCAGGGCAGGTGCTGACAGGAGCAGCCAATAGCCAGGATACCAGGTTTCTCTTTGCTAAGCTTTTTCCCTGGAATGATTTAAGGCCCTGAACAGATAAGTGAAGAGCAAACCCGCAATGAAGTCAGCACTCTGCTTATTAAGTGGAAAAAGCTGTGCTCGGCTTATTGAAATCTTCATTAGACAGATATATAGAGATGAGAAGGAGGAGGGAGGGCAGGCCGCACCACCAGATCGGATGGGGCCAGCTCAAGCGAGCCAGGCAGGAGGTCTCAGGGGAGGTCTCAGGCCAACCCAGAAGGAGGGTCATGGGAGCAGGTGGGTAGTTCACATTAGAAGGGCCACAGCTCTGACTCGTGGGATGGAAGAGCAGAAGGAAAGGGGCTGGCCTGGCTCCAGGGAGCTTTGCCACTGGAAGCTGCTAGCTCTTGCGGCAGTGGGTGGAGGGGACTTTGGCCCTATGGGATCTCAGATCTCAGCCCACTTCTCCACATCAGTGACACTCTCTTTGTTCCAAGGACATAACTTTTTAAGAACCATGCCCCAATGCATTTCCCCACTGTGCTGTCAGGAAAAAAGGGCCTGTAAAGAGAAACCGCCCTGTGACACTCTCTCTCTCTCTCTCTCTCTCTCTCTCTCTCTCTCTCTGTCTGTCTCTCTCTCTCTCTCTCTCTCTCTCTCTCTCTCTCTCTCTCTCTCTCTCTCTCAGGGGCTCCATGCTCTGCCTACATCTCTGTGAACCCTGAGCACCTCCAGAAGGGTTTTGCCCGGGATGGAGCTGAGGGTCCTCCTCAGAGCCCATCCTGGTGGCCTCAGCAGAGCTGGAGCTTCAGAATGGGGACTTGAAAAAGGTTGTAGCCATTTCGTGACAATATCACCTCCTGAAAGATGGTGAGGACTGGTGAGCAGGAAGTGAGTCTAAATCAGCCCATATCCCCATCACTAACATAAAGCCTGGCCCCTAACAGGAGTTCTTAAATACAAGAACTGAATGGCTGAATGAGTGAAGAGTCTGCCCCTCTCTCTCTTCAGATATTGAAAGGGGACAAATCACAATGTGACTGGAGAGGTAGATACTATTTCCCAAACAATAAAAAGACCCTCAAGTTTTTCCAATAACTCTAGATTATTTAGTTTGACTCCTGAGGGGAGAGGTGGGAATGACTAAATGAATAAGAGAAACGATACTGGCAGGAACACATATGAACAGAACAACAAAGATAGTACCTTTAGGGTGTCTGCAGGCTTCATACCCAGCAATCTTCTTTTGGGCTTCTGTCACCTGTCAGACACTGTACTAGCACTGAGGTCACCTCACTGAGTGAGACCTCACTGTCCCTACCCTTGTGTAGCTATTGCCTTGTGGGGTGTAAAGATCATAACAATTCTTCATTAATTCTTTCATTCAGCAAACAGTGATGCCAAAGTGGACTCCTGGGGATGGAGAAATGAATCAGACATGAATCCTGCCCTAGAGGAGTTTACAGTCTGAGGTACATGTACAAATAAATAGATGATTGTAAAACAGTGTGATAAATGCACTGAGTGAACCCAGTGGAGAGGTAGGGAAGCCTTCCTGAAGATATTTGAATGTGTCTTTTAAAAAGAATAGCTGGGGCCGGGGATTTAGCTCAGTAGTTCCATTGCCTGCCTTGCAAGCTCAAGGTCCCAAGTTCGATCCTCAGTACCAAAAAAGAATATCCAATGACCAAGCATTCAGAGAGAAAGAATTTCTAGGCAGAAAGACCTGGATTTGAGGGGAAATTCAGACAGTTCAGTCACAGGAGAATGGTGCAAAAGGGTATGTCCATGCTATCCTGGAGAAATTTCCATGCTATTGTGGAGGGATTTCCATGCTATGTTAAGGAGTTGAGTGCATTCTGAAGCAACTGGGTGTCATTGAAAGGAAAGATCTCAGCATGGTGTGGAAGAGGAATCATCCAGAGGGGCCAGCTAAATGCAGGACTCGTTTGAGGGCCATCTCAGTGACTGGTGTGGTTTGTCCCCCAGAGGTTCATGTGCTGGAAGCTTGATCCCCAATGTAACAGTATTAAGAGATGGGTGATAGAACCTTTAAGGTGTGGAGTCTATTAGAAAGGAATTAGGTCACTGGGGTGTCATCACAGAAAAGGATCAATGCTGGGCCTGTGGAGTTGGTTCTCACCACAGTGAGTTGTTCTCAAGCAACCCCACTTCATGTGTTTGGCTCCTTTTGTAAAGGGCCATTTCTTTTTTCCGTTCTCCACCATATTGTAACACAACTAGGGGACCAAGGCCATACAGTTCAGATCATCTGGCCACCAGAATCATGAGCCAATAAACCTCTTTTTCTAGTAAACCACATAATTTTACTAAAGCAGCAGAAAATAGATTGATATAATGGTCTAAGTGAGAGATGGTATCATCTGCCCAGGACAGTGGCACTGGGAAGGAGCGTATGGGAATGGATCAGATGGGTTAGCCAGAGGTTTGAAGAGGGCTTAGTGATTGCTAGACAGAGGAATACACAAGGAGCTGTCCATTTCACAAGTTGGGGAGAGGGCACAAGAGTGCTTCATCCTGGGGGACCCAGGGTAGTGTGGGAGTCCAGGGCCCTGCAGGGAGCCCTGCTTAAAACCACTTGGCAGTCCTGCCTCTGATCCTGAGGCTGCTGACACCTGCTCCCAGGCCTTGACGACTCCATTTCCCACCCCCCTCCCCCTGCCTCACTGACTTTGGAGGTGATTAGTAATAAAACTTTAACAAGCATCCATAGGTACGTCTCCCTGTCAGTTTTATGAGGCCATTTCCTGAGCAAAGATATAGGAGCACCTTCCCTCTCTCCTCACCATGCTATTGCCACTGTGTCAGTCTCGGCTTCTGCAAGGGCTGTGGTACCTGAGGCTCACTCACCCAAAGAAGCCCCCAAAGCCAGGCATATACCCCCCAAGAGTCTTTGGAAATTGTCATTGGCAAGCCTGGAGTCATTTTCACTGCCTGGGCCATTGTAAATCAAAGGGGCCTCCTTTCTTCTCTTTTCCTCCTCCACTCCTTTCCCCTTCCATCCTTTCCTAGAGTTGCTTTCCTGATTCATTGGATCTGTGTGTGTTTATCCAATGCCATCACAGATGAATGTTGCAGATCTAGTTAACATTCATACTTGTTCCTTGCCCTTGGGGATCTGATGAAGTGAATGAGGCTAGGAACAAAATATACTACCAAGTAACCAAAACACATCATGATCAAAGTTCTTATGGCTTCATGAAGTGCTACAGTGGGAAGAGAGCATGAAGCACTTCATGAGGCCGGAGGTGTTGGGAAGAGACAGGAGTATTTCTCTAAGAAGGGGACAGAGGCCTGATCGTGTTGAATAAGAAGGACTTCTGTGAACTGGGGTGGAGGTGAGGCATCTCCTTCCTTCCTGGCAAGGTGCTGAGTCCACCTGCACCAGGCAAGGTGCAGGCTGGGCTTATCCAAGCTGAGCATTCTCTAAGCTGAACTGAGGCTGAAGCAGGGCACTCCAAGTCCTTGGCCTCTGCTGCAGGGGGTGGCTGCATCTGTGTGTGGATTCTGGTAGCCAGGAGGATTGGGGATTCTGAGCCTTCCTTCCTCAGCTCTGATGATGCCTGTTTCAAGGCCATCCAGGGAAGTGGGGCCAGGTGAACAGGAAGGGGGGTGTGCTGCTGCATTCAATGCTACTGACCCCTCCCTCATTCCTGAAATTCTCTGGGACACTGCTGTTTCCTGTATATGACATAATGCAAAGACCTTAGAGTTGGACAGATGTGGTTTCAAATCTGAGCTCCGGAATTTCAATCCCTGTAGGGAAGTTACTCTCTCTGAACCTGTTTCTCCATCCAAACAATAGAGGTAATAGTACCCAGCCAGGCATGGTGAAGCACACCTCCAATCCCAGCCACAGGAGGCTGAAGCAGGAGGATGGTAAATTTGAGCCTATGTTGGGCAACTCACCAAGACTATCTCAAAATGAAAAATAAAAAAGGGCTGGGATGTAGTTCAGTTCAATGGCCCTGGGTTCAATCCCCAGTACCACACTAAAAAAAGAAAAAGTACCTACTTCAAAAGCTTGTTAAGAAGCTCAAATGAAATGAGCCAAGTGTAGCACGGGAGGTTAAAGTAGGAGGACTGCTGTGAGTTCGAGGCCAGCTTGGACTACAATAGTGAGTTCAAGGCTGGCCTGAACTACGTGAGAGGAAGCTGACTACTTTGGTTCCTTTCTCCTTCCAATGCTACCTTCTCTAACCTCCCTGAGTCTTCCTTCTGGCTCAGGGCTCCTTCTCTTCCAGAAGCCCCTCAGTGTCCCCAGGGCTAATATCGCCCATATCTACATCTTCTTTTCAAGTCCCTCTCCTAGATTGGAGCCCCACATCCACAGCTGCCCACTAGATCCAATCCAGTTTTACATTTATAAGACGCTTGTCCTGTAGAGCTTAGCTGGGCCCTGTGGATTTAGAACTGGTACCTGACTTCAAGAGTTTATTATTCTGTAGATTTCCCTCTGGCCTCTGTCTCCTCTGCGAAGTTAAAATTGGGTCATCTGCTAAGAGTTTGAGGAGTAGAGAATGAATAGGGAACCAGGGAATATTGACTGTTAAAAATAGCTATAAGGGAAATATTTCTCAAATTCTTACCCCCCTTTCCAACCCTGTTCAGCTCACCGCTTGCCTAGACAATTGCAATAGCCTTCTTACTGGGGGTGGTTCAGCCTTGGCTGATCTTTGGACTCCCCAAGTTGGGGAGGGCTTTCCAAAAACCCAATGCCTGGATCACTGCCCAGAGATTCTGACTTAAGTGATCTTAGTGTGGCCTGGGTATCAGCAATTATAAAGCTCACTATTGCGCAACCAAGGTTGAGAACCACTGTTGTGTTTTCTGGCCTCTATTCTCAGCTTTCCTAGTCTTGTTCTACACACCAGATATAGCCACAGTGAGCTTCATAAAACACAACTCTGGTCTCATTGTCTGCTTGCTTATCTGCCCTATGGATTATAAATTCCTCCAGAATAAGGACTTTTGAGAATCAACTCTGTGTCCCTAGCACCTAGCATGGGGACTGGCTGGTTGAAAGTGCTCTGTCAACATTCCACAACCCACAAACTGACAGACCTTGGTCCTGTGCCCGGGAATACTTGGATAAATTATATCAGTTTACCACAGGACCAAGAGAATAAGGTTGGGTGCAGATCTAGAAGCTTGGGGAGAAAGCAGAGAAGGAAGGAGGGTGAGAGGGAACGAGCAGAAAAGGAAGCAGAGAGAGGTCAGAAAGGCAGAGTTTCCTGAGAGGTGAATTATCAGAGGGACCACCACGAGTCGGGCAAGCACCTCAGCCCAGGAGTAATGGAGTTAGGGAGCAAGGCCCAGGCAGAGCCAGCGAGAGCAATGGGAGTTGCTTAATCTGCCCCCAGGAAGTGCAGGCTGGGGACAGGCAGGCAGGAGGCAGCCGGCCCATTCCTCAGCAGCTAATGCCCCCAGCCTAACACAATTACCCCTTCCCTCTCCTTGGGCCCAGGCAAGGAGGAGGTTGCATGGAGGGCAAGCATGCCCCGCAGCTGGGGAGGTGGGGGCCGCCTGGAAATCCAATGAGGGGTTCTACTTCAGGTTACCAGAGCTTCCCATTTTAGCTAGAGGGATTCAAAGAGTCTGGGCCAGGGGCTGGGAAGAGGTGCTGTTGGGAGGTCTTAGAGGCTCCCCTGCCCCACCCTCCCCTGGTACTTGTGAGACTGGATCCTGGTCACTCCCCTCCTGGCCCTATGACCCCATCTTCCTACCCCCAGTCTCACCTCTTCTCTGAGGCCAATTTGCTAGCCTCACATTCCACCTGGGGCTGGCCCCCGCACTGCTTCTCACTACCCAGCTCACAGCCCCTCACCCTCCCTCTCTGCTCCACATTGATATAAATGGAGGCTCCGGCTGCCTTTAAATAGTCCGATCTATCAGAGGGGCGCATGCTGCCCATAAATCTGCCGGGGCCTGATGGCTCCCTAAGTGGACTGATAGGAGCTATTTCCGGCAAGGTGTTCAGTTACTCTGCCCCTCCTGTCCCTCCCCCTAGCTTGCCCTTCCCCAGGGGCAAGGACCCTTTTTGTCATCTGGTAATTGGCATTTTTTCACTTGCACTTGGTCCTACAGAGGGAGCGAAGCGCCCAGCCAGTCCCTGACTGGATTAGCATTGGCTTTCAGAGCAACCCCCTCTGGAGTCAACCTTCTAGTTCAAGAGATCAAGATCGAGCTGTTGGCTCAACAAGGAAGGGGTTGAGGTGGGTAGCACTGGCCCAGGGGAGCCAAGACTAAGTGTGGAGGAAGGAGTAAATGAAGTCCTCAGCCCCTCTCTGGCTGAGCCTGCCAGTTTCCAAGGCCCCAGTTTATGGAGCCGGGAAGGGACCAGAAGACAAGCTCTGGAGTTGGGGTCTCCTTCCTGACCACCAGAGCCTGCCTTCCCCTCCCCAACAGGGCTGTCTTGGGCTAGCCTTGAGTTTTCCTTTTCTAGAAATGACCTAGTACTGAATGGCAGATAGGAATCTGAGACCAGGGAGAGGTTTCTCCAGACAAGCGGTGTGGATCTGAAAGAGAAGCTAGAAAAGACTCAGGGCCAGCTGCTATACACAGGGGGTCTGCTGCAGGAGCCCCACATCTTCCCTAATTTGGAGGGCAGCTGTTAATGGATAGATTCACTTGAGGGAGGGAGAAAAGGCCTCTGGATCCCGGAACTTCCTTGGGGAGACACAGAGATGCCTTTGGAGGTCACCCCAGTGACCTCTGGCCAGGAGGTCACCATGGCCACTCAGAGATCATCACTAACGAAGCTGCATTACCCATCTCACCCCCTTTGCTTTTAGAGGGCAGAAAGCTGAACCAGCCTAGCTACATAGACACAGGCCCTTGCCCTGCCGAAGACTCCTGGAATATTCCTGATATGTTTCTTGTATCTGAAAAGAAGAAAAATCCAGAGATGATAAAGCCAGAGAAGAGCTGGTAGAAAATTATTCCTAGAATGTGTCTATAAAGCACTTGTCAGCATTCTCTCCTGGAATCTGGCTCTTGAGAGGGAATCGAGAGGACGGATCAATGTTCCTTATCAGGGTGCAGGAAATGAGATGTTCTTGCTTATGGATTCCAGTTGGGAACCAGGAAGAGTCCTTCCATCAGAAGGCTTAGGAGAGTGATATTTTGAGCAATACAAAATTCTCAGGTTACAGTGACTTCATTTCTGACCAGCTATTAGTGGCGGGGGGAAGAGATGAGGACTTTGCGAGAGGGCAAGGAGGAAGGCAGGGAATGAAATTGCCTGCTATACGGGACCCTGGTGCAGGGACCACAGTTGGCCATCTAGCCCATAGCCAGTATCTTGGAACAAAGGGGATTTTCCCTCCTGCTCCAGGGAAGAGGGTGAGCATTCAGAGCAGTAACAGGCTGAGAAGCCCTATGAATGCCCAATATCATGGAGGCTACTGAGGGCCACTTCTCCAGTGAACTTTCAGGTGACCTGGACATGTCTACCCTTTCTTGTCAGGAAGGTTTCAGGGAAATAAATATCTTTTGTTTAGAAGCAAACCTGAGAGATTTGGGGGCAACCACCAAAACCAGGGATAGCCTTGCAGAGCACAAGCAGTTACTTCACCTCCCCCTTCTCTTCATTCATTCATTCATACATTCATTTGCTCATTCCATGCATTGTCGCCATCATTTGCTGCGGGACCTATTATGTGCTGCTGAGTGAAGATTGGGAGAATAACCAGGCCCAGTTCCCACCCTCAAAGAGCTCATTTCTCCTAGGGAGAAAGAGGCTTGTAAACTGACTGTAAGATGCCCAGAGATCACTGCCAAAAACCAACTTGGGGGGCTGGGGATTTAGCTCAGCGGTTTCGCTGCCTGCTGCGCAAGCGCATTCCACTTGTCCGCAGCTGAACTTTCCTACAACTCTTTATGCCTCCAAATCTTTTCATTCTTTGGTGTCCCTAACTCAGTGAAGGGTACCACAGAGAACTGACACTGTCACCAGAGCCAGAATGCCAGTTTTCCCTCAACTTCCACATCCCACTAGCTACCCTCCAGAGTGTCCCTTCTGACAATGTCAGTTCCACCATGCCACACCTCCACTGAGAATCCTCCAGTGACCATTCCTCGCAGGCAGGGGGAAATCCTACTGTGACCACAAAGCCCAGCAAGACCTGTCTGTCCCCTGGCCCTCTCTGCTCATCCCCACCACTCTGTCTCACCCTCCCTTTGCTGCAGTCACACTGGCTGCCTGGGAGTTGCTCCAAACATTTCAATAATAATAACAAACATGTACTATGAAACAGGCAGGTATTGCTTACATGTTTTATTTCATGTAGATATTTGTGCACTATTCTTGTCTTTCCCGTCTGTGATCTTGGGAACACTAAATTTATCTTCATTCCTTCTAGACAAATTCATCTTTGTAACCCCAGTGCCTAGTCCACTCCCTAGCACATGGTAGGTGTATATTTCATGTCTGCTAAATAAATAAAAGAGCAAATACCAAATGGGAAATCCCTGCATGAAGAAAGACTCTGGAGAAAAGCACTAGTCCAAATCCATATGCAAAGTTCAGCAGATGTTCCTTTGTAGCCTTTGCCCTTTTGAAGCATTGTCCAGACCAATGACAAGCCTTAACAGAAAGGAGCCAAGGCCACATGACCAAGGCCAGTGAGCCCACTTGGGTTTCCCAGCACTGGGACTGGCTTTGGCTCAGTATGGGGCCGGCGGGGATGAAGCTGTAGGCCAGGACAGGAGCAGCCGGCAGAGGAGAGACCTCTAGGTGGCCCAACTTGGAGGCTTACAGGCCACTGGGCTGAGTCCCCAGCTCTCCCACCAATGCACTGTGTGGCCCAGATTACTCATTCCTCGTTTGCTTTATTTTTCTACTCATTTATGGGATGAGATGAGGGCTTTGATGGGAAGAATTCTGAAGGCTATTCCTACATGAGTTTTGTAGGGTGCTGCAGAGACAGTTCAGGTTCAGAATGGCCAGGTCTGGAAACTTTGGAGAGGAGCCTGGCTTTGGTCTTGTTGGCAATGTTGCTTCTAGGTAGAAAAGTTTGGCATCAGAACTTAGTCCATGTCAGAACTCAGAACAAAAACTTCCTTCCAGTCCTCTAAACAGACTTGAGACTTCTGGAAAACTGATGAAAAACAAAGACTTTATTTGTGGCCAGTCTGAGGTATGCAGAGCTAACGAGAGGTTGGCTGTGGCAAAAATGTCATCTCCCCAAGGGAGAGTCCGGAAAGGGGCTTTTGTCTGTTTTTAGACTAGCCTGTCTCCCCGCCCCACGATCCCCAAAAATTATTATAAAGAATTATTGCCATTAGTACGTCTTTCCCACTGAAAGGAGAAAATCGCCTCATTCATAATTTATACCCTCAATTACTATTAATAAAGAAATATTTCAGCAGAAAATCGCCTGGGAAAATTACACGTAACATTGCATTAACATTCTATTTGAACATTTTCATCACATTTGTTATAGAGTTAATAAGAGGGATACGGTCCCCTGACTTCTTCATGAAATTATGGGCTGACGATGATAGTTTAATCTTTTAGACTTTATATAATATATTCACTTTACTAATTGAGCTATCCAAGGAGCAGTTAGAGATGTTCTTAAACGTGGAGACAGAGGAATCAGGGCCATGACTTTGCTGCCAGAGGCACCGCCTGTGGGGTGAGGCTGTGTGCTGTCTTAGGCTCTGGGCAGCCTAGGCCCCACCCACATGACCCAGGATCTTTGCACTACCTGCCGAGGCCACAGCTGCCCAGTCCTGCTGGGAAGGTGCAAGTGCTGAGAAAGGGAGACAGGAGGCCACCGAGAAGTGAGAAAAAGAGACTGTGGGGCATTCCTTTCTAGACCACTCCTTCAGTAGTCACTAAGCTGCTCTGCCTGCATTGTCCTGGGCCCCAGGGGAGTTCATGGTCTGAACGAGGTAGCAGACCCATGATGGGTTGTGGGACTACCCTGGATGGTGGCACCAGATACCAAGAGCTCCTAGGAGACCTGTGTCTTTGGGATAATCTGTAAGGCCCCTAGAGACAGGTGCCGGAGAAGCCAGTGCGCCAAAGGGCCTTCCTAGAACAAAAGAAGAAATTACTATTTTTTCCAGGTCTTAATGAAAATGATAGGATACATTTTAAGTAACAGAGAGGACAACAGAGCAAAGTTAAAGAGAGCCATTTGTCACTGTTTTAGTCAGTGTACTTTTCCATCCATTGTCTCTGTGGACACCTAGCCAGGTTCAGGTCCCAGTGTTGACTCACCTCAAATGTCACCTTCACAGGGCCTTTTCTCACACATTTATTGTCACTTTCTACAACAGTGCCATGCTTGATTTTTTTTCATAACATGTATCACTTCTTTAAAATGCAAGTTTTCCCTCCTACTAGAATTGAAGCACTCTGTCAGTTGCATTCAACACTGACTGGCCAGCACCGAGGACAGGGACTACACACAGTGGCTACTCCATCTACATTAGCTGGGCTAATGGAAGTGAAAGGCAGAGTGTCCCTGAGACTGTAGTTATATGGAAGTCTCCTCCTTTTTTCTACATCCCCAGCCTCTTCCCCCGTTTTTTAAAATTTTGAGACAGTGTCTCACTAAGCTGTCCAGGCTAACCTTGAACTTTCGATCCTTCTGCCTCAGCCTCCCAAGTAGTTGGAACTGCAGATGAGCACCACCGTACTCCACTCTCTTCCTTTATAATTCACCTCCAGGTCTGGGAACCTGTTTTACCTTACTGACCTGCTATGTCAGCAAATGGGAAGTTGGTCAGACTTCTCACCACTATTCATTGCTTAGATGGTAATGCAAGCTGCCAGCATCCTTTACCTATGCAATTGCAATTGTCACCCTGCTTCCTTTCTTGACCCCCTACAAACTGTTCTCCACACTGCAGCTAAAATAATCCTTTATAACATAAAACAGATGCTATGCCCCCCCTGCTCCAATTTTTTTCCAGGCCTTTCTATTACACAGAGAATGAAATCCAGTGTCTTTGTCTTGGCCAACAGGACCCCATGGCCTAACCCCTTGCTTCCTACCCCCCTCACCTCACTTCCTGCTGCTTTCTCCCATGCCCTGTATGGCAGCCATGGCAGCCTTGCTGTTCCTTAAACAAGCAGGACCTTTGAACTTGTTTTCTCCTCCTAAGACACTCTCTCCTCATGATTCCCATGATTCTTTCCCCACCTTCATTCAGCTGTTTAAATGTCACCTGCTCAGAAAGGCCTTCCGGGGTCACTACCGTCCTCCTCAGCATCTCCTCATCTGCTTCCTTTTTCTCCATTGCTCTTGCCCCTACCTGGTATACTACTGTCCTTTCAACTGTTGGTTGTCTGCCTCCAGCAGTAGAAGGTAAATCCCATGTTCACTGATATTTCCAGCACCTGAAATAGTATTTGGAGCATGGTAGGTATTCAATAAATGTATGAATGAGTGGATGAATTCTTGTTCCACTTTTCTCATACATACAACCTACAGTGTATCTAATGATCTCATCCTCTCTTAGGTAAAGCCTACTCCAATATGCCAATGGCTTCTAAATCTTAACTTCAATCCAACCAATCTCCTGAACTTCCAGTCACCCACTGAACATCTCCCCATAAAGATATCTGAAGTGCAATACATCCAGAACAGAAGGGGTATCATTTACCTCCCTCCTTTAGTTTCCATTTCATTAAATGGCCTCAAAATCTTAGATGCCTAATCCACAATCCTGGGATTATTTTTGACTCTTCTTTCTTTCCCATCCCTATATCAAATTAATCTCTAAAGTCTGTTGATTCTACCTGACACAGGTGTCAGGTCAGTCCACCTCTCTCCATTTCCAAGGCTCTCACCTAATCCAGGCCACTGCCATCATGTTTCACCAAATTACTGTCTCAGCCTCCAGCTGGTCTCCCTGCCTCCAGTCTCCTCTCCCTCTAATCCTTCCTCTACAGGATGTTTTATGATTTGCCTAAAACATAAATCTTGGAGTCAGAGATAATATCCAGGCTTCTAGCTTGAAGAATTAGATGATAATGACTCCTATCACATTAAATGGAAAAGGTGGCAGTCTGGGAACATGTGACATTTGACTGCCTTTGTGGCTTTTTTTTAACATAGCTCTCTCCTCCCACTAGGTGGCAGAAATCATCTCATTCATCTTTGTAGCCTCTGTGTCCTCAGCACCCTGCACAGTGCCTGGCACAGAGCAGGTGCTCATGAGTGTTTATTACGTGTGGTTGCATCCTGAAATTCATTGAGGAAGAGACATTTTTTAAATACTTGCTTCAATGGCATCCTGCCCTTTTTATTGTATTTATCGTCCTGTGCTATAATTCCTGTTTACTTGTCTGATTCCTTACTAAACAATGAGCCCCTCTGTCACAGCTAACTGATGTGTCCCTGGTACAATGCAACATCCTATTCACTGGTCCTTCTACCGCCTCCTAATGTATCAGCCTCCATAGCATCAAGACTATCTGTTTCCCAGGCAGATGATCTCTGGACCCGCCACTTTCCTAAGGGTAGGTTTTGGTTTTGGTTTTGGTACCAGGGATCGAACTCAGGACCTTGCACTTGCAAGGCAGGCGGTGGAACCACTGAGCTAAATCCCCAGCCTTTAAGGGTAAGTTTTGATCTCTGCCATCAGCTACTTCCACTAAGGATTTGGGTCATCCTGCTCCTCTGCAATATTGAATACCATTGCTAATCATCTAAGAGAAATGTTTCACTGTGAAATCTTGTTCTGTTACTTTGCTTGGAGAGAGTTGCCCAGGAAGGAGGAGGATGAGTAATTCAGTAGGTGAAAGGAAGGTTCCTACAGGTGGAAACCATGTTGGATGAAGTGGACAAGGACATGGAGACTTGAAAGAGGAATTCTCTAGGCCCTCAAGGAAGAAATCATGTAGGAGACAGCATGAAAGAAAACTGAAAAGAAAGATGAGCATGAGAACACAGCAGAAAATGGGGGACCTTATACTATAATTACAATATGATAGATATTATACATTTATTACAATATGTAAAAATGACTATTATTCATTGAATGTCTAAAATGTCTTGGGCTATGTTCCAGGTGCTTTTAAAGCATTACCTTGTTTACCCTTCACTAGAATTCTGAGTTAGGTGCTGAGGAATCTGAACTTCAGCTTGTCTGTCTCGAGGATAGTAAAATTCATTGAAGGGGTGGTATGAGGAGTTGTATGGTCAGAATGCCTAGGACCTGCACATGTGTCAAGTTCAGGACAACTAAGGTGTCATTACTTAGCTGTTGGTCCTTGAGGATACCAAACCAGGGAAAAAAAGAGACCAGCATCCTTAGGAGGAAATTAAAGGTGGGTATCATGGAAAGCAGATCTGAACCAGGATCAGGAGCTAGTCTGGAAAGAGATTAGGGGAGTTCATAGTGAATAGTCTGGGCTTAAAGAGTTTACATCCACTGACAGTAGATGTAAGGGTCTGTCACTCCCAAGAGAGCTCAAGGGCATAGAAGCATAGAGCTCAGGAGGTAGAAAAATTTAGAATCAACAGTTAGCAGTTGAGCCCATCGGGTCATGTCCCCATTGCTGACTTCCACTTACTCTTCAGATCCTATTTTAAAATCAAGCTTTAAATTGTTTGCCATCAAGATGTGCTTCCTGAAGCCAGTAAGTATGCCCTCTCATACCCCTTAAGAAGATTGAGTAGCATAGAGAAAAGCTTCCCAGGACTTCACAGTGATTCCTTAATAAATTTACTTGGGAAGTCAGACCCATAAAAAGGTAGTGCTCAAGAGCCAAAAGCCTAGTCCTTCACTACTATGGGGGACAAGGGAATAAGAGAGGGTACCCTAGTCAGCTTGCCCCTGGTCTCACATTAGGGATTCTGCAAGTTCATTCTCCCTTCATTTAAGGAGCACATCTGTTTGCTACATCTTCAATGACACTGCCTCGAAGATGCCTTCCCTGACCCCCGGGCCAGGTGAGGTGCCTCCTCTGTGCCTGGCAGCCTATGCTGACCCCTGGGACCATTGCTCTGCCTGGGTTTTTATTACTTGCTCTCTCAGTAGTCTGCAAGCTTCTTGAGAAACATTTATCTAATAAATGGGATAATTGGGCCCCACTGTGTGTCATGCTCTGTGATGGGCACTGGGACCACCAAGCTGACTAGGATCTGGGCCCTGCCCTAAAGCAACCACCAATGTGGGGATTTGATCCTCATCCCTGGAGATCAGCTGGTTTGCTCTGGATGAATCAGCATAGATCACTTCATCAGAATAACAAATGCTTTTCAAGTCCTTGCATACATATAATTTCCTTTGATCTTAAGGCAGAGACTTTCCCAGACCTTAGCTACCAGGAAGAATTGGGGAAGGGGGGCTGCCATCTTTGTTGTCACAAGTTCACCACTTGAAAGAACAGAAATAGAAGCTGTGGGATTCCAGCAGTTCTGCTTTCCCCTCAGCTCCTAGAGGCAGAAGTCTGGCCAAGGGGCCAGTTCTTACACCATTTTTACTCAGTTTTGAGGCTGGTGCCTTCCCCAGCCTTTGGGCATGTAGGATCCCTCCCTAGTCCTATTACCCTCCAGCCTACTAAAATTAGGAAACCCTCAATTAGGAGAGACCACTGACTGGGCTCTGGCTGGAGCACTCCAGTACAGCCAAGACAGGATGGGCCCCAGTGTAAACCGGATTCACCTTGTAAACAGCTGAGCAGCTGGCCTCCATCTTGGCAGGGGAGCCCCAGCAACAACCCAGCAGGACAGCCCCAGCCCAGCAGGGCATTGTCCAAAGAAAAAGAGGGGGATAAAGCTGAGTAAACAAAGAGAACTGGCCAGTTTTTCAGTCTCTGACTTGTTATTTCAGCCGGACAGTTGCTGTGCTGACTGTGGGGCTGGGTCTGGCTGGCCCAAGTTAGCTTGGTAAAACTGGAGGGGTTGACATCTCAATAATCTTCCTTACCTCAGATTTGCTCCTTCTCAGCTCACTTTGTCTTCTCTACTTTAGGCTCATTCTGAGAAGGGGACAAGGTAGAGATTACTGACAAGTGGGATGGGCTCCAGGAGCTGATGGGAGGGTAAGGATTGAGCATTTGCTAAATTTCTTTGTATAGCCAAGGTATTGTGAGAACATAGAGCAGAGAGTGACATGGTAGATCAAATAGTCAAGAGGGCATGGATGGATCACCAATGTCAAAGACAGGAAGTGATAAATAGTGGTCTAGCCAAATAGCAAGAGCTTAAAGGGAATAAACAGTATGATAACTGTATTGTTAGCTTTCCTGTCACTGAGCCATAATACCCCAACACCCACAAATTAAAGGAGGAGAGGTTTAATTTGTTCACAGTTTCAGTCCATGGTCAGCTAGCACCACAGGAGAAACATCATGGTGGAAGGGTATGGGGGAATAAAACTGCTTAGTTTTGGTGGCCAGGAAGCCAAGCAGGGTAAGAGTGCCACAGAGGAACAGATGAGGGATCATATTATGTAGTAGCCAAGGTCACACCTTCAGGACCCATCCAAACACCTTCAGGATCCATCCAAACACATCCAGGAGTGGACTTTGTTTTGTTTTGTTACCAGCCATCGAATTCAGGATCTTCCGCTTTCGAGGCAGGCAGGGGAACCACTGAGCTAAATCCCCAGCCCTAGGAGTGGGCTTTATTAGCCTGCTAGGTATTTCTTAATCCAATGAAGTTGACCTATGAGGACTAACAGTCGTACGAAGATAGAGAGTTTCGAGAGTTTCGATAGGAGGGACTACTCTCTATCAGATGATCAGGAAGACACTCCCTGGCAGTACGTGCGAGTGGAGAACTCATGGATGAGATGGAGTCAAACTTACAAAGAAGGACCCTAACACAGGAAAAATTAGAGAATGAAAAGGAAACTGATAAGGAGGCCAGAGTAGTTAGAATTTAGTAAGAGGGAATGTGGTATGAGATAGTCAGAGAGCCAGGAGATGTAGGGCCTTAGGGCCTTAGAAGTGTGGGTGTATTCTAAGTAAAATGTTAAGCTATTTAAAGATTTTTTGAGTCATTGGATAAAGCTACCTTCCCTCTGAAATTTTCACTCCTCTCTCTCACACCCATGCTCCCACTATGTTTCCTACCCCCCTCCCAGCAGGAGGAGCAAGAACAGCTTGTGTCAGGTTTCACCACGTTGATTTTCAATTAGTTCTGTTTTCATGAGATAATAGATAATGGAGTAAGTTCACAGAGAGTGAACTCCTCCTCCTTGACCTCATCAAGACCTCAGGACTGATTTCTAACATTTTCTCCCAGCACACTCTGCTCACTTGTTTCTTTACATAGGCTCAACCTCATGACTGTTCCCCTAAAGTATTTTCTCACCAATACTCCTCACCTCCTCTGCATGGCACCCATCTTTCTGTACTATTCCTGAGCAAAGCCCTAACTCTGGAGCATTGATATGATCCACTTTAGTTTCCATCGTTGAGAGCTGTTGAACAAAATCACAGGACTCTGAAGACCAGATCCACTCCAAATGCCTGTCCTCCAAATCATCTGTGTCTTGGTATCACCCTCTTCTGTCTCTTTATTCTCACATCCTACATCATCTAGAAAATCAGCATTCATGATAGTCCTCAATGTTGAGCCTCTTCCGTTTAACTTCATTTAAACACTTTCTTCCTCCCTTCTCTCTTTCCCAGAGGTCTACCTCCTTTTGTCCGGGGTCAAGCTTCTCCATCCTCATTAAGACCCCATATGGGCCGGGGATTTAACTCAGTGGTTCCACCCCCTGCCTCGCAAGCACAAGGTCCCAAGTTCAATCCCCGGTACCAAAAGAAAAAAGACCCCATAAGACCTGCTCTCTACCTGTCTTTCCATCATCATCTCCCTTT
Organism: Heterocephalus glaber; assembly: GCF_000247695.1. The sequence goes on from NW_004624906.1 coordinate 473,560, forward strand.
ACTCTATGGCTTAGCCTTTACGAACACCAAAACATGCTGTATGTAACAGCAAACATAGTTATCTCTCCATTTAAGTACTTCATATATGTAAATTCATTTCCTCTTCACCATAGCCCATGCTGCAGTGTACTACTCTATACTTTATATAGTTATACTGTACATATCATGCTATAATTATCCCTATTTTGCAGGTAAAGAAACTGAGGCACAGACAACCTATGTAACTTCCCATGGCCACATAAGTAGTAAGTGGTTGAGTTAGGATTCTGACTCCAGAGCTCATAATTTTTTGCTGTTTCTCTCCTGGGAACATCCTTTACCTCTGCTTCTTTGCTGGGTTTCTACTCAGCCATCAAGGCTGAGTTCAAGAATCATTCACCCCAAGGAACATTCTTTTAACACTCTTTCCCAAGCTTTCCACCAGGCCCTTACCCCACTACTACCAATGTCTAGCATATAGTAGATACCAATTATAAAACGTAACAGCATTATTAAGGTAGTCACAAACCATACAGTCCACCAAACAATTTTAAGTGTATACAACTTAATGTCTTTTTAAGTACATTCACAGGGTTGTGTAACCATCACCACAATCTAATTTTAGAACATTTTCTCCCCCCAAAAAAACCCCATTAGCAGTCAGTCACCATCCTTCCCCTTGCCAGCCCCTGGCAATCACTAATCTACTGTCCCTGTAAATTTCCCTATTCTGTACATTCATATAAATAGAATCCTACAATATGTGGGTTTTGTGACTGGTTTATTTCATTTAGAATGTTTTCAAGGTCTTTTCATGCTATAGCATGTACTTCATTCCTTTTTATGGCCAAAAGATATTCCATCGTATGATCTACCACATTTTATCTATCTATTCATCAATTGAAGGACATTTTGGTTGTTTCCATGTGGTGGCTGTGATAAATAATGCTGCTATAGGCATTCATATCTGTTTTTGTGTGGATGTAGGTTTTCAGCTCTCTTGGCTATGTACCTGAATATATATCCAGTTGCTGGTCATATAGTGACTCTATATTCAATATTTTTAAGAACATCCAAATTTTTTACTTTCCCACTAGCAAACAGTGAGGGCTCCAGTTTGTCTACATCATCCCCAACATTTGTTATTGTCTTTTTATTACAGCCATCCTAGTCAGTATGAAATGTTCTAACAAATGTTTTTTAAACTAAATATTAAGCCAGTAGTTCTTGAAGAAGATTGACATTGGAATTAACTCTTGAAGGATGAGAATGAATTTGCCAGGTTAGCAAGAGAGACCTGAGGCAGCCAGACAAAGGGTATTTTTTCTCTACTTGTTCTGAAGCAGGGAATTTTCACAAACAACTTAGAACCTTGTTGATAAAACCTGCAGAGGGCACAATTCTAGGAAGAAAAATGACAGAATCAGATATCGAATGATCATGATTGACTCAAATAAGGGGTAGACTTTTCCAAACAGATGAATGCAACTGGTATAAATATTAGAATATTATTTCCTACAGAAGGAAGGGAAATTAAACTAAAGAGAGGCTCTGGGGATTATTTGACGGTAAATCAGAAAAAGCAGGGTTGTGGCTGCTCCCTAACACTTAGTATCTTTTGGACCCTAGAACAATTGAGAGAACAAATAGTTCTTCTCTACTCTACACTGGCCAAACTAGTGGTAAATCCACCTATAGGACTATGTCCAATTTGGCACACGAGGCACTGATCAACTCTAATCACTCCCACAGAACACAGAGCTTGACAGTTTGCCAAGAATGACACATTCCTATTATTTAGAATCCATGACCTTCACAGCTGTCCTTAGAGTGGTATAATAATAATAGCTAATATTTATTAAGTGCTTACTGTGTGCCAAGCATTCTTTGTTCTAAGTGTTTTATGTGTATAAAATCATGTAATCCTCATAATAACCTGGAGGTAGGTAAATTAGCTAAGTATTTCAAATCAAGAAACAGGGGCAGAGGCTTAAGTAACTTCACCAAGATCACACAATTATTGAATAATAGGACCAAGATTCAGACCTGAGCTATTGAGGGACCTAAGCAAGCAAAAGGTGTGGAGCATTGGTTGCTTCAGTAAGTACTCCTATGCTGGATCTTAAGTAAATTATTTAAATTCTTCATATCACTATTAAAAATTGAGTCTGGGGCCAGGCATGGTGGATTGCCATGAGGCAGGAGTATCACCATGAATTAAAGGCCCCTGTTGCAAAAAAATGTATATATATTTTAAAAATTGGGTCTGGGATTTCTTTTTTTTTTTTGGTACCGGGGATCGAACTCAGGATCTTGCACTTGCGAGGCAGGTGGCAGAACCACTGAGCTAAATCCCTGGCCCAAGGGTCTGGGATTTCAAACTTTGAATTTCTGATTCCAGATACTGTTCCTTTTCCCTCTTTTCCCACTTTGACAATGGAAAATGGGTATGATGTTCACAGTGGAACAGAACTGGGAGCCTATGGGTCAAGATACTTGAAATCAGGTCATACTGGGAATTGCTGAATGGACTAGAAATGGTCAGTATAGAGAAAAGAAGTCTCTAAGGCACACTGTTGTTGTTTTCAGATTCCCAAAAGGTTGTTGTGTGGGTTCAAGATCATCTTTTCTGGGCCAGGGATTCAGCTCAGTGGTGCTCCCGCCTGCCTCACAAGTGCAAGGTCCTGCGTTCCATCCCCAGTACCAAAAAATATATATCTTTTCTGTCTGAGCCCAAGGAGTTAAACACAGATTGGCCATGGTGAATTTCCAGAGAGGCAGACTTTACCTCCAGCTGGGTGTGAACTTTCCACACAGCCAAAGCTCCCCAGACCAGCAGTGCTGCCTGGGGATGTCTGTAGCCTCCTGGATATGGAGGTGCTTAGGGAAGCAACCTGTCAGGAGGGTTGTGGAGACAGGCTGGGCTGTAAGACTTTCAAAAAACTTTCAGCAGGGTAGACTGGAGTTCTGAGCTCCAAGGCCAGCCTCTCCCAGCCTTCAGAACTCCAGAAGCCTCTGAGCACCATACCTGCTACCTGTCCTGTTGTGTCTGATTGTGTCCTTTCTTCCCAAAGTGTCCTGCAGCCTCCCCAGGAGCCTGAGGAGAGGAAACCAGTGGGCCTAGGGCCCATATCTAGCAGGGCCTCTATGTGCTGGGTGGCTGCCTTCTCCAGGTCTCCTTTTCCCTGGATTCTGGGTAGACTTTACTGGAGAAGGACATGTACAGTCAGGGCCAGGGGAGCCTCATGGGAGAAAGGCAAGGTGAGGTCTAGAGACAAATCCAGGCTGAAAAGAGGGGCATCCTAAAGGATCAACTCTCTGGTTCTGAGGAGCAAAGTTTCATTGGCTGACATCTTCATTAGGATTTTCCTCTCGTCACACAGACTGCACCACACTCACTCACATATATAACTATTGGAAAAATGATTTTAATACCCATGGCACATTGTCCTTGTGTGATATAAAATCCAATGACATGTGGCATTTGGAAAAGGTCACTTCTCCCATCAGGATTCATTAGCCTGTTTCAGCCTCTATGCCTGCAGGACGGGTCCCAGCTGCCTGTCCCCTACAGTGGGGCCAGCTGGACAGGTGGAGTCTACAGGGACCTTCCCTGGAGAGCAAAGGCCCTCCCCAGGGTGCTGGCCAGGGAATCTCTTCTTTGGCCAAGCTCTTTCTCATATGTGCCTGAAGAGTAGGGAGGGGTGGTGGTACCAGAGAAAACAAAGTTCCTAGCCAGGCACCCATAGCTTTCAGGTCTGGAGTGTACGAGAAAAGGAAAGGCAGAACCAAAGCCTCCATGTTCTTCCTAAGTATCATACTCTTGACCAAAAGAGGAAGACTTAGGACTCTGGACAGAGAACTAAAAGACAAGAGTGGATTCTATGAGAAGAAGGTCAAGGACATTGGAAAGAGAGAGGCCTGGGAGGCCACCATAACAGAATACAGGGCCAGCCTTTGAGGGACATGACTGGAACCTGGGCTCCCTTGGTATACTCACTCCTCTTTGGCAAATCCGTGACCCAGGCCTGGCCTTCTTATCCTACTCTTGTGTTCTTCATACACTTGAATTTCACCTCTAGGTATGAACTAGCTGTGCCCACTAGCCAGGCCCCTAGGAATAGGCAAACAGGAATTATCTGTCAATGCAGTGTTTGGGTTGGTCAAAGGATGTGCCAGCAGGCACCAGCTCTGTAACTAACCCCTTCTCACATGAGGTCTGTGCCTGAGTTGGCATCTGTGTGAGACATCCAGCACTCCACTGGGGAAGTTACCTTTTTACCAGCTGAATTAGACCTGCTTCTGCAGGTCTTTGAGATCTTGGCTCATTCAATGGGAGTCACTAAGAGAACACAGCAGAATTCTGGTTCCAGGGTATAAGAATCGGGACAGTCAGAGTGAGAGAGAATACTTTGGAAATACTAAAACTGCAGACCAGGAACCCATGATCTCTGATGAGAGACCAGGGAAGAGATGCCCGCTAAGGCCAAGCCTCAGAAGCAAGCAGCCCATGTGTACAGAGGAGTTCTGGGTCCTGACCAGGCTCCAATCCATGCACACACTCACATGCCCACCCTTACATGGGGAAGGAGAGGCCTCCAGCAAGGAGAATAAGGACTGTCCAGCAAGACAGAGGAGACAGGAGAACGTCATGTGTTGGAAGCCAAATAAAAGAAGGGAGAGACACACTGGGCTGAAGTTGCTGCCAGTAGTGTAAGGTCTGGATTTCTGAGACTCACCCATCGATACTGGCAAAATGAGAGTCACTGGCAATCCTGGTAAGAGCACTTTTCAGAGAGGATAAGAGGGAAGGAAGAGAAAATGATGAGTATTGATGTCTCTTTTGTGTAGTTTTGCTCCCAGCAGGAGATATGTACATTTATACAAAGATTCATTTATTCATCTGAGAAACATTTATCAAGGCCCGAATCTCTATGAGGTTCTGCATACTCAAGGTGAGTTGCACAGTCCTTGCTCTCAACACCTGACAAAGCAATTGCTGAATGAATGAGATGAAGCCTCCATTGTTCCAATGCTGATTTGATCTTCCTTTTCATAACTATTTCGTAACAGTGGTATTAGAAAGCCCTGCCCTCTCTGTTTAGGAAATTCAGGATGTCCCAAATTTCCTAAACTGTGCCAGTTCCAAATGTTTTGACCTATCACCATACCATGTGGTCACACTGCTTTCTAATTTTTTATTTCATCATTCCCAGGATGGAAAGAACCCTAAAGACTTCTGTGCCCTCCAAGTGCTCTGTTAATACCAGGCATTCAAATGGGGCCTACACCAGGGAGGTGGCTCAGTCACTCCTTTCTTTGTGCTTTCGGGGTAACTTGTACATCCTTCTTTCTCAGCACTCAACTCTCTCTCCTTTTAATGTGTTTAAAAGGTGTGTGCCTCACTCCAAATTAGGTCTGACATGGGGCCTGGCACGCAGTCTAATTTCTCAATAAAGATTTATTGAATTCCTGAATGGATGGATAAATGGTAGAGGACAAAGACAAGCAAACAGAAAATTATGATTTAAGACCAAATGAAATGATAATTACTGTCACTAACATTTATTGAGAACTTACTATATACAAAACCTGATGCTAATTTCTTTACATGCATTATCTCACATCTTTTTCACAGCTATACTCAGAGGTAGACAGTTATCCCCTGTCCCTTGCAGATGAGGAAGTGGAGGCTGAGAGAGGTTAAATCATTTGCCTAAAACATAAAGGTCCTAATCTTGAAGTTCAGGAGCTCCAATTTGACCAGCCCAAGGCCACTTACTCTGAATTCGCCAGAGGGTTATAGGAAGTATTCTTTGGCCCTTGAACTCTCCCTCCTTTGGTCCATTTAATTCAGAACCCAGACAACTAACTGGCCATGAACCCACCACTTAAATCTCCCCTCCTTCACCCAGGACAGCCAACCCAGGCTAGTCCAACACTAGCAGCCGGGAAGGAACAGAGAGTGGTTTATTCCTCTTTTACAGCCCTTGTCAAATTCCAAAGCAAGTCGTAAATTCATTAACCTCGTAGGGATTAAGCTGTACAGCTTACTTAGCACCATAAACAAGATCATTGGGATGTTGATTTTCCCCTTTTATTGCTTCACTCAAGGAAAGCCTATCTGGCTTCAGCTCTGGAAATAGAGTTTGGCTCCCCAAAGCTTGTCAGGGTGCCGGGGAAATCCCAGCTGGCTGGCCTTTGCAGTTGCTGGTACAGGCAGGACTGGGGCTCAGAGCTCAGAGATATGCAGCTTGAGAATTGATCTCCTAGCTTACCTTGGCACAGCCAGAAGTAGCATTAGAAATGCCTATCTCTGGAGCTGGCACTAGGTATCTTAGGGAGCAGCAAAAGAGAGATGCCTACCTTCCAGGTCACCCAGCTCTCCTGGCAAAGATGGTCTTTAGGTAGCATCACCCTCCTTTTATCTTGGCTCCTCCCATCCCACGGGGTTTCCTACACCTCAGTTCTTCCCTAGGAAGGCTGCTATTGTCTGTATAATGCATCTCTGCCTCCAAAACAGAGGCAGGAATTGTCCCCTATCCTGGGCTTGGGATCCATTCTTTACATCATTTCTGAGGCCTGACTCCAGCAGAGATCCTCTGTCCTGGAACTCCAGCTTTCTTCCACATCCAAAACAAAAAACCACCATATAATTATAGTCCAGAACCTGTGCTCCTAAAACCACAAGTGTTTCTCTCTTGCCTTCAAGTTCTGGGATGAGCTGTCCACAGTTGGCCCTGCCTGCACCCTTTTCTCCCCTTCACTCCTTGAGCCACTGTAGCTTTACCCACCTCTCCCATGACCCTGCTTTTGCCAAAGTCAGCAACTGCTGCAAACTATCAAATCCAGTAGAGACTTTTTAGTCATGGAGATAAATGCTGTTTTGCTCAACAGATGTTTACTGGGTTCCTACATGCTGGTGACACTACAGTGAGCAAAATAGAACAAAACTAAGACTGGAGCAAGAAGTCATAAGCACACTCTGCCAGCCCACCTATGGGCATACCTCAGCTCTGCACCTACTAAATTATGTGGCCAAATTTTCAGTCTCTAAAATGGGAAAGTCCCAGTATTAGGAAGATTGCTGTGAGGGTGAAGTGTATAATGAAGGTCAAGCCTTTAAGTCAGTTCGTGGAGCTAGCAAGTGCTCTGGCAACATATACTTGAAGTAATCTCCCTAATACCACACAGCAAACAAACATTGGGGCCCAGCTGTGAACCCAAACTTACCTGCTTCAAAACCTTTACTCTCCTTTGGCATCATGTCAACTCCCTGTTCTTCCTGTCCTCTACCTCCACCCTTGCTGCCCTGGGCTCTCTGGGCTTTACAAATGGTAGTTACCTGGAAAACATTTACTTAGCATGTTTATTTAATCAGTGGCTCTGTGTTGAAGAGGTAAGGCAATCAGAACAATAGTTACTTAAGGGATAGAAACGAGGTGGAGGCAGTAGGGGTGTAGCTCAGTGGCAGAGCACTTGCCTAGCATACATGAGGCCTGGGCTTCAATCCCTAGCACCACAGGGAAAAGGAAAGGAGAGAACAGGACAGGACAGGACAGGAAAAGGAGAAATAATTTAGATAGGAGTTCAGAAAAGATATATCTTGTGGGATGACTTGGGAGTCTTATGGAGAGTCCTCTAATGAAGTGAGAAAAAAGACTGAAAGCAAAGAGCACAAGAGTGAGCCTTGAGTCAGAAGACCTGGGACAAGGAGACAAGGTATCAGCGTCCTAGAGTCCTTGATGAGAAGCAAAAGCTGAGGAGAGAACAAACTAGGAAGAACCTATGACAATGTGACGCCATGGCCTCCATGGGTCCATGAACTGCTGAGGGGAATAACATAGGATGACACCAGCAATGAGAAAAGCTGCATCCCAGAAAGTGAGAAGATGGGGTGACAAATGCCAGCCCTTGTTCCGAGAGGCAGAATAGAAGACAGAAAAGTAGGAAAGAAGTTTCAGGAAGTAGCAAGGTCAAGAGAAGGGCTTTCAGAGAAAAGTTGCACACAACTTTAAAGACAAAGGTGTGCAAACACTAGAGGAGAGAAATGACAGTAATGGCAAGGTTCCTAATGGAGATGAGGGAACTGGCTGTAGAGGACAGTGGCCACTAGTTTTGGAGAAAAGGTAGACATTCTGAAAACTGAGAATGGGAGAAACCAAGTAGAGGCAGATGGCATTCAGCCTAAGGGAGACTGGCTCACTCCCTTCACATGATCCCAGTGACAGAATCACAACAGTAATAGTAATGAAAAGTTTATTGAGTAGCTCAGCTTGGGAGATGCACACCTGAACTATTTCTTCCCTATACCAACTACACCTGGTCGCACACCTTTCTTTGGTGGGTAGTTAATCCCTTAACAACATGAGCAAATCCCCGCCCCCCAAATCCCAGTTACTTTGGGTTTTTAAAAGTTTGTGAAGGGCCAGGGATTTAGCTCAGTCATTCTGGTGCCTGCCTCACAAGTGCGAGGTCCCGAGTTCGATCCCTGGTACCAATAAATAAATAAATAAAAGTTTGTGAGCTGGGTCTGATGGCATATGCCTATAATCCCAGGTCTGGGAGGCTGATGCAGGAGGAGCACAAGTTCAAGGCCAGCGTGGGTGATTTAGCAACTCAGTGAGACCCTGTCTCAAAAAGAAAAAAGAGGGGCCAGGGATTTAGCTCAGTGGCTTCGCCGCCTGCTGTGCAAGCGCAAGGAACTGAGTTTGATCCCTGCTACCAAAAAAAAAAGAAAGAAAAGAAAAAGAAAAAAGAGGGCTGGGGATTTAGCTCAGTGGTATCTCGCCTGCCTTACAAGCACAAGGTCCTGAGTTCAATCCCCAGTACAAAAATATATATATATGTGTATATATATGTATATATGTGTGTATGTGTATATATATGTATACAGAATTCACCAAAGCAAGTATACATTAGGAAAAGAAAAACTTGTATAAATATTTTAATACTAAATTCATTGTGGCATCATGAGATTCATACAAGTTACCTTTAGTCTCTACAATTGTAAGAGATGCTCAAAGTGGTGGCCATTAACTTCCAGGCATTTATTAGTATGAACTGCTGAAGTGTGTACACAGGTTTTTGGTGGACTCTATATATGTGGACTGGGGATGTGCCTCAATATGAGAGCCCTGAGTTTAATCCCCAGTACTAGGGAAATTTTTTTCTTTTACACACTTTGAAATTCTTATCTGAGTTGATTTAAGGTGTTCTTCTGTCTTCAAAGGACTCTTTTTTGGGGGCGGGGGGCGGTACCAGGGATACAACTCAGGGCCTCGTGCTTGTGAGGGAGGCAGCAGAACCACTGAGCTAAATCCCTAGCCCCTTCTTCTTCTATCTTATTCCCCCTTCTCTCCATCACCTGGGGGGAGGGACAAGTCTACCCCTGGAACATGCTCCCTACGCACAATCCCATGGGGTCTGGACAGCATTACTGATTCCCTAGCCAGCCCACAGGGTATCGGGTTCTCCGCAGACCCGGTCCCCTTCTAGGGCGCACATGTTCACAGAACTTAGACTGTATGAGCCCTTGGTTTGCTTCCTCCTTGGTAAAATGAGTAACTCTGACTTGGACTGACCTCATAGGATCAGCACTGGGGATTAGATAAATGCTTGTAAATCTCCTTACACACAGCACTTGCTCCTCCAACGGATGCCTAAGGAGAGCTCATGGGCATGAGTGCGCGTTTGTGACTCTGTCAAGATGTGTGTGTACCTGTGTGTGCAAGAGAGTTATGTGTGGGCTGGGAATGGGGCACCCTGTGAGTCAGCTATTGTGTGTGTCATTGCCTACAGCTGACCCCAAAGCTGTAAATCCTGCCTCTATGCCCGCTAGAGTGAGAGCTTTATAGCCCAAGGTCAGGCCCATGAATCAAGAGTGGGGCTGGCAGGAAGCAGGGCTGGGTGGAGCTCGGCAGGAGGAGCTCCCAGGATTCCAACCACTGGGAGCAGAGCCCTAGGCACACCCTCAAGTCCCAATCTTGGGGAGCCCGGCCAGTGGCCCTCCCTCCCAGGACAGTGCTCTCCTGTATTTTGGGTGCCATCTTAGCTGGTGGGTGGGCTATGCCTTAGGCCTTTCTTCTGGGGAACCTGGGTCCTGAGCCCAGAACCCACAGTGTGGTGGACATACAGCAGCCACCCTCTGAGCCTGATGCTTTTATTTCTTCTTTGCCTTTCTAATCTGTCTTGGGGAAAGTGGCCCCAGTAAGGCAGCCCTTTCACTCTGAAACCTTTTTATGACTCCAGCCATAATTAACTTGAGTAATAAAATTTTTCAAATCCAAATAGATATAATTAACATTTAATGCCCCTGGTTGGTGCTGGTGGCTGGACCCATTAAGAGCAGAGTATTGATTGAGAAGGTGAGCCAGCTGGGCCGCTGCAGGGCCAGGGGACAGAGGTGACTAGAGCCAGGGCTGCCTATGAGCCCAGGTGTGAGGAGAGTGGCAGGTGGCCAAGCCCCAGCCCAGATGGGGGATTAGGGCAGGACTCCCCAGGCTGGGGTGGACGTCCTCCTACCCTCGGTCTCTAATGGTTCTCCCACCTTCTGGCCCTGTAATCTCAGGCCTTCCTGACCAGGGACATCTCAGCCTTCCCAGGACAAGGTTGTGTCTTCTTCCCAAGGAGCCCCCCGTGGCCTCAGGACATGCCTCTTCCCACTGTTCTGCTTCCTGACTCACCCTGCTCTTCTGTGTGATCCAGCTTAAACTCTAAACCCAGTTGATCAGAGAAGCTTTATCTGTCTCCCAGAATGGCCTATTCTTCCTGGGAACTTCACTTTCCCCAGGATGCTATGGGGTGGGATACAGTGTGGGGAGCACTCATTTGAATCCCAGCCCCTCCACTTCCCTGCTCTGTGACTTTAGGCTAGTCACCAAGCTTCTCTGAATCCCAGTGTCCTTTTCTATGTTATTTCTAATAGAAATAACAATATCCACTTCCTAAAGGTGCAATAACATTGGTCTTAGCCTCATTTATGCTTCACAAGAGTCCAAAGTCGTAGGAATTACTGCCTACATTTTACATGTGAAAAACAGGCTTAAGGAAGGCAAAACCGTTATCCCTATGACTCACATTTCTCTCAGTAGTTAAATTTAACATATATTTCTAAATAGCATCTAGGCTGAGAACTATCTGGGGAACATCTCACTGAAAGTGAGGTGATTCTACCACCAGGCTTCTGCGATCTGGGTGGTCCTGGTCTGGAGGGATGCCGGGGTCGGGGGGTGGGAGGTGCATCATCAGCTGGTTTAAGTTAAGGCTACATGGGAGAAAGTGTGCAGACTACAGGCCCTGGGACAAATAGGGATACAAAGTGCTATAGAAGAAATGAGTGAAGGTTGGGCCCAAGGCCAAACCAGATATGAGGACAGAGGACAGGGAATACTGGGACTGTGGGGCAGTGGCATGCTGGCCCAGGAGTGGTCCTCAGGGAACTGGGCAGTCACCCATAGGAGGCCTGTTGGTGGCGTGGGCAGCCCAGGCTCTTCTGGACAAGGAGAGGCTATTTAAGGGCTGAATTCCTTTCTTGGTCCATCTTTGCTTCTACTATGACCCCAGCTTCCAAGTTTATGACCTTCCCTGTCCCTCAAGGGACTTCCTCTCGGTGTTGTTTCCCTATCTTTAGGAGCCCCGTTCTTCCTCAACAGCTCTCACAGGCCAAGAGGGGCCTTCTATGCAGGCCCCAAACACTTCCCGATTTAGGCCAGGCTTTGCATTGAACTTTAACTTGAGTATGTCTCTGCTCCGTCTAGTGCCCCACACCCCAGTGCTGCTGACACTAGAGCAGTGACTCAGAAGGCTTGGGGAGCAGTGAATTTCCTCACCTCTCCACTTATGCCTTCACTTGGCATCACTCGCTGTGCCAGGCCCTGTTGAAGAAGCAGAGAAGTAAATGTGTAATTACAACTAGGTAAGACTCAGGGACTACAGGGCACATGGTCTAACTGAAAAGCTTGAATGACTGCTTCTAGGAGGGTGAACCTAGAAGCTGAGCTCTGATAGTTTCCAGGCAGAGGGAATGGGGTGTTTAAAGGCCAAAAAGAGAGAGAATTGCCCATTTGAGAAATGCGAAGAACTCATTGGGACCAGTGATGTCCAGGGTGAGAATCAGTAAGAGGCGAGGCTGCCCAGCTCAGCAGCAGTCCACCCCAGATATCCCTGTAGCCCTTGCTGAGGGCCCAGCTCTTGCAAGTCCCAGCTGGAGATGTGCTGGTAGCAGAAGTTAGGGCGTCTCCCTTGACTCGTCGGAGTCTCAGCACCCTCCTCGGTAGCACGGAGATGCTGATCCCAGCTACCTCCATCATTGCAAGTATTGAATTGCTTTGCACTTGGCCAGTGCCTGGCTTTTTAGGGTGCAGTTAGAGAAATGGCCAGGCCATGTCTTCTGCAAAGGACTATTCTAGTCACAAGCCTCAATTTTCTGTTGAATAATGAGAGCACTCAACATCATGGCCTCTTGATTCCAAAATGCCTGTCCATCAAAGGCCTAGGGAAGGACCCCTGACCCTTACAGCAGGGACCCCTCTCTCTTTCTACCCTCCCCTACTCAAGCCTCCCCCCTCCACTGCACTGCCTCAACCTTTGTCTAGGTCACTGTCCTACCCTTCCTTCTCTTGCCATCGTCCCACCCTCCCAACACCTGCTGCCACCTTCTCCAGGAAGCCCTCTCCTGCTCAGAGAACTGACCTCATTCTCCTCCTTATCCTTCTCTCATCAGCCTCTCAGTGTTGTCTGTGGTCCAGCCTCCCCCAGCCTGTGAGCTACTAAACCTGGCCCTCACTCTTCCAGACTCCCAGAGGACCAGCTGCAAACTTTGAGGGTGACCCAGGATTAGGTTGGAAACAGGTCATGATAAAAATGAAAGAGAGGAAGGAGAAAACACTCAGACCAACAGAGGGAGTGAGTATGGACAGCAGGCCTTCCAGACCCAGCCTGACCCCCAGACCCAGTCTAAGCCATAGTTTTTCCCCACAGCCCTGGTCTGTGATGAGAGCTGAGATCTAGGAGGACAAAGGAATATGGGGCTGGGCCTCTCAGCTAGAGGGAGATGCTGGTGGTGGAGAGGCCCATGGCACAGCTGGTAAAAGGCTGTGCCTGGCCAGGCCTCCCAGCTGCCCCTCTGTCTCGGGTCCTCTTTGCACACACCCTCCAGCCCAACCCCCCATGCAGCTGCCTTCCTCATGACACAAGCCTGTGTTGTGCTGTTGATCACTGGCCACTATGCCTGGGGAAGAGCCAGGCCAGTGTGGGAGGAAGAACTTGAGATCCTGTGGGCAAAGCCTCACCACACCCCACCCCACCTCCCAGATTATCAGCCCCTTGCTCTGCACTCCCCAGCCCACAGCAGCATTGTGATTTCCCCCCACAAAGCATGCTAAGAGCTGATCAATGCAAATCTCCAGGCTTTGGGGGGCACACACTCATCTCATTCATTAGTTAAAGCAACAGGAAGGCCAGTGATGTTGGCCTGAGTCTGTAGATGAGAAATCCAGGAGAGATGATGGTGCTCTCCCTGAGACATGGGGTGGCACTATCAAGACCAGGTCTTTCTGACTCCAGGACTCATGTTCCACCCTTCCAGCCTCTTTGCCGAACTCCTTCCTGCTCCCTACTTCAGCCCAGCCCCAGCCCCAGGATTCTGCCCATGACTGAGACACCAGTACAGAGAGCAGAGAGTAGGAATAGCAGGGAAGACCAGGGTAGAGAGAAACAGAAGGTGCAAGCTGGGGGGAGGAGGAAAATGCCTTTGAAGGTGAGCTTTGGCCCAGAGCTGCCATAGAAACTCTCTAGTTCTCCCTTAGGCATGGACATCCAGTCACCCCAGAATAGATCCTCGGCAGCACCCTATTCAGGGTCCTCTCCCATCACAGCCCGAGCCTGGGCCAGCCCACAGAGCCGTCACTTCCTTGGATTCAAGTAGGAAGACTGACCCCACCTGTTTCCTCTCATTCCCTAGACCTGGCAGAGGGCAGGAAGAGATCAGCCTACCCTCCTGCCTAGTAGCCTTTGCTACCCTACAGGGTTTCCTTTGGTCACATGTTTTCATAGAAGATGGGACACAGCACTGGCTTCCTGAAGCCTGAAGTTCTATTCTCTTTTTTCCTGATACCAGGTATCAAACTCAGGATCCTTCTTGCCAAGCAACCATGGCGCCACTGAGCTAAATCCCCAGCCCTGAAGTTCCCTGAAGTTCCATTCTTAAGCCTACTAGCAACATGATTGTGACAATGATTTCCACCTTTCCCTGTCTAAAGAAACTTTCCCAGGCCAGGGATTTAGCTCAGTGGTCCTACCGCCTGCCTCAAAAGCCCAAGGTCTTGAGTTCTATCCCTGGTAC
>NW_004624906.1:488200-554193 GCF_000247695.1 Heterocephalus glaber
AGAAAGAAAGAAAGAAAGAAAGAAACTAAGAAACTTCCCTACAGTGCTAAAAGCCCCAGGATGGTGGTGGTAGTAGTAGTAATAGTAGTAGTAATAATAATAATAGAAAACATCTAACATAAAGGGTTATATTCAAATGACTTAATATATAAATAACCCTGTAAAATAGATACTTTTACTCTTTCCATTTCACAGATGAGAAACAGAGAAATTAAGTGACTTTGCCAAAGTATGCAAAAGGATCTGTTTATTTCAATGGTTTATGAGAAAGTGATTTGTAAAATGTAAAGACATTTTGTAAAGGTGGAGGTGCTTTATAAAGGCTGAGGTAGTTTTCCCAAATAGGCATTTGTAAGTGTGAGGGAGGAGGCTTTTGAAAGGTGGCAGTATTTGCTATAATGCAGAGGTATTTTAATTACATGATGCCTCACAGTGTGAGAGATGACTCTTCTCTGACATCTACACCCCACACCTGAGAAGTGGGTCATGGTGGGCAGCCCTCCAGGGAAAGGCTAAATTGCTCCTATTTACAATCGCATTCCTGGGCTGGGGGTGTAGCTCAGTGGCAGAGTGTATGCTTAGCATCTGGGAGGCCCTGGGTTCTATCCCCAGCAAAAAAACAAAAAACCTAAAATTATACACTATTCCTAATCTAAAAAAGAAAAAGAAAAAGAAATCACAGAATGTCAGGCTTAGAAGGGTAAAAACTCTCACAGCCCAACTTATATAATCTGTAACCCCTGCAGGAATCTGTTCATCATCCAGAAAGTTGAGACAGTGGACAGGAGTAGGAAGGAAGAATGTTCTGCAGGGAAAAAGATTTGGAGAAAAAAGCCCTGGAGGGTACTTGGCTGGATCCCATCCCCGCAGAGCCACATTTCCTCCCTCTTGACCTGCAGTCAGGACTGGGCTAATGGACACACTTCCTCCCCCCTGCCCCAGCCCCAGAAAATGGAGCCCTTAGAGCAGAGCATTGTGGGGTTAGGCAAGGCAAGTCTCTCCATTCCCCCACAGCAAGGGCCTTCCAGAAGAGCTCTGGAGCATGCCTATTCAACACTGGGCAGCCAGGTGCTTTTCTCCTCCGCCTGGGTGACAGCTGCTCCCCCAAGATGAATCTAGGAAGAGTTTGATCCCACCTTCCTGGCCCCAGCTGGCATCCAAAGTATGACAGAGGACCAGGAAGGTCATCAGAGAAGCTAAGGCCTGTGTTGGTCCAGGGCTGAAGCAACAGATGGCACACTGGGAACTGGGGCTTATTTGGGGGACTAGAATTGGATTTGGCTTTAGGCAGATAGGACTGGGCTGGCTCAGAGAACTGCAGTTAGGTTTTAGCTTCTTTCGAAACTGCCTGTTTTATGCTAGTCTAGCAAAGCTTGTCTCCAAAAAAAAAAAAAAAGATTTGTCATGGCTACCTTTGGCCTCTGATTTTGAGCTTTATTTCAAGAAATAGGAGTGAGAGGTTTGGCTTTGGAGCCCCAGACACTGTCTAGTTAGGACCTTGCTACTCAAAGGGTGGCCACAGACCAGCAACGGGGGTGTCACCCAGGAGCCTGGGAAGAAATGTGATCTTGGGACCTACTCCAGAGCTGTTGAATCAGAATCTGCATCTTAACATGAACTCCCAAGTGTTCTGTGTACACTTGAAGTTTGAGAAGCCCTGGTGAAGGCTTTCCTCGTACACCCAGCACCTCGGCCTGCTCTAGGGCCCGGCTAACACCCCCTCCCAGTGCTAGAGCCACAGCGACACCTACTGGCCATGGGTACCTAGGCCACCTCCTCCAGGACATCTGGGCTCTGCGGACCAGCCCTGGCTGCCCTGCACCCTGAACCAAGCGAGCATTCCTGAGTTCTGGGGATCTGGCTTCTGCAGCTACACTGGAGAGGGTATAGCATGGCCTGGGCCTCAATGTGGCATAGGTCACACTTCAAGAAATAGAAGTGAGAGTTAGGGTTGGCTTTGGGGCCCCAGACACTGTCTAGTTAGGACCTTGCTACTCAAAGGGTGGCCACAGAGCAGTAGCATGGGTGTCACACAGGAGCCTGGAAGAAATGCAGTCTTTGGACCTACTCCAGAGCTGCTGAATCAGAATCTGCATCTTTACATGAACCTATCCTTCCTACATAGAGAAGGCAGGACCGTGAGCAGGTGTTTCTCTGGCACACAATACTCAGAACACATCCTTCACCCTGGCCTCTCCAGACTTAGCAATGCAAGGCATGTGTGTGTCTCCTCTCTTCATTCAAAGTGTCACCCAGATGGACAGGGTGCAGCTTCCCATGGCAACCAGAGCCAGGCTGATGCTCTCTGAGGAGGTGGGAGTTGAGCCTATATTTAAATGCCTCTTCCTGGAAGTAGACTTCTATGAGGGACAACAATTAAAAAGCAAGTCCAGGAAAGGGAGCAGGTAAGACATTTCTGGCTCAGGATGGTGGCTGCTTGAGAGTCTCACGACAGAATTCCAAGTCAAAGGAGGAGACAGGAGCCAAAGAGTAAAAAGGTAGGGAAGAAAGCCAACAACACCCAAGGCATGGCCCAGTTCATCCTATTCCAAGGGACCTGGCTCACCTAGGGCTACCAGGGAGGAGAGAAGGGCTTCTTTCTGAGCTGTAGTGATCCCCACTCATTCCCTGATGCCTCCCTCTTGTCTGCTCTCAGCTGTGAGAAGGGGCTTCCCTGAGAACTAAATGAATGTGATTGCCCACCAGTGCTTGCCATTAGTGGTGATTAGTTAAAACATCAGAGTCTAAACAGTCAATTGGCTCTAATAATTAATACTATGGCTCAACTGTGATTGAGAGAGATAGGGAGGGAGAGAGAGAAGAAAAGAGAAAGGGAAACAGAAACAGGGTTGATGAGGAGCCCTAGCTCTGTAGCTACCGTTCCTAGCCCTGCGTCCAGATGGTGTGCTAAGGTACATCTAGCTCTGAATTCTGTGCTCCTGTAAGATGTTTTACATAAATTATACCACCCAGTTATCACTATCACCCTGTTAGGCAATATCATTATTACTTTCTTTCTTTTCCACAAGAAAAGTGAGGCACAGGAAGGTAAAAGCTAGTACCATAGGTACTCAGGAACAATTTGTTGAATGAATAGAAAAATGAATAAAGTAGCCAGAACTGAAATTCAAACCAAGGCTAGCCTGACAAAAAGCTTTGGGGGGGGGGGGGGGGATAGGAAGGGAGAATTTGAAGAGACAGAAAAAAGGAAACAGGCACCCCCAAAATTCTACACTCTCTCTTCCCCTCCCTCCCTCCCGTGTCTCTCCTCCATCACACACACACACACACACACACACTTCTGTTTTAATATCCTCATACACAACTCTAACCACCACATACCTCTCTCTCCCTCTCTCTCTCTCTCTCTCAAACCCCCCTCACACACAGGAACCTCTGTCACACCCTCCTCTCCTCTCAGTACTGGTGACTGAACACAGGGCCTAAACACCCAGCTGCATTCCTAGCCCCAGTCTTGTTTTCATCACACAGGGTCTCCCTCAGCTGCAGAGTTGCCCAGGCTGGGCTTGAACTTGCAATCCTCCTGCCTCAGTGCTGGGATTATAGGCCTGTGCCACCACACTCAGCCTGTGGGTCTCTCTGTCTCCCTGTCTGTCTCTCTGTCTGTCTCTGTCCTTTCAGTGTGGGTGCCCCACGTTACATCCCACACTTCTCAATCACAGCGTTTCTATCACACGCTGCTTTCTCTTGTCCCCATCTTACACATCCACACTGTTTCACACAAACATCTCTGGCACGGGCCCTCCTGTCTCTCTCCTGCTCACACTCAAAAGCCCTATGTCCCTCTCACACTCACACATTCACACTTTCCTCTCAGCTACGCTTTCTCTTTCTCACATCCTGCCCTGTACCTCTTTCCCTCATGTACACACTCCCCTCTTCAGGGCCCTTATTAGTCTCCCTCAGTACTGGACCTACAGTTCTTATAATGTCATCATCCCGCAGCACACGCATGAGAGTGTTTGAGAACTAAAGGAAACAGATGTCTCCACTTCCTCCAGACACTGCCCTCCTCACTCAATCCCACACCTTACACACAAGCCTCTTGCACATGGGTGTGCACTCTAGGCCTTATCCAAGAACCAGCCCCTTCATGCACCTCTGCTTTCCTGCCCCACAGGAGTCAAGCCCCAGGGCCCTCCATCTGCACCCTTTCTGTCTGGGTTTGCTGTCCCAAGATCTGGAAGGGCCGTGCGAACCTCCCTGCCTGGCACTGGGGAGGGGGCTCTGGGAGGCCCAGCGTTCTCGGTCATCCTGGAGCAGGCTCAGCCGCTCCCCACCCCCTCCCCAGGTCAGGAGCAGCAGCAGGAGCGGCAGCCAGCAGGAGCAGGACGCCTGTGTGTGCATTGCTATTAATCACCCCTCCTGGTCCGCTAACGAGGCTAATGCGGTAAGTGACAATAGCCCATCTTGGTTCCTGATTTAGGGGCTCGGGACGGAAGCTAGGCTCCTGGGAGTGAAGACGTGAATTCTCCACGACACTAAACCTTCAAATAAATCTCCTCCAGTCAGAGAAGCCCAGGGCACTAAATCCCAAGCGCCGGTAATTGAAACCCTTAGAGCTTTCTCGGGTAGGGAAATTGCTGAGAGAGAGCACGCACAGTCCGGGGGTTCTGGGTGGGGTGGGCCACCCAGAGGCCTCCAGAGAGCACTGTGATGGGGACCCTGCCCGGGGACCTGCAGGAGCACGTGGGCACGTGTCTGTCCGGATCTACATGTCTGTCTGTTCTTGTCTTTAGGCATGGGATTTACTACCTGGTCGTGTTCATGTGGCCACTGGCCACCGTTTCCCACCATGTCTGTGGGGGAACAGCAGTTATGGAGCATTTGTCTTTTGAGAGCATTCACCTCATGAAACCCTTGTAACTTCTCACTATTGCTGGCCAGGAGCAAGGCTTCGCTGAAGCCAAAGGAATTTTCTACTTAACTTCCATTGCCTTCCAGCCCCTATTCCCACCTCTCTCACCCCATGTCCTCCTACCCCCATCTTACACTCCTTCCAGACATTCATTCTCCTGTGGGCCCTTCAAGTCTTCCTCCCACCAACTTGGTCACTGAATGATTCAGCCATTCCTAACACCCATCCTATGCAGGGCCCTAGGCCGTGGCTTGAGTACACCCGGTTGAATCAGATAACCTCCTTACCCTCAAGAGCTCAGAGCAGAGAAGACTAGCAGACAGATAGGTAACTACAAAATTATATATGTACAGTGATAATGGTGTAGACATCTAAAGAACACAGCATAAAAAAGAAAGTAATTAACCCTGAGGGAAGGCTTCAAAGAGGACACATTGTCCAAGGGTGGTCTTAAAGAATAAATAAGAGTTTCAAGTTGCCCGTAGGGAGATGGATGTCATGGGCATTATTGACAGTGGGAATAATGGGGGAAGAGCTAGATTTTGTGCAGCCATAGCACACAGTATTGCTGGAAGGGATAAAAGGCTAGAGAGGGGCTTGTATGATAAGGAGCTCAGAATTTATGCTGCAGGCTTTGGGAACAAGGGAAGGGCCTTAGGTGGCTGAATGATTGGATCTGCTTTTTAGGAAGCTCCTTCTATCTGTAAAGATGGCAATAGATTAGAGGGCAGAGAGATACATTAGGGGACTTTTAATAGTAAAGACTGGAGTTGATGATGCCTGGACTAGAGAGATGCAGAAAAGAAGAGCTGAGGAGTCCTTAGGAGGTAAAAATGCCAAAGATGAAGGGTAAAGAGTAAAGAGTGAGAGCCGGGGATTTAGCTCATTCATTCCACTGCCTGCCTCAAAAGCACAAGGTCCCTAGTTCAATCTCCAGCACCGCCCCCCCCAAAAAAAGAGTAAAGAGGGAGAGTGAAAACCATCAATTTAGGGAAGGCTGTAGGAAATGGCACCACTCCATAAAGCAGAAAAAGTAGGAGGAAGGCAAGACTCAAAAAAGAGAAGTCCCGGGCTGGGGATTTAGCTCAGTAGTTCTGCTGCCTGCCTTGCAAGCGCAAGGTCCCGAGTTTGATCCCCAGTACCAAAAAAAAAAAAAAAAAGTCCCATTGCAGGTAGGTTGAGCTTGAAAATCCTGTGAGACATGAAAGTAGACAAACTGCCCCACAGTAGGGGTCAGCATCAGAGGTAGGAACTGAGGGAAGGAAACCAGAGAGACACACAGAAGTAATTGTGGACAAGAATTAACAGTGAACATCACAGACAGTGGGCTGGCGATGACCCTGAACTTCGTATTGGATTGCTGGGGTGAAAGTCCAACATATCTTCCCACTACATAACCATGGGCAAGGTAACAACTTCTCTAGCCCTCCTTATCTCATTTATAATTACGCTGTTTTGTTTTTTTGTTTGTTTGTCTTTGAACCGGGGATCAAACTCGGAACCTTGTGCTTGTGAGGCTGGCAGTGGAACCACTGAGCTAAATCCCCAGGCCTCCTTACCTCATTTATAGACTGCCAATACATAGTACACCATTGGGCCCAGCACTGAGTAAGCGTGTGATCAGGATTATCGCTTCCCTTCTTCCTGGCTCTTCAACTCCTACTCGGCATCACATGGCAGCCCACATCCTTTCCTCAGGGAGGTCTGTCTGGATTTCCCTGACCACTGCAGATTTCCATATTATAAGCTCCCATAGCACCCTACTTCTCTTTAGCACAACTAATATCTTACAATTATATAAATATTTTATTGTATCTCTTCCCTCACTAGACTGTAAACTCCATTAGGACATAGATCTCATCATATACCTAGAGCCTAGTACATAATAGTGCTTAACCTACAGGAGATGGTCAACAAATATTTATTGGATTAATAAACTGATTAACTGGAATATCTATTATATTTAGTAGATGATGACCATCAA
The DNA here is from genome assembly GCF_000247695.1 of Heterocephalus glaber. The sequence continues at coordinate 495,064 of NW_004624906.1, forward strand.
AAACCTGATTGAGAGCAGTTTCCTTAAAATGGTAGGATTGAAATTCAGTCTGCCAAGACTTAGAGTAGTCGGACGATAAAGGAGTATGGACAGTAAGCAAGAGTCTCTGGCACGTCTGAGGTGAGAAAGGGAGAGGAAGGAAAGGGCATTCATTACAGGGGCCTTGGGAAGGGACAGATGGCTCGCTGACGTGGCTGTCATATGGGAGAGACTCAGAGTTTGTGTGCCGATGAGGGGAGCCTAAAGAAGGAAAGGAGAGGATGAGGTAAGAGGGAGAATGGACAATTTTCCTAGGGAATGTAGGCAGGAAAGGGATTCCAAGCCCTGGAGAAACAATCTAAACTAGGAAGACCAATACTTCCTCCACTGAAACTAGAGGGAGGGAAAGGTGAATTGAGAGAAGTTGAGGCAATTCATGCCTAAGGACTCTCAATTTCTCGGTGAAGGGAAAACGGGACAGAAGAAGGGGAAGAATTACGATGGTAAACTATTGTTGAATTGTCTCTGTGGGAAAGGGGAGACATTTCTAACCAAGAGCATGTACAAGGGTTGCTTGGTAGTGCTGAGATTGGAAACTGTGAATTTTTATTGGCATGTATCTTTGTGGTTTTGTGATTTTCCCCAGCCACGCTTAGCCGCCTGTGTGTCTGGGAACAAAAAGGAGAGTAGCTGGATCACAGAGAAGGCAAAGGATGTAAAGAGGTTAAGTGTGTTGATAAGTGGGTTCTGAAATGATGCACTGTGGGGTCCAGGCTAGCATCCCTGAGTACGTGACAGCTGAGCGTTGGGAGATGGGTAGATGGAGGACTTGGCGGGGAGGGAGATCTGCCACAGAACAAGTTAGGTTGTTGGAGAGATTCTCCAGGAGCAAGTACAGTACAGGGAAAACCCATAGAAGCTGAAGAGGTCAGAGCAGTCAGAGATGAGGCTTGGGGAGGACAAGTGAGTGTCAAAGTTCTCAGTGAATGTGAATGACGGCAGATGGCAGGGAGAGACGGGATGCAGAGTGGGACCTGACCCCCAAGGGCCTACCGGATGTAGAAGCAATGGACCACAAGACACTAGCCCCACTTCCCAGCCTGAGGAGCATGGAGTTGGGAAAAAGACAGAGAGGACACCAGGTGTCTCCAGGGATAAGCCAGGGCTCTGGGACCATGAAGAGAGGAAGTAAAGGGAAGATCCTGAACTAAGGATGGAGAGGAGTTTATCAGCATGGTATTCATGGGAAGGTAGTAGAAAGACATTAGCCAGAGCCACCTCTAACCTGTGTCCACAGCACCCCTTGTAGGAATCTCTGCATCTCTAGCCTTCCTCCCCCAACTGGACATCTCTCCTCCTGCACCATCTACTCCTCATTCCACCCCACACACATATGCCTCATCCATCCACACAGCCATCCCTGCCCCTCCCACACTCCCTCCTGCTTGTCCCCTCCCTGGACCCTTCCCCTGCCCTGCCCCACCCTTGCCGGCCTGAGTGAGCAGGAACCCCTGCACCTTCATTTCTCAGGTCACTGCTTGGCTAATGGGCTATTAATTTGCTCAAACGTCCCCTGTGAGGCAAACTCAATTTCTGCCAGCCAGTCGTCCCTCCCTGTCGACAGCGTGATTGATTGGAGGAACAGCTGTCACCGCCCGGCTGCCTGCTCCTTGCCTCTTTCCCTCAAGTCTGCACCACCCCTCCTCCTTGGGCCGCCGCCCTGCGCCCACAGAGGCAGTGCACCCCTGCCACCTGCCCAAGGATCTGTCGCCAGCAATGAAAAATGACAGAAATATTTAAGGACAAATAAGGTTTCCCAACGCAATTGAAAATGATTACAGGCAGCTACAGATGGGGCCAATCTGATGCGCAGCAGCAAATCAAATCGAATTTCCTTATCGGCGTATTATTTTAGGCGTTATCTGGCACGTTGATGCAGTTATCAATTCAATTTCAGCAGCCGGGCCGCTGTTTACTGTCTCGCCTTTGCTGGGAAAAAGTAAACATGCTCAGCCCAGCAAATTAATTTCTGGCTGAAGCCAGAGGCAGCGAAGGACTGCTACCCAGGACCCACCGCCTCCACCTTGGCCCTGGGCTCCAGTGGGCCAGGCCAGAGTTCACTTAGGGAGCAGAAGCCCCACTCTCTGCCTGCCCCTGCCCCAAGCAGGATGCAGAGCTCCTAGGAGGCTGAGATGACCACTGAGGGCTCCGATGCTGCTGCCAGGGAGAGGTGAAGGTCTCCCATTAATTCCCAGCTAAAAATGACAAATTCATCTTGGACGACAATTAAATGAAGTCAGTAATTGATGCTAATTGATCTCCAGATGCGAGGGCTCCCCTCAGCCTTAGCAGCACGTGGCTGTCTTGCTCACTCTCCCCACTCCAGCCCTTCCCTTCCTCTACCTCTCTCTCCTGCATTGTCAGTCCTTGCTCCCCCACCAGCGTTCTGGGTCTCCCAGCTGTACAGGTCTATGGAAGGCAGCTGGCCCACTGCCCACCCAGCTCCACAGGCACTTGTCATCAGGGCTCAGGGCTCCACCCATCCGCCTAGAAAGCAGGTAACGCTGCCCTCCTCGGCTATTCAGGATTTATTGCCCACAGCTGTGGAGGTTCCCACTTCATTTTTATAAGTCCATAGTCAGAGCCAGCAGGGGGTAAAGCACACTTGAAGTGATTTTATTTTAAATGGTACAATCTTAGCATTTTGGCTCCATGACAAAGAAGCACTGGGGGAGAGGGGAATGGGTGGCATGCTGGGGAGAATATACAGGTATACTCAGCTACACTTGAAAATATGCACAAGTGCTCACGTATGTACATCTAGATGTGAAAACGCACCCAGCCAATGTGAGCACCTGTATGTATGGCGACACGAGATGATAATGTGATTGTCCATATGTGGATATTTTCCTGAATGGGGCCCTTTATTGAACTTTGTAAACCCTAATCCCAGGGAATGCTGGGAGGGCCCACCTGCCCCACCCACAACTCACCCAGCCCTGCCCAGCACAGGGAGCTGCCTGGAAGTTATTAACTCAGGGAGGAGTGGCACAAATTGTAGCTCCACAAGAGGAGAGAGACTGCAGTTATGTTTGGAATAGCCAAGGGCAGGGGTGTGAAATAGCTGTGGACCCCGAGGCCCAGCAGCTCTGAACAGGTTGGCTGGTGCACTTGGCTGTAGCAAATGCTTGTGAATCCAAGGGTTCAGGTTCCATGACCAGGACTTAGTGAGCCTGACTGTGCCTTGGCCCAGAGCTTTTGGCTCCCACTTGAGCCTATATCTGACCCTAAACCTGTCTACAAGCTGACCATCACCTGGCTATCCTGTAGATGTTTGCCATTGGCTATCCAGAAGCCACGTCTGGCTCAGTTTGGGCCCCCTCTATTGCTAGAGACAGGAAATAGTATCCATCACAAGAGTCAGGGCATCAGCCAGACTCTTGTTCCTGGAGCTGACAGGAGGTCACATGGAATTGACAGTGCCAATCTGAGATTCTGTGGGCAGAATAGAGGGAAAAGGAAGATGGCGAGGACATGTGGGCATGAATTGTCACCCCTGTGTGTTTGATCTGGATATGTATGTCACACGTAAGGAAATGGATACTGTGAGAAGAGGTGTATACAAACCTTATGGAAGGAAGAAGAGCAAGTAAAGCAAAGCATGGGCAGCAAGATAGACAACCAGACTAGACCAGAGCCAGGGTGGGTTTGAGGAATCTGAGAAAGCCCCCAGTCTCCAGGGCAATATCTGCATCTTTGGGGATTTGGCAAGGTCAATAATTATCTATTAATTCAAAGAATATCTACTGATTTCTCCTATTACTATTACTTTCCTCTTACTTTGGGCTATCCCCTCTGTTAGATGCTGAGGCTACAGCAATGAGCAAGTTAATTTTTGCTGTCAAGAAATGTATGATATAAGGAAAATGATAGACACATAACAGGCAATAATAACACTGTGTTAGGGGGGCGGCAAAAAACACAGTACAAAAGGCTGTGGGAACACAGAGGAGGCACCTAATTCAGTCTGAGGAAGTCAAAGAAAGTTCCCTGGAAGAAGGAATTCTAGGTTGAGGCCTAAAAGATAAGTATGAATTAGCCAGCCTTTGCAAATGGCCTCCCTCCATATCCTTTTTGGCTGTTTGGCAAGCCTGAAGCAGAGACAAATAGGTCTATTTGGTTCCAAGTGACCCTGGAACCACTGAAAATGTCACCTCTGCCCCTTATGTGTTAGCTGCTAACCTGGGCCTGGACAAGACGGTACACAGCTGTTTTCAGGGGATCCCTGGGCACCAGCAGATAAGTATGGGCCACAGCTAAATACACATCTCTCCCCTGCCCGCCCTACCCCCACCTCCTCTACCAGGGATGCCTATTAATCCTGACAAATGATGACTTACGAACATGTAATGCAAACTGATTCATCATACATTCAAATCCGCCGCCCCGCCCCAGCGGGAGGCCCCAGCCAGACAAGTGTATTACACGGATAATGTATTTGACGTATTAATAAAACCAGCCGCATTGCTCTGGCGCGGGGACTGGGGAATGCCAATATACGATGACAGATCACATATTGATGAAATCCAGATGTTTGGAATCATAGTCTTGGGGCCTTGTTCATATTGACTGAAGGTAAAAAATGCTGTCTGTCATCGTATTAACTCTTCCTGTCCCACACTCAGTGGAGGCGCCAGTCAGTCTCCTGGAGGAAAGAGGAGGAAGGGGATGAGTGCCAGGGGACAATGGGTGAGTAATTAGGTGATTTGGATGGATGGATGGATGGATGGATGGATGGATGGATGGATGGATGGATGGAATAGAGAGTAGGCAGCTGTACCGCTGATAGGATGAGTGGATGTGACATTCTCATGCCTGATGTTCTTAACCTCTCAGCACCATTTGACTCTACTGATGACACTCCTCTCCTCCTTGAAGCCTTCCTTTCTTGGCTTCAAGAACATCACACTTTCCTTTTTTTTATCTCCTATCTCTTGACCATTCCTTCTTAGTCCTTATGACTTAAATTTCCTTTGCCTGTTTGAGTTAACCTGTTACAGGTTCTGCGGCAGAATCTTCATAGTATATACTCTGTGAACTCACCTACTCTTAACTTCATTCATTCATTCACTCAGTGACTATTTCCTGAGTGTTGGCCATATTCCAAACATTGTTCTAGGTAAAGAAGATACAGCAGTGAACTTCAGTTCTTATCTACATGTCAATGTCTACTAGGTCTACACTTCTAGCTCTGGCCCAACATATGGTGCCTACTCAGCATTTTCACATAGATGTCTTAACAGTTCCTCAAACTAAGAAATCCAAAACTGAGAGCCGGGGATTTAGCTCAGTGGTTTCACCGCCTGCTGCGCAATCGCAAGGACCCGACCGAGTTCAATCCCCAGTACCAAAAAAAAACCCCAAAAACTGAACCCATTTTCTTCTTTACTAAACCTGCTGCTTTCCTCCTATTCTCTCAGTCAGTAAATGGTGTACCATCTAGTAGTCATTCAAAGCTGAAATCTTGAAGTCATCCTTAACTTCTATCTGTCTTTTAACCTCTGTGTCCAACAATTTGCTTCTGCTCATCTCCATCATCATCACACTAGAATGATGTCACCGTCATTTCTCACCTGAGTTAGTGAATCTCCTAATCAGGCTTCCTGTATTTGTTCTTGTACCTGTGTTTGTTCCCTTTGCCATCAGCTACTTTGCAATTAGAATGATCTTTTTTAAATGCAAACCTGATCAGTCACTCTCCTGCCTATAACTATTCAAAGGTTTCTTGCTGTATGTTTAAAAATAATAACAACCAAAATCATTAGTGGAGATAAAAAGCCCTTCAAGATTGGCCTCTCATCCTATTTCAGCACTCTGCCCCTCACTCTCTCTCCTCCAGCCACATGGACTATTTTCAACTCCTCATTTAGGCTTTCTCTCCTCTGTACCTTCATACATGCTGCTTTCTATGTAGACCACTACTTTCTTTAATCACTACTTGACTGGTTCCCATCCCACTCCTCCTTCAGACCTTTGCTTAAATATTACATTCTTCACCTACTAGATCAGATGATATGCTCCCTTAGATCTATGCATTTCCCTTTTCCTAAGACTACTCTGAGGACAATGGTTTAATCTCTCAATCTATGGTGAGATCTCAAGTTTTCTGAGGACAGAGATTGTGTCTGTCCTGTCCATTATTGTCTGCCATCTTTACTATGGATATCAGTAGACAGCTGTGGAATAGTACTGAGTCGTTAGCTAAGTGAATGGGTAGACCCATACATAGATATTGCTCAGGTTTGGAATCAAACAGGCCTGGATTTAAATTCCTACTCTTCCCTTTGTAAATCAGCCATTGCATTATTCTGAGTTTCACTTTCCTTATCACTGTGATAGAGATAACCATTCCTACCTTACAGGACTATTACAAGGTAAATGAGGTAAATTATGTTCAGTAGCAACCTACACCCTAGTATATAATGACATTCAATAAACAGTCTTATTGAACAGATAATGGGTAAATAATTGGATGGATGGACAGATGGACACATTGACATACAAACAAATAAACAGATATATAGGTATGGCTGGTCAGGAGAAGGAACTCCCCAGGGGCTGGAGGAGCCAAGGCTAGGGTACCGCCTGAGTGGCAGACAGTCTTAATCACTGCAAGGAAGAAGGCTGGATACAAGACAAGGGCAGGAGGGGATGACCACAGGCACAAACAACAAATGTGTGCTGGTTTCTTTCCTGAAACAACAATGACTCCTCACTTGTACACAGCCTTGATTTAACTGGGTCTCACAAAAGTCATGGAAGTTAGATATTATCCTCACTTCATATAAGGGGAAATGAAGCTCAGAACTGTTAAGTGCCCAAGGTCACATAGCTAGTAAGAGGCAACTCTGTTGAATTCTGCTTGAAGTTCTATTCTGCAGCTTTGTCACTAGAAAATAGGGATGGAGTCAGAAGGCAAAGGGCAACCATATTTTCAGACAAAGACACAACATATATCAACATACATACTCTTGGAAGTCTTAGCCTCTATTAACATACATACTCTTGGAAGTCCCAGCTATTCGAATCCCTCTCATGCTCATTTTAATGCTCCCTATCCCTTGTCCAGTTGTGGCAAACCTGTGGCACACGTGCCACAGCAGGCTGTTCATATCACTGAAAAGGTTTGCCATCACTGCCCTAGTCAAACTTTAGGTAGTCAAGACATGCTTTTGTGGTCTGCAGAGAAAAGACTGTAGAGATGGAGATTGCTGCCTGGACAAGCAGAGAGGCAAGAATGGAACCCCCAAGCAATAGAACTGGAACACAAGCAAATCAGGCCACACCAGAGAAGCATCACATGGTGGAGAGTTGCAAGGCCAGACATGGATTAGTGACCTAGCAGGACAGGGCTTTCTCTTTGAATGAGATCCTCACCATACTTCCCAGGTTCTCTATGGAAGATGACAGAAGAGGCAGTCTCTGTGGGCCTTGAGTTGCCTGTGCCCAATGGTTGGCAATTCCCAACAGAGGGGGGCAGCAGAGGGCTGATCTAGGCCCCCAGGTACCTGAGACCTCATTGCAAGGCTTGAGGGCTGGATGGGCTGGTGCCTGGCCCAGGCTAGGAAGAGGTCACCTTGGCTTGACCTCATCTCTCTACTCAACTAACCAGTCTCTCTTTGCAGTTTATAGTCAGTCACTTCCTGTTGGAGCCATACTGCTGATTGGCAGGGAAGGTAATCGAGCAGCTCAGCAAGGGAAAGGAACCCCTGGAGGTCACACAACCAGACTTAGACTTGACCCGATTCCCAGTCCTGGCTCTGCCAGAGGCCCTTGTCTGCTCTTTAAGCCAGAGTTATCCTGTGTAAGGGTGGGAACAGGGTCGAGAGCCCTCCCCTCCCTGTCCTCCTCTGGCTTCGGAGATACCTGCTGCAGGCTGGCAAGGAAGTGGAGGTGGCGGGTCTCACTGCAGCAGGGGTGGTGGGGAGGAAGGCGAGGTAATGAATGTGGACGGGAGGCAGAATGAGCGATCCATCTTTGCATGGGAGGGGAGGGGGCTGCGGGCATCCCCCTCACACACTCACACACTCAATCAGGCGCTGTCAGACCTCCGGCCGCCTGGCATTTTGGTGAAGAATCTCTCAGCTAAAAATTGTTGTCAGTCCCATTTCCTCGTTATCAGTGCAAGGGCTGAGGCAGCGCCCGGGGATTAGCAGGAGCGGAGAGCGCCCCGCGCTTGCCATCCACTGCCGATAACACTGGGCCTCCCGCCTCACCTCCCCCATTCATCATCTTTAGCACTGACAGCCCAGCCCAGTCCCTGTCCCCATCCCCTCCTGCTTCCGCTGCTCCCCACTGTGCTGCTCAGCCTGGCTCCTGACCTCCCCCTCCCCAGGGAGCTAGTCCTCCTGGAGAGGGACAGGATTCGACCTGGGCCTATATGACCTAGACCCACCTGTGGCAAAAGGCCTTGCCTAGCTGTTGGGGAGCTCATCCAGGAAGGGAATGGGGACTGCTCAAGGAGATGATGCTTTCTGACAGCCTGCCTCACCAGGCTCCTGTGCCTACCTGTGACACTGCCAGTTGTATTGGAGAAGGGATTCCTGCATCAGATGGGCAGCTAGACCAAAGATTTCTGGGGGCCTCACCAGCCTGAGATGTTCCCAAATTCTGGGAATTGTGGAAAGGAAGAGCCAAGGGATGCCTCCCCTGGACCTGGGAAGAGTAGGGGTTGAGGGCTCAATTCCCACCCCAGCAAGACCACACCCCCTCCTCTTGGCCATCCCCAGCGGTTTTATGGCCCATTTTATGGCCACTGTAATGGCCCAGGTCAAAAGCTTCAGGGAGCTGTATTCTGGGAATTATGCAAAGGAGGAGCAGGCCCAGGGCCAGAGTATGGATTTTATCATTAAACCTGGGCAGGCCATGTCGTTAGTGCAGTAAAATCCACGTCATGACCACAGGTCTCAATATAAAATTATAGGGAACACAGCAGGGGAGGGAAAGCAGGGGGCCCAGAGCCATGCTGTCACCTGCCACTCTAACCCCTGAGAAAATGGGGGTAGGACAGAGGCCATAGGTTATTGGATCTCTCTGCTGATCCCTGTCAATGCTATTCTAGAATGTGGGAGCCAAGAAGAGGGCCCATTGTCCTGATAGAGAAACTGAGTACATGCTCAGAAAAGCAGAATATTCCCATGGCAGCAAAGCAGACGAAATGAAAACAAATACATAGGAATGCTGATGCCCAGCCCCTAAGCTTGATGAAAGGAATCTGGGCTCTAGAGAGCCTTAAAGAGCAGACTTAGTGTTCCAGATCAAAACCCCTGCCATTTCCACCTCAGCTCAGACCCCATGTCCTAGATCCTCCTTGCTCCATGCTCCTCATCTCCCCCTGTTCCAGTGATCTGTCCCAACAACCTGTCAACTCTCCCTTGCTCATCCTGCTTTCCCCTTGAATCCTGCCAACCCTCTGCTGGCCCCTCCTGCCCTCCCACAGTACCCTCCTTGCTCATGCCTCCTTACAGCTCTGACCTACACTGACTGGAGTCTCTGGCTCTCTTTTTGAGCTTTCCCACTAATTTGTGACTTCCTAGAGGCCAGGGATGTGTTTTTACTTATCTCTGAGATCTGGTTTCCCCTAGAATTATACCTGATATTTGATTGTTTTGTAAATGTTTGCTGAAGGAACAAGTAAATGAAGCCATCAGATCAAGAACCAAGTTCAGGCCAGGTGTGGTGGCACACGCCTGTAATCCCAATGCTCAGGAGCCAGAGGCAGGAGGATTACTGTGAGTTCGAGGCTAGCCTGGGCTACATAGGGAATTCAGGGGCAGCCTGAACTACAAAGCAAGACCCTGTCTCAAAAAAGCAACCCTCCCCCCAAAAAAAGAACCAAATTCAGGGGTTCCTGCCTAGCTCTGAGCCTCAGTTTCTCCATCTGTAGAATAAAGGTAATGGCCCGGAGAAGTCCTAGGATATCATTCACCTCTGAGATGAAATAAGGGGCAGAGCTAAAACTAGAATCCTCATCTTCTACCTCCTAGGGGCCACATCTGCTTCTTTTAGTTAAAGCTGCCTTCCAGCTCTCCCCTGAACATCTGAGGCACAGCCACCAAGGCACACGTCAAAAGGACTTCCTCCCCTCTTCCAAGACCTCCACATAGGCTGGAGCCACACCTACCCCTCCCTGGTATACACAAAGCCTCGGAAGCTGATATCCCAGCTCTGTGAAGGTTTACAGTGCTTTGAGGACAATCTGCTGCTCTTTGTTCACCTTTCTTCCTTCTCTTCCTCTTTTTTTCTCTTTTGCTTTATTATTGAACATCTAGTCTATGCCAGGCCTGCAATAAATTGTCTATATACAGATGAATAAGAAATGGTTCCTGCCCACAAGGAACTCATAGCATATTCATTAATTCATTCACTTGCTCCCATTCCCTGCTTAGTATACTTCTAAGGTGCAACTTAAATTTCACTCTTTTGACTAAGCCTTCTCTTTTTACCATAACTCACCCCCCAATTAAAAAAGGGAAAAAAAGAATGAATTGCTCCTTCGAGCCCTCAGATAACTCCATCCAAGCTTGTAGAGGAGCGGTAATCCTGTTTAGTCTGTGTCAAAAGGAAGTGAGTTCTTGTGCTCAGCCTAAACTGGGAGCTTCCTCAAGTATAGGGCTGCCAAGTTTCGGATATTTAAATATAAGATATACAGAGAGATTTGATTTTTGGAAAAACAAGGAATACAATTTTTTGGTACCAGGGATTGAACTCAGGACCTTGCACTTGTGAGACAAGAGGCAGAACCACTGAGCTAAATCCTCAGCCCCAGAATAATTTTTATACAAATATGCCCTGTGCAATATTTAGGACATACTTATACTAAAACATGATTCCTTGCTTATCTGAAACCAAATTTCATCAGGCACCCTGTGTTTAATCTGGCATCCCTACTCAAGTAACCATCTTGGCTATCACTGCATGGGCTTTATCTCTGTGAAAGCTGACTTTGACCCTCTCCAGGCGCGCAGGAGAAGAAAAAGCAAGGAGAAGGATCTAGTCTCAAGCCCAGACTTTCTACAGTCAGAGTATCCATGAATAGCTAAGGATGTTTCTAAATAAATAGGGCTCCTCAACCCCATGCTGTAAACAGTCTAGCAGAGCACTGCACGAGAGAAGGGAAGAGGTTTAGGCATCCAACAGGGATAAACTAGGCAACCAGCTCACTTCTTCCTAGCATGGTTTGTTCTGTTATCATCAATGACAGTAGAAATAGAGTTCAGGCACCTATCTGACCCTCAGTGTACACATGTATTGGAAGAGTGGAGTGGAAGGAGAGAACTTAGGATCAATGAGACTCACAAGGAGCCAGTGAGATTATCCAAGGGAGACTTGAATAGGAAGAACATAGATTTGAGGAATGTTGAAGAAGCAGAATGGACAGGGTTTGGTAGTTAAATGAATGAGAAGTTCAGGGGAGCAAGGCAAGGTAAGGGGCATACAGTGAGCCTGAAGTTACTGGTTTAGGTGACTGAGTGAAAGAAGGTATTAACAGAGATGCTCACTGCTGAAAGAGGAGCAGGTATGGAAGGGGTGAAAAAGTTGAAGAACTCGATTTTGAATTGTTGGGTTTCAGATTCTTACAGGATATTCAGGCATTGATGTTCGTTAGACATTTGGATATACAAATCTGGAGGGATCCAGAGTGGAAATACAGAGTCTGCGGTCAATAAGACATGGGTGGGAGTGATGGCCATAGAATGAATGAGATCATCCACCACACAGAATGAGAACAGAGGCTGAGGGAGGCCTTGGGGAGAGTGGAGAAAAGGAAAGATTGCTACCCTGGAGGTCACCTAGTCCGTGTTGGTCCTTCCCACTCAACTGCAAGGGCCTCAAGGACAGGAACTAGACCTGATTCCATGTTAGGACCCCACTGCTCTGCACTGTACGTGGTTCAGAGTAAGCATGAGAGAACGTTTATTGAATGACTCCTGGACTAAATCCCCTTTCTCTCTCTCTCTCTTGTCTTCCTTCTCCAGATCTGAAGAGTGTAAAAGCAGGAAAGGAATGAGAGGGGTGGGGAGGCACTCAGTATTCTGGGTGATTCTGTGATTAAAAACGTGTGAAATGGAGTGGTCAAGGTTTGAGTGCATAGAGCACTGATTGTCTCCCAGTAGATTTTCAAGAGGGGCAGCTGGCTGAGGAAGCACCATTTATGGCCACAGCCTCTGGAGCTGTGAAACAAAGTGATGCTCTTAGGCTCTCAGGCTTACCAGCTCACCTCTCCTATAAGTCAAGAACCCAAGGGGGCAGTAGCAGGCTTGAGGTGGAGACCAGCCCTGCTAACGTGTATCTGTTCTTCCCTTGCCAGGTAAGAAGAAAGCAGCAGCGTTGTTTGACAACCAGGCCCCAATCTGCCCCATCTGCCAAGTCCTGCTGAGGCCTAGCGACTTGCAGGAGCACATGGAACAGGAACTGGAGCAGCTGGCCCAGCTGCCCACCAGGTAAGCCACCTACCCAGAGCCTGCCTGCTGGAGATGCCACTGAGGCTCCTAGCCATGAGGTCTCAGAATTATACCAGCCTCTAGGGAGAAGCCAGGATCCTCCTGTCATTCCCAGCCACTTTCAACCCTCAGATCCTCCAGCTAAATGGTGCTACCTTTCTCTTCCTGATGTATTTTGTAAGATGAGAGTGACTCCTCAGGCCCCAACTGCAAAAGAGCACAATGGGAATTAGCCAGGGGATGTCTGCTATAGGCCCAGCACTGCATGTGGGGCCCCAGAGTAGGATGAAAGAAGCATGTGTGGGCCTGGCAGCCCCATCAGAAGGTCAGCCTGGTCCTGCCAGCCAGGAGAGGAGCAGTACCTTATGAATTTCAGGGGCTGAAAAGTGACAATCTTGACCCACCTCAACTTATCCCCAGTCCTCCCTTCCCTGTCCCCACCTAAAGGACTGTGCTAAGCCTCCTCAAGGACCTTAGAAAGCAGCCAGGTAACCAAGGGAAGCAAAGGAGAGGTGTGACAAATCTTAGTAGCGTAAAGCAACACTACTCCATTATGCTCACGCAGTCTGGGATCAGATACTCAGGACACAGAGATCATGGCTGTATCTGCTCCAGATGTCTGGGGACTCAGCTGGGAAGACACAGAAGCTGGGAGCTGGAAGCATCCAGAGACTTCCTTCACTCACAAATCTGATGCTTGATGCTGGCTGTCAGCTGGGACCTCTGATGGAGCTTGGGCCAAAGTATCTGCAAAAACTTTTCCATGTGGCTTGGGCTTCTCATAGCTTAGTAGCCTTGGGGTAGTTGGACTTCATACATGGCAGTTTAGGGCTCCAAAAACAAATGTTCCGACCAACAAGATGGGAGCTGGATGACTTTTGTAACCTAACCTTAGAAGTCATTTAATATCATTTCCACTGTACTCTACTGACCAAGGCAGTATTAGTCCACCCACATTCAAAGTGAGCAGGAAAACCCACCGCTTTTGTTGGGAGGAGTGGTAAGGTCTTACAGTAGAAGATCGCATGGAAAAAAAAAAATCATATGGGACAGAATAGATGGCTGCAGCCACCTTTGGGAACTACAGTCTGCCACAATGAACTGCCTCCCCCCCACTCCAGTCCTACCCTTCATTCAGTTCCAGTCATCAGACCTGAATGACCCTTTCCCTTCTACCCTCTCAACTAATCACCTGCCAGAGTACATGGATCTGAAATGACCCCATCCAGGAAGTTCACAGGACAAGAGTACAGAAAGTCAGGAATAAAAACCCCAAGAAATAGAAGATGCTCCATGGGAAGAGCTGGAGCTCTGAAGGTGTCTAGGAGGCCCCAAACCCAGCACGGGGCAGAGAAGGCTTCCTGATGGACAAATGTTGAAGGAAAAAGTACTAGTATTGCAGTGTTACAAATTACCCCAAAACCTAGTGGCTTTAAACAACAAACACTTATTATCTGAGTTTCTGTGGGTCACGAGTTCCCAACCAGTCTAGGTGGGTAGTTGTGGCTACTGGCTCAGTCTCCCATGAGGCTGCAACCAAGATATCTGTGAAGACTGAAGTCATCTGCAGGTCTCCCTAGAACTGTGGCATGTTTCCAAGATGGCTCACTTCAAATGGCTGTTGGCAGGAGGCCTCAGTTCCTCTCTATGTGGATCCCTCCAGGCACTGCTTGAGTTTCCCTCTGACATGGCAGATGACCTCATACAAGCATGTGATCTGAGAAAGACTAAGGAGGAAGCCACAATGCCTTTTCCTAGTGTAGGAAGTCACACACTATTGCTTCACCTATACCCTATTCTATTCATTAGAAACAGGTCAAGTCCAGCCTAACTCAGGGGAGGAGAATCAAGCTCTATAAGCTCTGCCTCTCGAACGAGAGCAGTAGCAAAAGAATTGTGAGCATACCTTAAAACCACCATGAAAAACTATATTAAAGGTAGCTAATAAGCCTTATTAAACACTATGTGCCAAGTATTTTACATTACATTAATTTATTTAATCATCATTATACCCCTCTGAGGCAGGCAGTACAGTTACATGTTCATTCTGAGAAATTCATCCTTAGATGATTTTGTCAAATGAACATCATACAATGTGCTAACACAAATAAAATGGCAGCTAAACATGGAGACACACACCTGTAATCCCAGCACTCAGGAGGCCGAGGCAGGAGAATCTGGAGTTTGAGGACAGCCTGGGCTACATAATGAGTTCACATACAGCCTAGACTACACAATGAGACCATGTCTCAAAACAGACAAAAAACCATAAGATGGCTACAAGGTCACTAGGCAATATAATCATAAGGAACCATTATCATATATGTGGTCCACTCTTGCCCAAAACATTGTTATGTGGTACATGACTGTAATGACTACTCCCATTTCATAGATGATGAAACAGGCATAAAAGGGTTAAGTAACACTGTAACACCACACGGTAGTAAGCGTTAACAATAAGATTCAAACTCAGGCAGTTTGACTCCAGTGCTCATTCTCTTAATCCCTCAACATACACACCCGGAACTGACCAGCCCTAGTCAGAGTGAAAGACACACCCCAGTTGAGTGCCACATTGTGCTTTCCAGGAGTCCTGTATAACTTGCTCCCAACAGGGGACTTCACAATGGGAACGGAAAACAGAGGCAGAGGTGGGGAGGCCCTCCGTCTTATACAGGCTGTGTGCCCCTGACGGTCTTGAGGACCAGATTTCTCTGCCTCCCCCGTAGGGTTCCTCGTTTGTCCTGCCCAGGGCATCCTCGGTCCAGCCGGACCCACGACCTGCACAATCCTTCATCCCTCTCAGAGCATCGGCTCCCCCCACGTCCTTACCCCAAGTCCCTTTCCCCACCCAAAATCCCCACCTAGCTCCCTGCCCTCACTGCTGTGGCTGTGTCTCGTGTCCCCCACATCTGTCCTGTCACGTCCGGCCCGGCCCAGCGCCCCCCACACCGCTTCTGCACGTGCACACCCTGCGCCCCAGGCACGCCCCCCCCCTCCACCCAGCACCGGGTGTCTGACAGCCGGACAGCGGGATCTGCACAGCAAGTGAAATTCCCGTCGGATCGATAAAGCCGAAGCGCTGGCGGCGACGGGTCGATGGTTTTATCTGTCTCGGCCCCGCCGCGCCCGGCGCACTGACAGCCGGACTGGCCGGCAAAGGCGTTCAAGGGCAGCCGCGCCCGCGCCCCCTCCCGGGCCGGTGCGCCCACCAACTGCAGGCCGGAGTGGCCTGCCGCCCTGTGATTTATCTGGATTTTTAATTGGAAAAAATTTGCGAATTAATTGATTTCAGGAACTTGCCAATTAACATTGTAATTGGGTGCGTGATAAATTCCCAAGGAGTGTGTCAGCTCCCTCCGGGCTGGCTGCCGCCTGCAGGAGGGGAAGGCAGGGCCTCAGCCTCGGTGCCCTTGCCCCGCCCTGCTGGCTTTCGGGGCAATGGGAGGTGGGCAGAGGAGGCTAGGGAAAGAGGAGGCTCTGGGGTTTCCTAAATACGCCCCTCTTTTCTCCTTCCCGCCATCAGTATCCTGAAAATAACGGGGCTTTGGACTGGCCACGTGGGACGGGGAGACTGAGTCCCACAGAAGGGCAGAAGCCAAATGTGGGCATCCACCATCAGTGGCCTCCTCCCTAGCTCTCCAGTCTTCCCCTTCCGGGTCTGCCTCATAGGCTCTTCCTCTCTCGGCTCCTCTCCCTTCTTGCCCCCGCTGGCTCCTCCCCCTCCTCTCTTACCCTCTGCCTTCTTTGCCCTCCCCCCTTCCTCAGCCAGGCCATTCCCGAGCCTGTGATGCTGTCAGCAGGGTGCCCTCCCGTCAGTCTGCTTCGAGGTTCTGCTTGAGGAGCTTTCAGGATGGGCCTGTTCTGCCTTCTGTCTCTTTCAATCCAACAGCACAGAGCAGGGCCTCTGGGAACAACCTGCTATTTGGGACGAACCTAAGGGCTCACAGAGAAGCAGGGGCCTTCCAGTCCCAAGCTAGGGAGCTGGTTTTTCACAGACAGGTGTGCACGGCCCCCTTCCCCCACACACAGATCCACTTACACACACACACACACACACACACACACACACACACACCCTGAAAACTGCCTTCCCACCATGCACATTCCCACAGGTACATGGTCACCCAGACCCTTACAGGAAGAGCAATGGGAGCTCCCATTAGCACAGCACTTGCAGTTTTCAAAGCTTTCACATTTGAGGTCAGAGACTATACCCACAAAGCCCACCTTGTCTTTCTCCTTCTCAGTCCTGCCCACCAGGGCTCCCTTAGATGCCAGGATCTGGCCAGTGAGAACAGAGGGCAAAGTTAGGTCAAGGACAGATTGTGGAGGGCCTTGCATGCTGGAGGGGATTCTAGACTGGAGGGGTAATGAGAATCATCTTGAGTCAGGATGAAGTCCCAGCAGAGCAAGATGAGCTATAGGAGAATGGCTTGGAGTTCAGACTAGGGGCAGAGACAGGGCAGGGTCCTGGGACAAGGGCAGTGGCAGTAGGGATGCAGAAGAGGGAATGATAAGAGATCTGAGGAAGAAGAAATCAGAGGCCTTAGCTGGAGAACTTCCTAAAAGGACACTTTCTGACTCGGATGACTGGGAGGGTGGAGGGGGCAGAGAGGCAAATGCTGAAGGCAAGAAGGGGCTGCAGGCAAGCCTCTGGGCAAGCTGAGCCTGAGATGTCTCTAGGACGGTGATGGGGTAGGGACTGGATGTGTACAGTAGTAGGGTCATAGATAAGGGCAGAACATGGAAGGGCAAGTGGCAGGGGATGGCTCCAGACCTCTCTGTGGCCCTCAGGCTGGAGTTTCCATCCAGAAAGAAGAAAGAGCCTTGGACATAGAGAATTTGTACAGAGCTGAAAGTGGGGCCTAGTTTGATGGGGCCTGAGCTCAGAGATCTCCTCTGGGAGGCTTCCGGAGCCACTGAGAGAGCTGACTTCTGGGCTGGGAAGCCAGTTCTCTGGGCAGCGCTTTAAAAGGACTGAAAGAAGCCAAGGGGAGGCTGGGTGACTCTAGAGGAGAGGCAGGGTATGGAGATGCCAGTGCCCCCACCCCCACTTAAGCCTTATTTAAGGCCGGCCTCGGTGTTTGGTTGGGTAATGAACTAGATAAACAATTCCCCAAATAGATTAAAACGAAGTGTAACTTACAAAGGCGGCTGGTGATGATGGTTTATTCCCCGGCAGTGCACCATTTCTTTATTTCCAAGGATAATTCAGTGTAAATCACCTTAATTAAAAGTGTCAGCCCAGCCCATGAATATTGTACTTAGGAATGCGTTTCCTGGGTCTCAGTTATAATTTAAAACCCATGGATCACTAGGCAGCGAGTGACTGAGCAAGGGAGGAAATCGTTGAGGGCGGGCTATGGAAACAGGGAGGGACAGAAGGCAGAGCTGATGGGCTGGGCGGGAGCCAGGCTGCCGACAGCTCCTGGGCTCAGACCTCCCTGCTCCAAGGCAAGGCTCTCACCAAGCTCTTCAATCTCTGGAGGACCAAGCCAACTATAGAGATGATGAGGTTGGTAGAGGAAATGTAGGCTGGGACCCTCCCTCAGAGCAAGGGAATGAGTCTGAGGTTGTACTCTTTTCATGCAAAGGAAGGAAAGACTATTACTAGAAAAAGATCTAGATGATGGACTTTGCCAGGTGAGAGGGTGGACCTCCTGACCTCGAAGGGCCTCATTCTATTCAGCAGCATAGTAGAGTAAAGCCCAGGGTCAGTAAGACCCTCCCCAAAGTCACAGCAAAGGAAATGAAGAAAGAGAACACAGTTCTGCCCTGGAGCCTAAGTCCTGTGTATCTTTAGGGAGGCAGAGTGGGCAATTAAAAATCAGCACCATGAGCTAGGTGTGTGTGGTGTTGTGTACTCATAGTCCCAACTACTTGGAAAGCTGATGCAGGAGGATCACTCAAGTCTGGGAGTTCAAGATCAGTCTGGGCAGTATAGTGAGACCTTCTGAATATATATCCAACACTTTGGACCTGTTTGGATCCAAACTTATATCCCAAACCCTCCATGAACTGTGGGAACACAAAGATGTCACTTAACCTGTTAGTCAACTTTGTAAAATTTTTGTGATGACTCAGTGAGATAACACATACAAACCCTGTGTCTGTCATATATAGTGGGTACAACAATGATCACTCATTCCTTTTTTTTTTCCTGTTCTCTCCTGATCCAACTAGATAATACACCCCAGTCTAGAGTAAGGCCTGGTGAGAACAGTATATACAATAGGAGCCTTGTTTGTTTTTCACTTTTCTTTTTTTTTTGGTACCGGGAATCAAACCCAGGGCCTTGCGCTTGCCGGGCAGGCACTGCACCACTGAGCTAAATCCCGGGCCCTAGCCTTGTTTGTTTTTGTTTTTGTTTTTTTCTGGATCACACTTTATTGAGCACTACAAGGAGCTGGCTCTGCATAGGAGCAGCAGTGAGGAGAACAGCTCTCCCCCAATTTTGTAGGCAGAATGGTGAAGGAATGATAGCAGTCATGAATTCACCAACCAGTGGCACCTCCAGAGCAGCTCAGTTTCCCCTTTGTATCCTCAGTGCCTCCAACAGGGCAAGGAAGGGACCATTTATGAACAAAATGTAATCAAACAGAACCTTTTCTGGCTGTCCTTCCTAGTCTGTGGTGTCCCTATTGTGTGATCAGACTGGTAGCTCTATTTTCACCCTGAGACCTTGACCTCACCCTGCTGCTAAATCTAGTAGGCTCTGCACTGTGATATATGTGTGTTCGGGTGAATGTGTGCCAATTCGTGACTCCATCTGTGGGTGCATGTGTATCTGGGTGTGTGTTGGTGCCTATATTTATGCAGGTGTTTTGTGGACTTGTGTATATAAGCAGCTCTTCATCCAGTATGTATGGCTGTTATGAATTTGTCTTTATGGCCATGTCTCTGGGAATATGACCCTGTGGCTCTGTGCATCTGTATGCATGTCTGAGTCTCTGGGTGTGACTGCTTGTATGCGTGCCTGTTGGCAAAATTATAGTCTGTGTATATGTGTCTGCCTTTAGACCAGGGCTTCCCAGCCTCAGCGCTATTGATATTTTGGGGTCAGATGATTCCGTGTTGAGAGAGATGGGCTGTCTAACACTCTAGGATGTTTAAATATCCTCTACCCACTAGATGCCAGTAGCAACCCCTTCTCCTGCCCAACTTTCAACAATTGAAAATATCTTTAGGGGGTAGGGGTATAGCTCAGTGGTGGAGTGTTTGCCTAGCACATGTGAGTCCTGGGTTTGATCCCCAGCCACTACAAAATATAGATATCTAGATATTGCCAAATTTCCCTGAGCAGGTAACACATCCCCACCCCGCACCCCACACCAACATGAGGCCAAATCTTCCTATGGTTTTGCACATTGGGTGTGCCTATGTCTGGCCCAATGGGTGCCTGAGCACATCTGCAAGTGTTCCCTGAGGATACACCTTGTAAGTCTGTATGTGCCCCATGTATTCTGCCTTGGATATGTGCACAACTGTGTCTTTTGTGTGTTCTGTGGGTATGCTCCACATGGATACTTTGTTTGTGTGCCTGTGCGGGAACTTATGAAAATGAGCTGCGTCTGACTGCATGCATATACCGTATCAGCTGCCATGTGTACATGTATGTGTGTGTGTGTGTGTGTGTGTGTGTGTATACACATGCACAAATGTATAAGCACAGATGTGGCAAATGTAGTGGGGGCAGCAGGCAAGGAGGGACAGGAACAGGGATATTAATGTTTCTGAAGTGGATCTGATTTGATACGTCTTGTTCCATTGTCAGCATCTGTTTAGCAGGGATTTGTAATACTTTGTGGCTCTGGATCACTCATGCTTAGCGCGGGATGTGGCCTTGCATACCAATTTTGTTATTAAACACAGTCCTTGCCTCCCCCACAGCCCATCCATCACCTCCCGCCCCAGCCCCCACCTGCTCTGAGCTGCCCACTATATTTCAGGGCCCAGCTCCCACCCGCCTGCCGTGCCCAATGCTGGAGGGCCTGGGGCTGACAAATTGAATCAGGGGGAGATCATTCCTGGCCTAACACAGTTTGCAGTGTGTTGGAGGAAGAATTGACAAGAGCCATGTCAGCTCCATCATCCCAATCCCATAGGAGCTAAGAGCAGGCTGGGGACAAGGGGTGGAGAGCAGGGAGTCTCCAGGACAGGCAGAATCATCAGGGCAGATCCCAGGAGTGAGGTATAGTCTCCTTCCCCAGATCCCATACCTGGTATCTACATCCCCCTCCCAGTGGCCAGCATGGCCTTTGGCCCCTAAGAGAGGCTGAGCTAGGCTAGACTATTGGATTGAATGGAAGGGGTGGAGCTCCGCTATGGAGCTATGCCTTCTCTCTTGGGGTATTCTTCTACTCTACCCTTGCATGCCCTGGGCAGCAGGTGGAATGGTCACCCTGTTCTCTTCTTTCTTGGCAGCAAGAATTCCCTTCTGAAGGATGCCATGGCTCCAGGCACCCCCAAGGTAGGTGGCCAATTGTGTTTTTCCTCCTGCCCATCCTAACCTAGACCTGGTTTCTCCTGAGAAAAAGGAACCCTTCATGGATTACCAACTGTCTCCAAGGCTTGAACATCAGCCTGAGGCTTAGGGCTGCTCTGTGTGTTTCTGTGTATATGTATCTGTGTGCACATGTGCATGCATGTGTGTGGTCTGGTCTGTGTGTGAGTATGGGTATATTCATCTTACTTTCTCCTCTTCAAGCTAGAACAGGGGTCAAAGTGAAGAACAGCCTGGGAATGTGGGCAACCCAGACACTAAGGCTGGGGAAGTTCAGGAAGAAGGTGAGCTATAGCCAATGAAGAAATACATAGAAATTCAGTCAAGGCAGACAGTTCAGGGCCTCAGAAGCCAGATCATAGGACAGTGTGGTGTGGCATATGTGTGCATGTGTGTGTACATACACGTACACACATGTACATGCACATGCACAGACAATAAGGAACCAGAGAGGATGCTGGGTCCATCTGGGTAGGGAGACAATCTGTCCCTTGAATAGACACTATTGCAGAAAAACTTGAAAGCATCAGATGAAGAAAGGAAAGGTGAGGGGCAAGTATCTGGCACAAAGGAGGTGCCAGAGAGATCCTAGCACAATGACATCATTTGCACCAAGAATTCCCCTATTGCCACAAAGGTAGATGGTGCTGCTTCCTCAAAAGTGATGATTTTGAAGACTTAGAGAGCTAGAGAGGAAGACTGAAACCCTTACTCCCTGAGTATCCCCTACCCGCCCCCAGAACAAGGCTGCCCTCTCATAAGCTCTCACAGCAACTCCCTAGTGTATGTTACGGGGAGCGATGAGGAGGTGTTGAAGCTTGGGAAATAAAGTCAGTGAGGAAGAGTGCAGGGGGAAACGAGAATCTCAGGGACTTCTGCACTTACAGTCAAGATAAGGTCCAGGAGGCCAGGAAGGACAGAGAAGGGACAGTCAGTGAATTAGGAGGGCTACAGAAGAGCATGGTATCCCAGAAGCTAAGGAAAAAAGTTTTGAAATGTATGGAATGGTCAGTAATCCAATAGGGAAAGGCTAGTAAAGGAGCTCACTGCATTCTGGTGACTTCTGAGAGGACAGTTTGGGGAAAGGAGCCAGAATGACAGATATCACCTCCACAGGGTTGACCCAGCTATCCTGCAGGCCTTTCAAAGGAGTGGACTAGCCAGGCATGGTGGCACATACCTACAACCCCAGCACTCTGTGAGGCTGAGGCAGGAGGATCACAAATTCAATCCCAGCCTGGGCAACTTGGTGACTTAGTGAGACTGTTTTTTAAAAAAAAAAAAGCTGGTGATATAGCTCAGTCCAAAGGCCTTCAGTTCAATCCCCAATACTGAGGGGAAAGCAAAGGTGGGGGTGGACTTGGCACTTTCCTTCAAGAACTTGCTCAGCTATAGCCAAGTGGGAGAGGAAGAAGGAGAACTGGACCTAGCCTTGGATGGCAGCACGACTGATCAAGTAGGCAAAGTCCTCCAAGTCCTAAAAAGAAAAGAGGAGGGGAGCCAGGCAGCTTGGATTTAGAGGTAGGGAGCCACACTGGCTGAGGTTGGCCCAGCCTGCCGCATTTAAGGATGAGGCTCAGGAAGGTCATGACCAAGCTTCCACGCTGGCCACTACAACCAGTGACATCTGACGCCTAAGCATGGCTGGTAGGGATGAGGACTTGAACATGGTAGAGGCCTGTATTCTGAGGATGCAATTTTCATCCATACCTAGCTCCCCACATAACGAAGCCCCACACAAACAGCCAGATCCAAAGGCACACCCAGGAAGTCTTAAACCTGAGCACATTCCTGCATCCACAGACTCAGGCACAGTGATCACCAGAGGCAGAGGCAAGGGATACGTGCCCACCTACTTCCAGATATATGCTCACACTCCCAAACTGAACAGCTTCTGGCCCATCCTTGGCCTTGACCTAGGCTTTAGGAAAGCAGGTCATGGGGGAAGGAACAGCAGCCAGAAGATCGAAGCCTGAGACTGAGAGGACAGGGAGCGGGAGGGAGAGAGGAGGAGGAAAAGAGGACAAGGGGGCTCAGACAAGATTGATGGCCTCGTTGCCATTAAGAAAAAAATTAGCCGGTGGCGGCTATCATATTAAAGGGTGAAGAAGCCGTGAATTATTTTCTTAAAGATCTTATCGCTTACAATGATAATTTTACCTTCCAAAAGGCCACTTTTAATGAGGCGAAGAGCCAGGCAAAAAGTCATGATTTAATGCCGAGATTTTTTTTTCAAAACAGATTTTACTGCTTTTTGGTCCATGTTTAAAAAGCACCAGTGACCTTTTTTTATTCCGCTTGCCCCAGGTGTAATGCTGAGGCCTCTCAGGGCTTCTAACCTAGAGAGAATGAGAGAGAGAGAGAGAAACATAAACGAACAAGTATGAGCTTTCTCATGGTTGTGAGGGTCCCACATTGTTCCCCCTCCTCAGCATCTTCCTTGGGACCAGAGCAGAA
The DNA here is from genome assembly GCF_000247695.1 of Heterocephalus glaber. Next base: position 518,509 of record NW_004624906.1, read on the forward strand.
GGACATTGCCTGAGAATACCTCCTTTCTGGTCCTGCTGGGCTCGGGTGGGTGCAGAGAGAGCTTCCAGTTATAGGGAATCCCACCACAGGCACTTTGCCGCCTCCTGTCTCCTCCAGCTCCTGGGCTAGGCAGTGGGCAAGTCATCCAGCCATCCAGACCAGCAGCTGCCCCTTTCCTTCCCAGGGCCCTTGCTGAGGATGTGCAGCCTGGCCACTGCATGCGGGTCACATTCTAAGGCTCAGTTGGAGATGAAGGATAAATGGCTGCTCCATCTTTCCCAAATTGCTTTCTTTGGGCTGTCACTGGCGATTTGGCATGGATTTCTAGGCCGGGGAGGACTCCTAGGGAATTGTATGCAGGCTGGAGGAGGGGGGCGTTGTTTTCAGGCCTCCAGGCCCCCAGTTTGCAGCTGAACAGGCCTTGGCAAGAGCTGGATCTCAGGCTGATCGTGCCATGTGGTATTTAGAACTGTGGGGCTCACACACAATTTAAAGCAGACAGTTTATTAATCTAAACTGCAGGCGTATGTAGAAGAGGCCGTGCAGGATTGACATGAGAGGATTAGTTTTGTTGGGGTTTTTGCTGGGGTCATTGCCACATCATGGGGATAAATGGACCCAGTGTACATCCCTAGCTCCACACAGGAAACTCATACATACTATTTAATTTACTGTCTCCATTGCGGGGCTGCCATCAGCCTGTACTAGGGCAGGGAGGGTGGCAGGAATATGGCTTTTCCCCCAACCCGTCACAGGGGTCCTAGAGTGTCTATTCGCTAAGAGAATGGAGCATGTATAGTTGAGCCCACTGGAAGTGGCTGAGAGTCACGCCCCACTGGGTCAGAGCTCAGGCAAAGCAAGTGTGGAGGAGGTTTTGACTCCCCCAGAGGATCTCTACCCAGCCCTTAAGCACCCATTCTCTCCCATGTGCCTTGCACCACACCCCTTCAGGGTTTCTGTCCTGTCCCTCTGCCCTCCTTCTGTGCCTCACTCCCAAAAGCTTCATAGGACTGGGGACTTCCGGGAATGACCATTGAGTCTGAGGCCTCATGTCTTTTTCTTCTTCCAGTCCCTCCTATTGTCTGCTTCCATCAAGAGGGAAGGAGAATCTCCGACAGCATCACCACACTCATCTGCCACCGATGACCTGCACCACTCAGACAGATACCAGGTGAGGAGGGTGTAGCAGGTGGCCAAAAGAAGTGAGTTCACTGGGGTGGAGCTTCAGTGCTATTCAGGGATGTTAACTCCACCCCTCCTCTACTGGCTGGGAAGAGGCCTGAATGTGTTTGATTTCCTCTGTCTATGGTAGTGCCCCTAAGTGAACTCAGAAGGCCTAGGTGTAGGGAATGGGCCTCAAATAGATGGATTTTAGGGAGGGGCACCAAAGTCCCCTGGGCTCTGCTGAGCTCTGAGCACCTCTGAAGCATGCATCCATCATCCTATGGAGTTTTGTTTTATGAAGACCCAAAGACATAGCCCGGAATCACTGAAGATTTCAGACTTTGAAAGCAGGATCCCTTAAGCAAATAACCATTCAATCCTGCCAAATTTTGGTGTCAAGCCCAGATAAAGAGGCAGACATTGCCTATGGGTGTCTTGGGCAAATAGGAAGGGAATAATCACACAGTAGTAAAACAGCAGAGCATGAAGGGACCCTAAGGGTTACAGGTGAGCTATAGATGAACCTTCTTTATGGTAGGAAGAAGAAAGAAAGCTTCCTTTCCCCGGAAGCTTTTATCTGAAGAGAGGTACCGTCTGGCCTTTAGGATCCCCATCAGATGTTAAGAAAACAAGGCCCTGCTCCAAGGAACATTTGTCTAAATGGCAACAGGGGTTCCCAGAGAGCCCGATGTAAAAAGGGAAAAACAGTCCTGGTCCGATATGAAAAGGCAACACAGTAGGGACAAATAAGCTGGGGTAGAGAGCCAGGGTCTCTGCTGACACACACACAAGCCCCTGCTTGGAACTAAAGAAAAGTGTCCTCCCAGGAACCCTTTCCTCCTAGCTGTCACAGCCTGGCATCAGGGTGCAGAGCTCAGAGAGTGGAATGCCAAGCACAGGCTAGACACCAGCCTCCACTGGCATCTCCTCTGATGGATGCCTTTTTATGGGACTCAAACTACATAGCCCAAAGTGCCAGTCTTGGAGAGGGATCCCTGCTATCGTGGGCTTAGTTTTAAGAATGACAGCCCAGTTAGCGCCTGGGAGACATCACCCTGATCCAGACAACCCTGTTTCTAGGTGGAGAAACAACTCAATTCTAATGAATTCTGGTCTCAGGGAGACAGAGGTCTATCCCTGCCCCCAAAGGATAGGCAGAGCTCTGCCTACAGAGGCCCCGCCTCTCTTCTTCACTCACAGGATCAGCCTGGCTATGTGCTCAACTAGTACAACAGTAACTGTCAAGTAAAAATTGCCTATTCTCCTGGAGCTCCCGTTCCTACCCACAAAATGTTGGTGTTTCTTTTATTCTCTACAATATATGAAGAAAGCAAGGGGCTTAGGTGAGAGGGTTTCCTAAAAGTACACACATATGATCACATGCACACACGTGCACACACACGCTCACATGCAGCATTTTACAAACAGCTAACTTTGAGAGATAAGGAAGCCTCTAGAGATCTAGGTGCTCCCCTCAGAAGTCTGTGGACCCCAAGTTAAGAACCAAAACCCTGTTCTAGACTCTAAGAACACTTCTTAAGGGACAAATCAGATTGATTTCCTATAATATAAAGTTCAAGTTCCTTTGCATGGTACCAAGGCCTTCTGTGGTTTCGATGTAACCTATATTTCCAGCTTCCATTCCTAATTCTGCCTTCCTTGAATCCCATGGTCTAAGCTCAAGAAATTAACACTATCCATTTCCTGAATGTGTCCTTCCTCTCTTGCCTCCTTATCTTTCCAAGAGCTACTGCTTCTAACAGTATTATTTTACCCCACTGAACCAAATTTCTATTTACCTTTCAACATCCCCAATGCCATCTACTCTAAGAAGCCTATGGATTAGCTATCTCTTCTCATGACCCTTGTGTGCCCCTGTTGTTGTCCCTATCACCCTATATCATGATCACTTGTTTAGGTATGTTTCTGTTATGTATCCCAAAACTTGTTGGCTCAACACAAGTTATCATTTCTTATGATTCTGTGGGTTGGCTGGACATTTCTTCACTTAAAGCAGCTCATTCCTCTAAGGAAGGGCTGGGCTGGAATGTCCTTTCCACATGTCTTGGAGCTTGGTCATGGTTCTCTTCCATGTGGCCTCTCAACTTTTTTTAATTTAGCAGTCACTCAGGAGTGTCCCACCAATAGGGTGAAGACCAAAGGGGCGCGGCTACTTGAGATTAAAAGCTGTAACTCACGCAACATCACATCCACCACCTTTTATTGGGCAAAGTAAGTCACAAAAGTAGCCCTTAATCATGAGATGAAGAAATACAGCTCTTGAGAGGAGAAGCAAAGAAATGTGGCTACATTTAATCTATCACAATGAATCTGACTCTTCAGTGGACTTGGAGTTCCTCCAAGGCAAAGACCTTGTCTTATCCTTCCCTTACTCAAACGTTTACCTAGTACCACTCATGCTCAGCCCAGTGTCCTTCCTTTCAAGGGGCTAGACTGACAAATGGATACTTATAGAACAGTATTCTAAGTGCTATGACAAGCATAGTGGAAGGAAAGAGAAATCAGAGCAAGCTTCACATAAGAGGTAATGACTAAACAGGGTTTCAGAGAAGGAATAGGAGTTCACCTGAATAACAAGGAAGAAAGGGTATTTCACATAAAGGCAATACTGTGTGCAAAGGACAGAGAGGTATAATATGGGATGATGTATTTAGAGACCGGTTAGCAGCTCAGTTTTGTTGGAAAGGAGACTGTTTACCGAATTAATGCCAAGCACTCTCTGGATGTACTGTTAGAAAAGGGAGTTGGTGGGAGGTGAAGTTGGAAAGTAACCTAGGAACTAAATGGATATCCAGCTCTTTACACAATGCCTGGCAAGTAGCAGTTTTGTGGTTGTGATGGGTTTAGGTGTTAATCTAGGCATTAAAAGTAGGGGATATTGGTTTCTGGTTTAAATTTCCATTTACCGTGCTTAGCCCCTGCTCAATACCTAACATTACTTTACCCTCATGCCAATTGCACAAGCTAGGATTCATTGGCCCTTGTTCATTACTAAGGAGACAGGTTAGGTATGTATGTGCTTTGAGAAACTGGGTTTAGCTATGTAACTTGGGATGGGCTCAATCTTGCAATCCTCCTGCCTCAGCCTCCTGGGATTACAGATGTGCACCACCACATCCAGTTTGGAGTTTTTCTAAAAACATAAATTATGAGAGAGTCAACATTTGAACTTGAGTCTGTCTGGTTCTGAATCCTAGATTGTTTCTGTTAGTCACCTTTTCATTTCTGTAACAAATACTGAGACAATCAATTCACAGAGAAAAGATTTATCTTGGCTCACAGTTTTAGAGGTATCAGTCTATGATTGGTTGGCCACATGTTGCATCACATCATGGCAGGAACACATAGTGAAACAAACCCACTCACTTCATGTCCAGAAAGCAAAAAAAGAAAGAGGAAGAGACTAGAATCCCAGTCTTTGAGGGCATGCACCCCCCTACCCCATGACTGGAAGACCTCCCACAGGGCCCCTCCTTTTAAAGGTTCTACCACCTCCCAATAGCACTAAGCTGGGGGCCAAGATTTTAACACATAGACTTTGGGGGAACATTCAAGATCTAAACTATAGCATTTCCCCAGCCTTGCACTGGGTTCCGGGCTTCCCTCATAATGTCCTTCTCCCCTATTGATACCGCCTTCATATTAGACCATGTGTTGCGTGAGGTGGAGATGACTTCTCATGTAGAAGGGATGGAGATGTAAAAAATGAAAATACATATGATTAGAAGGTCACCAAGGAACTGTGAAAACTGGCAGGAGGTGATAAACCCAGACTTGGAGGGGAAGAAAATGAAGCCTTGCCAGAATTCTGAAAAATAAACAACAGTTAACCAACCAGGAGACACTGGAGTGCAGAGCAAGGAGAGCTCAAAGAGCCACAGGTAACTCTGCAAAACTGAGCATCAGGAGGAATTGTGTGAAGGGAGGGAGCAGGTGTGGTAAAAGTCTAGAGAAGCAGGCAAGGCAGGGCAGGGCAGGTCCCGTATGTCACGGGACTTCTATGTGGAAAACCATTGAAGGAGTTAAAGAAGAGGATACAGGGTTAATTTTGCATTAAAGAAATACCCTGTGTGAAACGTGAAAGATACGTTGCAGGGAGAGAAACTAGAGACCAAACGATGAACTGGGAGGCAGTTGCAAATTGAGAGCTAATAAGATTATGAACCAGAGCAGTGACCGATAGGTGTAGTCATTGAAGCAACATTCAGGGGTGTCTTCCCTATGGGAAGTGCTATGCTGGGGCTCTGGGTTTACCAGAGTGACTCACATGGCGCCCCCAACCCCAGTGTGGTCAGGCCACTGTTAAAAATTTATACAAGCTACGTAGAGATGAAAGTACTCTTATGGGAGGGAAAGCAATGCTTTAGTTAGGCCTGGAAGGAGGATGAGTAGGAAATACACAAGAGGGTGGTCAGAAAACGTTAAGTTAAGAGATCTTTAAAGGTAGATTCTAGGGAGCTAAAGGATTGACTGTGAGGGATGAAGGAGAAAGTGAGGTCAAAGGTAACTCTCAACTGTGTGAGTCCAGTAGATGTTGGCATCCTTAAGAACTCGGAACCCAGGAGGAAGGGGGTGGGGGTGAGTTCAGTTGTTGGCCTTAAAGACGTGCAATGCCTGTGGGAGCTCCAGACAACGTCCAGCAGACAATGAAATTCTGGGAGTCTTCTAACAACAGGACGGCGATGGACTGGGGGCTAAATGTAGGCCGCATAATGTGGGACGGCCCGTGGACGATCGGATATCGGTTGGCCTCCTTCCAGCCAAAAAGCACTTCTCAGCCTCTGCCCTAGGGCGTCCGCACGGGAGGCGGGACTCGCGGCCGGGCTCTGGGGCGGAAGAAGCCCAGCAGTAGGAGGCGGCTAGAGCGGGGCTGGGGAAGGACCTCGCGGCAGCTAAAGTGGCAGCTAAAGTTAAAGAGGCGGGGGAAGGGGAAGATTTAGGGGCGGTAGGAGGACCCCTTGGGGCGGCCCTAGATGATTGCTCTCGGAGTGCGAGCTGCCGTTTCCCAGTCCCAGTCCGGCGATTTCCCCCCCCATTGTGAACTTTCACCTCCAGCGCGCAACGGCGGCAGGTCACGTGATCAAGCCCAACATGGCCGCCGCCGCTGCTGGGAGCTGAGGTGCCGCCGCCGCCGGGCAGCCGGGAGGAATCCGCCCGCATCGTCGCCCTCACTGTCCGGGCCGTTACGGGGCCCGGAGCACCGGACGCTGGGGCTGGGCGGCACCGCGCGACGGCCACGGGGTCCCGTTAGAGCAGCCCCGGCGGCTATGCCGAGGGCCCGGAACGGCCGGCGGAGCAGGGGGGCCGGCGGGAGGGAGGAAGTAGGTTTGTTTACGGGCTGTTTGGGGCGGGGCAGGCCTGAACTGGGGTCGCGTGCTGGAGCGGGGGCTGGGACTCCAGGCCGAGTCTAACCCTCTGTTCTCTTTTTTCGTATCTGCCCGGGATCTTCTTCCAGACCTTCCTGCGAGTGCGAGCCAACCGGCAGACCCGACTGAATGGTGAGTTCTGCCCGGCCCCTCCCTCCGCCCCACCCCCGGTCTCCTCCCTCCCTCACTGCCCGCAGCTCCAGGCTTGCCTGAGTCTTCCACATTGGGGCCCCCTGGCTTCTTCGCAGTCACAGCGCCTTGTGTATGTGCAAACCAAAGCTACCACCCTCAGTTTCCCCGTCTGTCTAATGGAGGTTATTATTCCCAGTTCTTCCCCAGGCCTCTCTAAAGCCCCTGGAGAACCGGGGGAGGGGGGCAATAAATACCGGAGAATGAGGAACAAGCTACACAATTCCACTCGGGAGCCCGGCTTTGAATTTGCAAACTGCTGGGACCACACTATACAAGCTGGCAGGGTGCTGAGAATGTTTTTCTTCCAGTTTTTAATCAGTGCCCAGTAGTGTGAATACGGCCTCTCTGCTGAGACTTGACAATACATTGAGATCTGGAGTTCCCACGGCAACAGGAACTAACTCATCCCAGGGCTCTTTGAGTTATCAGTCGGCCCACATTTCACAAAGGTGATCAGCGTGGGCTCGACAGCTCTTAGAGGCCTTCTCTGAGAGCAGACCGTGTATGTACTACCTGGCGCCCCCCTTTTGGATTCAAATCTCTGGAGCGTTCCTGTTTGCTCAACACAATTGAATGATCCTTGCTTTTTGTGCAGACTAGGGTGTGGTATATGTAGGGGTTGGCTGTAAAGGGCTTGGGGTCTCTGGGCCAGCTGGTGCGTGAGTGTGGCAATGGACCTTCAAGATTCCCCATCTCTTCCCATTGGTTGCTATTGCCAGGTTCAGCTCCTGTCTAGAAAAGAGCATTCATCACGGGTTGGCACCATATTAAGCACCATTCTCACAACGCCTCTGAGAGGAAAATGTTACACACGTTTTGTAAGTAAGGAAAGAGGTTCTCAGAGGTGAAAGTGTTTTGTTCAAAATCACACAGCTAGGATGTAGTTGAAATATGATTGAATTGAAGTTTGTTTACCTCCACAACCTGTGCTTCTCTACCATGCCTTGCTGCTTCCCTGGCAAATGCTTTGACCCTTCCAACTCAGAGGTAGCCTTGGGTAGAAAACAAAACTCTACCACACTATGGTAAGTTTAGTTCAGAATTTAAAAGATGACTGGCTAGGTGGGCTGGCAATTTAACTCAGTGGTTCTGCCGCCTGCCTCAAAAGCACAAGGTCCAGAAAGCACAAGGTCCAGAGTTCGATCCCCAGTACCAAAAAATAAATGAAAGATGACTGGCTAGGAAAAAAACCAACCTTCCTTACCTGAGAATTTCCAAATGAATCCACCTGCCAGGGTGGCTTTCTGCAGCTACAGCAGACCTATCTGTTGGCCTAGGTGTCCTAGGCTTGGAGAACATCCATTATTACGCCCTTTGGCAACTGTGAGATTCATTTCTTTATTCAGTCATCCAAAAATGTTTGTCAATGGTCCTTCTTACCCAAGGAGGCATTCCCTCAGATTCTAGGCAGGATAGGTGAGGAGGACCCTTGGTGTTAGCACACTGCTCCATACTGGGCTTCTAGAACTCTCAGGGGCCCTTGCTTAATGCCTTTCTGATGTCTTATATCCCTTCTACATCTCAGCCCTGGCTCTAGAGTGTCAAGGCAGCCTGAGCATGCGATTCCAAGGTTTAGGTCGGCCAAAGCAAAGCATTTTGGATCTTGGTGCACAGACAGTGGGGCTCCAGAACATAGTCATATCTCTATAGTGGAAACATGGGACATTGAAGAGGTGGACAAGGCCATAGACCAAGGTTTCCCACACTCCATGCTTAGTTCTGGTGGGCTGGTGACTTTCTCTTTGGTTTGGGTCATTCTGGGGCAACTCTTCTGGAGTTGGAGAGGTTCCCTGCCTCGTACCCTCAACAGGCAGGAGTTGGAGCCCTGAATGCTCCTTGGGATCAGACTTGATGCTGCTCAGTCAGGATATTCTTGGGACAAGAAAGCATTGTAGGCTATGGAGTCAGACCTGTTTTACTATTTTTTTTTTTTTTTTTGTACCAGGGATCAAACCCAGGACCTTGCACTTGCGAGGCAGGTACAGTGCCACTGAGCTAAATCCATGGCCCATTTTTGGTTTTTTTGTGGCAGGGTCTTGTGTGTAGTCCAGGCTGACCTTGAACTCACTATGTAGTCCAGGCTGGCCTCAAACTCAAAGCAGTCCTCCTGCCTCAGCCTCCCAAGTGCTGGGATTACACCATGCCTGGCCTGCTTTCCTACCTTACCACTTAGCAACTTGGACAAGTGCCTTGACCACTTCAGGCTTTGGGTTTCTTTGTCTATTAAAATAGGGAAATCCAACCTTAGTTTTGGAATATAGATGTAAATGAGCCTCCTTGTGTAAGGTACCTGGCTCTGAGCTGGACATAAGAGTACAAGCTCTAAATTGTAACATATTACCTGTCATCTGTGTTCCCCTCTGTTACTTTCATGAGTTTCCCATCAAGGCAGCACCCTTTAAAAAAGTTCTTCCTGGCCCTGCAGTGGAAAACCCTTTCCTCTTTGGTAGGCTCCCTTCCCTCTCCCCATTTATGTGGTCCCAGAATGGACATGTCTAATCCTGCTGTTTTATCCTGAGAGGAACTGGAGGGAACACAGTCCCTTGTTTTGACCCCTTCCTGCTTTAGTGACAGGAGGGCTGCAGAGAGGGATTAGTGAGCTAATTAGAAATGATTGCATCTCTCAGCATTAATTAGCAGTGCTGTGGGCTTGCAGTATGCACTTTGGAACTGAGTCCCCTGCGGGACAGCATGGCAGGCAGCCCTTTGCCTTTGGGGCCTGCCAGCCCCTTTACACTGATTAGAAATGATGGAACAGGTTAGGGTGGGCACAATAAGGGCTGCCCTCTACAGGTACCCTGGACTCTCTGATCCAGCCATGCAAGGTCTGACCCAGACCCTCTGTATTTTATGGCTGGGCCTCAGTCTCCTTTCCTATAAAATGGGACCAGTGGGCTTCAAAGAAGTTCCTCCTGGCTGATTCTAGGAAGGATGCTAGGGATCCTCAGGACTGTTGGCCCTGGAACAAACAGTTTTAACTGATGAATCCCCCCAGGAAGGCCTTGCATTCTAACTGAGAAATGTCTAGAGCTAACATCTCCAGACACAAAAGAGCCTGTGGTGTTGGCCCTCCGGGAGATACCCAGCAGCATGGAGTGTCTTTGCCTGTTGGGCTCATTGAGCACTGCAGATAGGTATGGGTTGAGCTTGAGCCACCTGTGGCCTAAGAATGGACACTTCCCTGGCCCAGCACCAGTCTCTTCTCCAGGTGTTCTTGGCAAGGCCCAGTCCCCAAAAGAGCAGGAAACGCAGCAAAACAAAGGCCAGAACAGGCACTGAAAAAAGGGCTGATGGCTAGCAGCAGGTCAGGATGTGTCAGTTCCACTGGGACTCCAAGCTACAGTGCCTGTCTGCTTATTCTATGCTTTATTTTCGGTTTTCCATGCAGCTCGGATTGGGAAAATGAAACGGAGGAAGCAAGATGAAGGGCAGGTATGTCCCCTGTGCAACCGCCCCCTGGCAGGATCGGAACAAGAGATGAGTAGGCATGTGGAGCATTGCCTTTCTAAGGTAGAGGGGCCATTGCCACCCGTCTTCCTTCCCCCCCTCTTCCCCTGACTAGCTGCTGACTTGTCCCCAAATCTGTGGGTTCTTGGGGTCTCCACTTGGTCTCAGCAGCTTCTTCCCCTCTGTTCTTTGCTTTTTTCCTTTGCTTTAACACTCACTCCCCCACCCCCTTGGGCTCCAGTGGAAAATTATTGGGAAGAGGCCTAGGTCTTTGACCTCTAGATTTCTTTTACCTCAGAGGAGCCCTAGAGCCAGGGCCCCATCTACCACATTACAGCAGGGGCTAGAGCTTGTGCCCTCCCTCCTTGCAGGCTCTTGGGGAGCAGGTGGGGATGGCGGCCTGGGCCCTACATAATCCTGCTCTGCTCTTCCCAGAGGGAAGGCTCCTGCATAGCTGAGGATGATGCTGTGGACATCGAGCATGAGAACAGCAATCGCTTTGAAGAGTATGAGTGGTGTGGGCAGAAGCGGATACGGGCCACCACTCTCCTGGAAGGTGGCTTCCGAGGTACAAGCAGCCAACATACAGGCAGTAGCAGTCTGGTGGTCAGGGCTGGTGGCTGGTCATCCTTGTTAGCACGTGGGAACTGCTGCTGGTTGGGCTCCTTTGTGACTGTGCTGCCTGCCTGTGAGGTGCATATTAAATGGATGTGTTTGGGTGGGGAAATGGAATTGTGAAGCTGCAAGCTAGGAGTGACGAGGGGGCTCTCAGCCTCGGGTGATGCATTGAAGGTGACAGCCAAGCCGCGTTAGCACCTGCATAAAATATTAAAGGGACGGTTATGCATTTATCACTCCATCCCTCTTAAGGCTGATAAATGAGAATCCAGCAACCTGCTGTACACCTCTAGCGCTGGAGGCCCTGAGGGCTTCCAGGCAAACACATTGGATTTTCCTCCTCCTCCTCAACCCTATGTCAGTGAAATCAGTTGCAGAGGAGAGAGTGAGTTATGGCAAAATTTGACCTCCCATGAGCTTCATTGGTGAATCTAATTTTAACTCTGATCCCATCCCTTCTCCCTGGACACCCTCTGCCCTGGAGCAAGAGGGACCTTGGCCCAGCTGCTCCCTGCTTCCCTTGGGCTCTCCTCAGTTGCAGCAGAGGATTTTGCAGGCCCCTATCCATTTCCAGTGCCCTCACAGCTTCTTCGAGGGACATAGCTTGGCCCCTCTACCATGTCTGGTAGCAGAATTGGTTGGGTGCCCAAGTTCAGTGTCCTTTTGTCAAAGTCCCCTGCCATGGGCAGGGGGAAAGGGGAGCTGTCTGCATCCTGGCCTCTAGCTCTTCTCGCCTTTGTGTGAAAGCACAGCTGGCACCGCAGCTTGTGGTCATTAAGGGAGCCAGTCTGCTTCCCGTCTGTCTCCTGTTCGTAGGCAGCACCCTTGGGAGTACCACTGTGTATGGTCCCTGGGGATCTCCCAGCATCTGGGAAGAAGGTCTTGCCTCTTTGGGGCCGTGCTGCCTGGGCTCACGTTGAGGAGTGGGCTCCACAGTGCTATGCGGTGCAGACTGGCCACGTGAAGGGGCTGAGAGCCCAGATGGGCCATTATGCCTTTGGGCTGCTCTCACATTATCCACATGTCTGAAGACAAGCCAAAACGTAAATCAAGAGGGTTAAGCCAAATTGTTTCCTTGAGCCTGAGCTGCACAGTGTCAGTTGCCTCTACACTCTGGTCCTATGCAGGATCTGTAGCATAATGGGACCCCGGCAGAATGAACAGCAGAGCCCATGAGCCCAGGAATTGGGCACACAGGTGTATCTGTTGGGATGCTGCTCTGGATTAGGTCTGTTCGAAGCTACAACTGTTCACATCTTTCATTGCTGTGGTGACGTTTTAGTCACATCTCTTACCACAGAACTGGACCTGATGTCTTCTCGGGACCAGGCAGGACTTGAGGGGTTGAAGGTGCACAGGCCCTGCAGATTTGGCAGTCTTTCTCCCCGCACTGGGATGTACTTGCGGAGCTGTATGAGGGGCTTTCAAGGCCTGGACGGGTATCAGTTTTCCCTGAGTGTTTACACTTCGAGGTTGTTTCTTTCATGAATTCCCAAGGAGAGTTCAAAGGGGCCTTTTCTTTGAGTGATCTGGAGAGCGAGAATGAGAGTGAGACTTGAAGAGGGAACGGGCCGGAGGTGCCTTTATCTGCAGAGAATTGCTCCAGCTTTCCTGATAGAAGTTGCTGCCGCCTCTTAAACAGCTTAGTACAGTCAAAAGACAGGCTGGCTTGAAAGGCTGTTTTACAGCAAGATCAGCAGGGGCCACGAAGCAGAGAACGAAGCATGGTGGAGCGGAGGAGGCTGAGCCTCCTCAGTGAGGGGGAGCTATCAAAGGGAGGCCTGGCTGATCCCCACTGCTCTGCCCCTGAAACCCTGTTTGCAAAAGCTGGCCATCTGTCAGCCTACCCTCCCTGGCCAAGTCCAGTGGGCCCAACTCTTGGGGGGTTAGGTGTGGCCCCGCCAGGCAGGCTGGTGTCAGTGCAGTGCATTGATCACCCGCCGGGCGGGCCAGGCCGCAAGCCGGGCAGCCTGTGCTTAATGTGATTGAAAGGCAGTTAAAATGGCGGTGACCTTTTCAGGAGGAATTAGATTGCCTGCCAAGACCGGTTAGAGGGAGTGATAACGCCAGCTGAAGAAGCTGCCCAGCCAACTTCAGAGAGAGGGAGGCAGAGGCAGGATGCGAAGGCGAGTAGCGAGGCCCATTTAAGCTGAACTGCGCATGCTGACAGAACAGAGATTGCTGTCCTTGTTAGATATGAAAGAATTGAAGAATTGCAGATAAGTTGCTCTATCTGATCATTCCTTGTCCCTCCTCCCAGTGCAGGACCCCTTCATCATCCTCAGGAAAGCTTCAGGTCAGATTGGCTACCTTGAACATGACCTGCTGTGGCAAGCAGTAGATAAGCAAGTTGGTGGAGAAACTTAGCTGGGAGCCGCAGGCCTTCGGGTTGGAGACCTGTGGTTACTGAGAGGGAGGCCCAGATATTGGGCCTACGGGTGCTTGGAATTGGTATTTCAGGACCAAGTGAAAGACCAGACAAAAGAGGAAAGCATCAAGATGGGTCCAGCTAAAAACTTTCTAAAAGACCCAAGGAAATAGGTAAAGATTTTATGAATTTGGAAGAAGCTTTTGTTACCAAGGAAAGCTGTCCTTCACAGTTTTAGTAGAAATCCTCAGGCTTAGTGCCTAAACTGCTGATTGTCTTTTCAGAACCCAAGATTTTCTAAGCTCTAGTGCTGTTTGCTTAGAGGTTAGCACACAAAACCTAGTCCTTCACCTAAAAGAGATCAGCAGTATAGGAGAAAAAGATGCTCTTCTAGGGTACCCTGACAAACCTGGAAGGAGCAGAACAGGGTCCTTCTAGGCTAGAGAAGCATGCCATGGGGAACCTGCCCTTGAGCCAAACCTGCCTCTACCCATAAGCCAAGGACATAGATCATGTGATGAATGAGTCATGGCACGCCTTTCCTCTCACAGCCTCCCTCTAGCTACTCCTAGATCCTGGAGAAGAGACCTATGAGCCTTCCCCTCTTCTGGTTGCTGGTGAGAGTTCACCCAGCTGGATTTGGGAAACCCAGAGCTCTTCATATCTGGAAGGGACAGACTAGAGAAAGGACATGGGAATGACTGGTTTCAAATAAAGTGGCAGTGATATAGTGGCCACGAGAGTGGTGAGGTGGAGGGATTTCCCAGGAGGCTACACAGGAAGTATGTGATGTCTACAGCTCTTTCTTTGAGCCCTAGGTGAATTCATTGTTGGCAAGGTGAAGTGAAGAGGAGAATGCCTAAGACATTTGACTATGCAGGGCTTCTGCCCTATCAGGTCCCAGCCTAGGGACTGCATCTTTCTCGAGTTCCTGTCTTAGTTTATGGTGGTTCTAAAATACCCTAGAGTGAGAAATCATGGAGAGAAAAAGGCACTTTTGGTGCAGCTCTTGTATTGAGCTGTTTGTTGATGAAACTTCAGCACCACATTACAGGGCAAGTGGCTGAGAGGTAGTGTGAATCCCAGGGCTCAGGTGTGGGCCTCACCCTAGCTGGTGCTTCCTTTGGCATGTTGGTTCTCAAAAGATAAGAGCCTCAGTACTAAAATGTCCCCATGCAGCTCTGTGGCTTGGTCCTGTCAGTGACATGTTGGAACGGCACACCATTGGAGACAAGCTTGGGATGGAGAGGGCTTGGGTGCCTGCCTCCTCATGCCCCACTACCTTCAGTTATGACTGTCGCCTGTTGGGTGGGGTGAGAGATGGGGTGGCAAGGAGCAAGGTGCCTTCTGTCCCCTGTTGCAATGGCCTGGATTTAATCTCCTTCTGGAACACAATTGTTAAGCTGGAGCACAGGCAGAAGGAGCAAGTATCAATGGTTTTAAACGGCGTCTGTCTCTGTGCGTCTCTCCTGACGTGAGGCAGTGAAACGCGTTATCGAGGAGGCCCGGAAAGTGGCTAAGTGCGTTTGACACACGCCAACTCCCTGCCTCCACACTGGATAATTGCATTGTCAACTGTTCAGCGAGGTGGCAGGTGACACTGCAGGCCGATTGATTGTCCCGCATCGCAGCTCCCCAGACTGTCAGCTCCCCAATCGATGGCGTTTACACAAGACACCGTAACTGCATCTGTAACTAATTCCAGTGTAAAACTCCCCGGAAGCTGCTGCCCCTGCCCTCCCTGTTGGCGAGCACCAACCTCTGGAGGGCCCCAAGATTTTCCTTTCTTCATGGTCTCTGGTTTGGTTTGGGAGCAGGTGAGGAAATCAATAGCTCCTTGTGGTTTCAGGTTCCAGGACATTACTGCCCCCAGTAAACGGGCATCTCCAGTTTCTCAATCGATCATTTGAGCAATTGATTAAATTAATACTGATTCCCCACCCCCCTCCATGACCCAGGAAGAAATGAGTTTATGGGAGAAGGGTCATTTTCATAAAATTTAGACTTACATATCATTTCTGCACTTAACCCTCTCCCTCTCTATTGCCAAGTATTCACCAGGAGGGAAGAGATTTTTTGCGCTGCCCATCCGCTCAGGAGTGGGCAACTGCCCACTGTGTTGGGGATTGTTGACTGTCAGGCTTGGTTTACCTGTGAGTGGGGACCCAGTCCATTTTGCCACTTTCAGGTGGGACAGATCCATATAGCAGGGGGCCCTCTCCTTCCTTCCCTGAACAGCAGTGGCAGGGGTGGCAGCTTGCCTGTTCTTGGGGCTCCACAGAAGAGGAGCCAGAGACTTGGAAAGGCACTCTCTGTGCCATGTTGCCTCTGAGTACTGGCTTGGGATATTCCAGCAGCTGAGAACATAAAATGACTGTGGAGCCTTCCTCTAAATGGGGGGGGGGGCAAGCTGGCGGGGGCACTGTCTACATAAAACGGCTTTATGGCCGTTTCTTTTTATTATGATTCTGCCAGAAGTCAGCAAGTGACATTTCATTAAGAAAATAAAGTTTAATGTGCTGGGAAGGAGGTTGGAGCAGGCTGGGGCAGCACCAGAGTGAAATTGGCAGTAGCAGCCTGTTCTGAACACCTGTGGGGGTAGGGAGAGGTTCCCCACATCTGTCTTAGCTGGAGGATAGAGTCAGGGTCAGAGTAGACTGCCCACATCAGAGACAGAGAGGCTTTCCTTTGACAAACAAGATATGTCATGCTCTCTCCCCCCTTCCTCACTGCTCAGAGGAACAGAAGGTTGCTGCCCAGCTGGGAGCTAAGGTCTGTTAGGAAAGGTTGTGTACTAAGAGGCTGGGCCTTCCTTTAGGGGGCTCCCAGGACCTCACAGAGCAGTGTCGCCAGTGTTTAGCCGTTACCCTTGGGAGACATCATGTGGCACCTTCTTTGGCCCTGGCTAGCTCTGCTGGATGATACTTAGATCATAGCAGTGAGTCAGACGTGAGGCCCTTGAAGCTTGCTGGTGAGAAGCAGTGTCAATACATGCGAATAAATGTAATCTTGGGAGTTGCAGGGGAGTTTGGGTAGACACCAAGGAAGAGACATCTGTACATAAGGACCTGGGGGAAGTTGTACCCACGAGTTAAAGCACCTAGGTTAGTGATGGCGAACCTTTGAGAGCATTCAGTGATACAGACAGCTGCCGCAGCATGCATGCCATAGGTTCACCACCACTGAGCTAGGAGATGGGAACCAGATCTTGAATGTCTGTGTTCTCCACACGAAGCCAAAGCACAGACTTCATAAAGGTTCACAGAATGTCAGATGAGAAGTCCTTCCTTTAAGCACTATGAGTTATGGCAGAAGGCATGGTTGAGCAGAGTCAGACCTGCCTACTGGTAGGCATTGGTTTTGTAGACCAGCAGGGAAAAGATTCCAGACGGGGCAGGAGGTACAAAGGCAGGGGCATAAAGCACATAGGATTTGGGAGACCGTAATAGCTATGTTCGACTGAAGCATGAGTCCTGGTCTGGCTGGGCACTGTGGTGCACACACTGTAATCCCAGCACTCAGGAGGCTGAGGCAGGAAGATCACAGCTAGTTCCGGTGCCAACCTGATGCCAGCCTGAGCTACATAGAGAGACCACCTAAATAAAAAAAAGTCCTGGTCTAAGCAGGGTAGGTGGTGAGACTGCAGAGGAAGGACTTAGGCTTTATATGTTGAGACTTTTTCTAGCAGCTATGGCTGCCCTTGTTTTCTCTGCTTTGCCAAGGGAGCCATACTGGGCTCGGGTAGTGCCAGGGTTCTCTGATTTCTTTTCTGCCTACTAGCGAGGCAGGGCAGGGCAGGGCAGGACCAGCCTAAACAGGATGTGAGGCTGGCTGCTGAGCAGCATATACTTGGGAAAGGGGGGTTGGCAGGCTCGGGGGGTGCAGGCTGTAAGTGAACCTGATAGCTACATTCTGATTGATGGCGGAGTTTGTCTCCCAAACTGTCAGTGGGTTTATAGAGGTGCCACTCACCCACAAGGCGAGAATTGCTTGTCAGGACACCTGGCGTGAACAGGAGACTGAGCTGTAACTTGGTGTTTTCTCAGCTTAATGGCCCCACCACTGACCTGCCTGCTGCCTCAAATATGTCAGTGCTTCCAGGTTGAGGGCAAATGAGGATTGTCAGGGGTGGGTGGAGCCTAGGCAGTGCCCAGTCTCTTGCTCTGGTGCTGCTTACCTCTGGGATGGCTGGAATCTGAGATCAGAAACCTGAGGGGTAGAAGGGAAAAGGAAGATTGGGAAGATAGTGCTTTTCAGGGCTTGAAAGATTAAGAACATTCCAAATTGACTGAATAGCATGAATGGAGGAATCAATGTGTGTTGGGTACAGCAAGCAGTCCCAGTGTTCCAGTGACAGGGTTTCTGGAGTGAAGAGAGTATAGAGAAGTAGATGCTTGTAGATCATCGTGGATCTGGCTGAGGAGCTTGGGCTTAGCTGTGCATGCAGTGTGGAGCCACAGGAGATTTTGGAGCAGAGAAGAGAAGGGCCAGAACTGTATGGTAAGCAGGATGAAGAAGAGGCAAGAAGCTTTATGTCTCATTTAAACTGCTTCCCTAATGAGAGTACAAGGACCTAAGAGCAGAAAGAATGGACAAGAAAGCCAGGTGTGGTGGCACATGCCTGTAATACCAACACTCGAGAGGCTGAGGTAGGAGGATCACTGTGAGTTCGAGGCCAGCCTGAACCACACAGAGAGACCCTGTCTCAAAAAAAAGAATGGACAGGAAGGCTTTTCTGAGGTCATTGGGCAGAGCCCTGAGCTTTGCCCTTGTTTCTTTAAGGATTTCTTTGCTGATCCACTGGCCACAGAGTCCTTTGTTTTATTTTTTCCCTAGCAGGGGTGCCATGTTGGCTAGTGAGGTGGTCTGAGACCCACTGAGAGGAAGCAGAGGTGAGGGACAGCTCGGTGGTCACTGACCATGAGTCAGGAAGGGTGGTCCTGAGAGTCAGAGACCACCTGGCAGGTGAGAGGGCCTAGTATAGCCTCTGAAATCACCTCTCCCTGTTAGCCTGGGCTTTGCCAAATGCATCTTAGAGGCATCAGCCACCTGCTTGGCCCTTGGCCTGCCTCGGCCCAGCCTTCATGGTCTGCTTTTAGAGGCAGGTGTGCATGGCTATCCTCCCTCGTCTGTCCTTTCCTAATCCCTTTATAACTACACTTGTCCAGGAATCTGGGCTGCGTGAGGTAGAAATGAATAATTAATGTCAGGCGCTTCACACACCAAATATTTGAACAGCTGCCTGGTGTTTTTGCTGGCAAGGACCTGGCAGCCAAAATCAGGATGTTGGCTGGGGGTCCTGCTCCATGGCTCCGATTGGCCTTAGCCAGCCTGTCCTCCTCTTTGATGGACTTGGGAGGCTAGACAATAGGACATAGGGAGTGAGGGTCCTGTTGGGCTTATCTTTTACCTGAATCTTTCTGGCTTCTTTGAGCTCTTTCTGGACCTGAAAGACAAGTGGCTAGCAGGCCCGGGGTGGGGTGTCTCCTAGGGACCTGACAGTGTATAAAAGGGCCAGGTTATGAGCAGAGACCACCTGGAACAGCATCCAGTGGCTGAGAGGATGAGGTGTGCAGAGTGAAAGGACCAAAAGGTTAGAGCAGTGATGGCGGACTTTTTAGAGACGAGGGCCCAGAGTGTAACCCAAAACCCACTTATTTATCACAAAATGCCAACACTGCAATTAAACCTGAATCCTGAGGGTTTAGTTTAGAAAAAAAAATTTATACATTAACATCTTTTATCTTTAAAACAGAAAAAAAAAATACATGTGCCATAGGTTTGTCACCACCCATTTAGTCAGGAGCACAAAGTATCTGACTCAGTATATCCCAGGACAGGTTTTTGTCCAGCCTTACCTGTCCCTTGGCCTGGTCTTGTTCACCCCTGGCCCTCCTCATACCCTGCTTCCCACAGGCTCTGGCTTCGTCATGTGCAGTGGCAAAGAGAACCCGGACAGTGATGCGGACCTGGATGTGGATGGAGATGACACTCTGGAATATGGGAAGCCACAGTATCCTTGGGGCATTATGGGATAGGGTGGGCTGATAGGAATAAAAATGTGGCCAGTGCTTCACCCCAGAGGCAGAGGCTCGGCTTTGGCCAGCGGAGATCTTCCTGGGGTACTGCAAACTCAGATCCACTGTCCTTGACCACCGTGCCAGATACACAGAGGCTGACGTCATCCCCTGCACGGGCGAGGAGCCTGGTGAAGCCAAGGAGAGAGAAGCACTGCGGGGTGCAGTCCTAAAGCAAGTGTGGGCACAGGCTTCGGTGGGTGGGATGGGAGGATGGGAAACTGGGAGTCAGGTCTCAGCACAGTGCTCACCCTCAGGGCTGTCCTGCCTGCCTTTGGGCCTCACTCTGTTCTTCTTTTCCTCTAGTGGTGGCCCTCCCAGCACCCGAATCACACCTGAATTCTCCAAATGGGCCAGTGATGGTAAGTCCCAACCCAGGTTAGCTGTAATGCGGAGATCCCTGGATGGTGGTGACTGACTAAAGCCCAGGCCCTCCTCTGCCACCTATGTGGCCAGAGGCTGAGTTGCCCCTCTGTCCCCACAGAGATGCCATCCACCAGCAATGGTGAAAGCAGCAAGCAGGAGGCCATGCAGAAGACCTGTAAGAACAGCGACATTGAGAAGTGAGTGTGGCTGGCCAGGAGGGGGCTCTTTCTAGCAGGAAGGCTGGCTGCCAGGGCTTCTGGCCCTCCTGAGTGCTGCTCCGTCCTGCTGCCCTGGGCATGAAGCCGGGAGTGGAGCCCAGCTGGTGCTAAGCATGACTCTGTGAATTGATCGCTGAGCCACGGCCCCGGGAGCCTTGATGGAGGGAGGAGCAGTCCGCCTGCCCACCCGCCCGCTGCAGCGGCCTCCGTCCGGGGAATGTGATGTATGGCCACCCAGCCTAGCCGGCGCACTTGATTCATCTCTAGTTTCTGTTTCTTAATCGGAAGCTAAATTGGTTTCATTTTTCTTGTCCCGGGTGGCACTCACAGTGGGTTTTAGGCAGTTGCATCCAGTCTCATCATTTCTGGTAGGAATTTTTGGCCAGGGTTCTCCAGCGGGGGAAAGGGGATCCACTAACACTTTACCCAGAGATGGGTAGCCCCTGGCTTGGATCCTTAGGAGCCACAAGGATTTGATACTGGGGTATCTCACTACCTTTCCAGAAGCCCAAGCAAGGCCTGTTCTGGCCCCAGGAGGTGGCATTGTCCAGTCTATGCTGCCTGGAGCTACTGTCATTGGCCATTGTTTATCTCCCTGCATCTGCCCCCTCCCTCCAGCTGGAGGCTAGGTGGCCTGGGGTTAAAAGGCAGCCTCTTCATTCTAGGACCAGTGTTCCATCTTGCCTCCTGCCAGGAGAGTGGATTGCAGGCCAGCAGAGGGCTGGGTCGGTGGCCCAGGGTCACCTCCCATTTGTTTCCCTCCATTTTGTGTTGTCATAAATTCATTCCAGCCCGTTGTGGTTGATCAGTTTATCTCGGCCGGGGCCGCAAGTGCTGCTGGCATGATGTATGGGCCGAGGCGCAGGGCCCGGCTGCCCATGAATCACCGCAGCTGCTCTGTGTCAGCGCCGAAGTGGGCCGTACGGGTTCGGCACAACCAGCTTGGGGGGGGCAGGAATGACGTATGGATGTTTATTTAATAATTCTCTCCTACTCCAGCTGAGTGGGGCAGGCGGGGCCGTAAGGGGCGCCCACCCTCGTCTGGAGGGGCTGCTCATAAATCAGAAAGACAAGATCATTAATCAGGGATGGCGCCCAAGGGGGAGGTGGGGGCCAGAGCCAGTGGCCATCCGTGAAGATACTACCTACTCAAGGCCATGGGGAGCCGACAGTTCTGTCCCACCTGTGTGAGCACAGGCTGTAGAAGGCTGGGTTCTCAGACAAGTTGGGGACCGGCTCACTGCTATGTAGAGATCTCCATCTCTGGAGGGACTCAGGGATAGCTTACAACCATACTGAGTCAGGGGCTGAAGGATTGGGCATTTCACCAGAGCAAAGATTAGAGACCAGGTATGTACTGAGCAAACCTAGGATAAGTGGGCTCGGGAGCTCTGTTGGCCCTCAACTGTGGCCATGGAGTTCTTGGAGGAGGCCTTAGTTCTCTCATCTTTGAAATTCCCATTGTGGTCCTTAGCATAGCTCCCAACAATCCAGACAGGAGTGGTACCTATAGCATTGGGCAAAATGTCAGGAAAGAAGACAATTGTGGGGTACTTATAAGGAAGGAAGGGGGATACAGGCTTCCTAGACAGAGCCAGAAGATTGAATGGAAGCTCCCAGGAATCAGCCAATACTAGAAGGAACTAGAGGCAGAGCCTTTCTTGAATCCCTAGAGAGGCAGGGTAGAGAGAATCTCGGACATATAGGGTAGTGGATCTAGAGCATCCCAGTACACAGCCATTAGGGAATCATATCCTGCACTGCTGCTAGCACCTAAAAGAAAAAGTTCAGAGATGAAGTTTGCTGTTGTATGCCGTTCACCACTACCTGCCCCACATGCCCCAAGACCACCTGCATCTAGTGATGACCAACCACCTGTAGGCATTCAAGCTATCTCAGCCAGTTGTCTTCCCCAAGCTGGCAGAACAACCCCCCCACCCCAATACTATCACACCATACGTCAGTGTGGTTCCACCTGCAGCCTCTGTGCCCACCCGGCTTTGCTTCCTGACAGAATGCATCTTTTGTTTTTGTTGTTTTGTTTTGTTTTGTTTTGTTTTGAGTCAGGGTCTATGTAGTTCAGGCTGGCCTTGAACTTACTGTGTAGCCCAGACTGGCTTCGAACTCTCAGCAATCCTCCTGCCTCAGCCTCCCAAGTGCTAGGATTGCAAGTGTATACCACCACGCCCAGCTGAATGCATCTTTTAAACCTTAGCAACTCTGTCTCTCTCCTCTTCCAATATCCTCAACAACTTCCCATTGCCCATGAGAGATAAACCTGAAGTGTCGGGTTTGTCCTGCTGGACAAGTCTTTCTCACTTGAGGGTCTTATGCCTACCTACAGGTGAGCCTTCCAGCCAGTTGGGGTTCATGGGCCTCTTGGCCTTTGTTTCTACTGTTTCTGGCCCTGGAGACCTAGCTCCTTATAACTACTGTGGAGGGATGGTTAATCACACAGCTAAGAGTTGATCATGGAATTAGTCTGCCTTGTTAGACTCCCATCTCCCCAAATGTGTGTGAACCTTGGACAGGCAGTGTAATTTTTCTGTGCTTTAGTTTCTTTACATATAAAGTGGGAGTATTAGAATCTTCTCATGGGGTTTTGTGAGGTGTAAATAAGATAATAATTACCAATCCCTCAGTACAATCCCTGGCATTTAGTAAGTGCTTAATAAATTTTAGCTATTTTATTTGTATTATTCTCATTATTCCCTAAGGCTCATCCCCAGTACCTTCATTTCTACCATTCCAGGAAGCATTTTTCTCCCTCTCTGAGCTCCCCAGGTCCTGTTAACTTGTTTTAGAAGAATGGAATGATCCTTGAGATTGTCTTAGGCATTTGCTTTTTAGCAGTGTGGCCAGATTTAGGAAACTTGTAGGGACCTTATGGCACAGGACTTAGATAACAAGCTGAGGACTGTGAGCACATAAGACAGGTCTAGGGAGAAGTAACGGAGTCCTTGAGAGAGGCTAGGCCTGCGGCACAGGGATCTAGATTATATGGGACCTGTCCAGTCCCCACGTCTCTCACCCTTCCCCCTGAGCATGAACTGGCTCTTCACTCGGCAGATGTTTACTTGTGCTCATATGCCTGAAGTAGGGCTATGTCCATAGTAAATATTGGGTAAGTGAGCAGTCTGGCTCCAGGGAACTCAGTCTGGCTGAGGAGAGAGAGACCCTTGCAGCTAAGTTAGACTGTGGGGTGGAGTTCAGTACAGGGTGGCCTTGGAGCCCCCAGTGCTGGTCAGGGTTGGAAAAGGTTTCTGAGAGGAACCTGGACCAAGGGGAGTTTGGTAGAGCTTTACGCAGGGAAACAAAAATGATCAGATTTGCTTTTTTAAATGTAAGTTGTTCTAGATGTTGGGGGAATGGGGCAGAGATGGGGAATGGCAGCAGAAAGGCTGTTTGTTCAGGTTACTGGAGTGATCCACAGAAGAAACCCTGAGCCCTAAACTAGTAGTGGTAATGTTGGGAAGAAGTGGAATTTGAGGGTCACTGAGAAGAAATAGTTAAGAATGATGCCTACTATGTGGTTAGAAATTCATGAGGTAGCAGTGGAGGAACAGAGTGAGGAGTTCAGTTGTGGAGTGTGAGGTCTGCCGTGGGACAGTGGGGAAGGAGTAGGTGGGGATGGATGTCTGACATGTGCTCCTGGAATCGAGGGAAGTATGAGCTTGAGGTTCAGATTGGGGGTGCCAGTGTGCTACCCAGCTGTGCATCCTCTTTACAGAATCACCGAGGATTCAACTGTGACCACATTTGAGGCTCTAAAGGCTCGAGTCAGGGAGCTTGAACGGCAGCTATCTCGGGGGGACCGTTACAAATGCCTCATCTGTATGGTGAGTGGGACGGAACCTGGGGCTGCTCTCAATCAGGCTTCACTGCCTCTGGGGGATTGGAGAGGGTCTCTGCACTGTGATCTGGGCTCTTCGGAGGGTGGGCCTGCCTTAGTGACCCGTTTTCTTCCCATCTCCTCTGTAGGACTCGTACTCAATGCCCCTAACGTCGATCCAGTGTTGGCACGTGCACTGCGAGGAGTGCTGGCTGCGGACCCTGGTGAGGTGGTGTGGGGGTCGGGGGGTGGCACAGTCCAGATGGCCGTGTCAGTGCTTGTGTCCGCTTGAAGGAGATACGGAGTGAGGGGCAAGGAAGAATGGGACCAAAGAACAGAGCCAGAGTATTTGCCGCCCCCCCCGCCCCCCCCCAGCTCACTACACTCTCTCCCCGAGTCACAGGTCTGTTAAATTCTCCCTCCCCCCACCCCAGAAAGCTCACTGCACCACATGTATTGGTGAGACCCCGGGTCAGGGGGAGGCCGGTGGTGGGTAAGCAGGACCGAGGCCCCGCCCCTCCCCCTCCCATTACTAAGCTCCTTCTGCTCCTGCCCCTTCTTCGTTCTTCGTTCTTCGCTTGGGAGCAGCCATTAAAATGTCGCCCGGAGACAGCAATAAAAGGCCCGGACATGGGCTCTGTGTCCTGATCAAAGGCCGCGTGTAATCTTGTTAGGGCCGCGGCAGCCACAGCTGGACCCAGCCTTGTTCTCATTACCGGGGCTCCCGCTGTGGGGCTGGCCAGGCGGTTTGATCCTGGCGGCCCCAGCACAGGAGCATGCCTGCCTACTCAGAGGCAGCCCTTGCCTCCCCAGGCTGGCTGACAGCACCAGGAGCCCAGCACACACTAGTGCAGAGGCACAGCTGCAGGCCCCACTGTTGGACATGTCATGTTGTGCTGTGTTGCATTTAACCAGACCTCCTCCCTTCTCCCTGCAGGGAGCCAAGAAGCTCTGCCCTCAGTGTAACACGATCACAGCACCCGGAGACCTACGGAGGATCTACTTGTGAGCCAGCCACCCAGGCAGGCCTTGCCTTGAGCAGCCCTACCTGCCCCCACACTCTGTGTGACAGTGACCCTCTCTCCTTGTACATACTTGCACACAGATTCCCTATGTACATACATGCACATACACTCACACGTGCGTGTGCACGTGCACCTACACAGGACTCTGGAGCCAGAGTGGAGGCTGAGGCCAAGGCCCTGCCTACTGGCTCCCACCAAGCTTAGGGACCAGATGTGTTCCAGCCTCTGTTCCCAGGATGGGGCAGGGAGGTAGGGGCCGGGAGTGGCGGGGCATGACTCCGGAGATCCAGCTCCCAGACCGACAGACAGACAGACAGACATGCAAACACCAGACTGAAGCACATGTAATATAGACTGTGTATGTTTACAATGTTGTGTATAAATGGGACAACTCCTTCGTCCTCTGGCCCTCCCCTTCAGTTGTATGATTTTCTTCTTTTGTTAAGGAATCTGGAAGCAGTGCCTCCCTCGGGGCTGGCTGGGGGCTCGGCCCATCCACCTCTTGGAGTGCCTGCCTCTGCCTCTCCCTCTCCCGTGGCTTCCCTTCCCTCTCCCATGTGCTCAGTGTTCAGTGGTGTATATTTCTTCTCCCAGACGTGGGGCACGTGTCCCAAGGGACATGACCTTCTCTTTAGTCTTAGCTCATGGGGCTCTTTATGAGGAGTTGGATTGGGGCAGGAACTGGGACCTGAGCTAAAGCAGAGGCTGAGGTCTGGGCTGGCTGAGGCTGCTCCTGGATGCCCAGCCTTTTGCCAAGAACCATTCCTGAGAGTGCAGCTGCTGTTCCCAGGGGAAAGTTGTCTCCCTGCCCCTCCTGTGCGCCCCATGGTGTGATGCTGTGTCTGTATATTCTATACAAAGGTACTTGTCCTTTCCCTTTGTAAACTACATTTGACATGGATTAAACCAATGTAAACAGCTGCTGCCTGTGTATATATATTGGGGGAATGGGGGTTGATAGTAGGGGGAATGGACTGAGGCAGATAAGGGGTTAATTCTGGGGAACAGTGTGGAGGGAGGGACTTCACTGTAGGTGTGTGAAGCCACAGAGAGGTGGTCTGCTCAGGGACCCTAGAGCATTCTGGCTGGGATGGGGGTAGGGCCTAGGATATGGGCTCTTGGCTATTGATGGGTAGGGGCTCTAGGTTAATTCCTTATTGATGCAGAATCGTCAGCTCATTAATCATAGAAGAGGTCAGAGCTTGGGGGTACAGAGGGGATACAAGTTCTATCCCCCCACCTAAGGAGCAGCTGTAGGCTTGGGTGAAAACACAAGTTTCGGGTCTCCATTCCTTTCTGGTCCCCTGAAATGTGCCAGGGATCACAATGGATCACCATCAGCCTCCCAGGTTTTTTTTACAGTCGTCCTAATGCCAGCAGCCCAAGGTAGCTAGTGCCTCAGTCCTCCAATGGAAACAAACTCCTGCTATCCACAGTGGACCCCTAAGTTGGGGGCTGCAGCTGGGCCACTAGCACTAGAGATAGAGAGCTTTGCTGGTCATTTCACAGCTCCCCACTGCCAGTGAGGTACATCATCCAGTGGGCCAGGTGCTAAAGCTGCATACCTCAAAAATACATGAGATAATTAGATCCTGCTAAAACTGAAGGGTCCAGGATCCATGACTCCAAACTTCTGAGACACATTCTCAGCCACACCCACCCCAATCTTCCCACATCCCTATCTTTGACACACACCTCCAGGATGCCCATAATGGATACTACCAAAGCCAGTCTAGTTTGCCCCTGCCTGTGCACCCAGAGAGGCATGCAAGACCAACAGTTCATGGCTGGAGCCCAGCAGAGGCCCTGCACAGCCCCATGCCCAATTTGGTGGCACTCACTATCCTGCATGTGGCCTCCTCCGTCATAAAGTTCAGTGATGGCTAAGGGTCTGGGAAACAGGCAGGGGTGGAAGCATGGGAGGACATGAGAGCAGTGGAGATGAAGGGGCTCATAATGCTGTTTGTCAGGCTGAGACTTCTTAGGTCTCTACCATCTCCTCTCTGCCTTGGACTCAGTAGGACCTTGACGGCTGGTTATTCCCATCCTAGGGGCCATATGCACTCTAATAGGGCACATTAACCCAGAGTGAGGGCATTCTCCAGAAGTTCGGCCGGCCCTGCTGTGGGAATCCCCAGGCTTTCTCATGGCATAGGCAGCACTGCCACCTGTTGGCCGTGGCTAGGAATGCAGCCACAGTAGGAGGCATCCCAGAGGGCTGACGCACTGCAGATGGAGCTTGGCCCTGGGGACAGGAAATGGGTCACCTCTGAGAATATCAGGGGTTAGGTCCCACTCAGATTTCTAGCCATCTTCACTGCCTGCCACAGTTTCAAGCCACCCTGACTCCAAGCCTCTTGATCAGTTAAGTTCCAAATATTTATTAAATACCTACTGTGTGCCAGCACTGTACAACATTGACTTGCAGAATGATAGAGTTTATAAGCCACCTCTCCTGCCTGAAGAGTATCAAGGAGATGAAAGTGTTTGTTATTTCAACCAAAAATCCCCTTAATCTGGTTCTGGTCTTAAAGGTGCCAGGTTAACTCATTGTACCTCCCATTATAACACAGCTGCCTTCCTGCTCCCCAGTCCACCTGCCCCTCCTATACAGCTTGCAACTTTCCAGGACCCTGTGGACTCCTAGCTAAGTGTGATGGAGCTGGGCAGCCCCTGAACCCCTGCAGCCTCAGCTCCTCATCTGGCATCTACCTCAGGCTCCAGGGCCAGGAGGTCAGAGGAGCCTCCTCTGAGTGAATAAGCATGTGAAATCCACAGAGACAATGCTTACATAATGGAGGTTTGCCCTTCTGGAGCAGAGACCACAGTTCCTCCCCCTGGCCCCTGGAACCTCACCATAAAGCTGACCTTCCATTCAGGAAATGGAAACTCGAGCCACAGGTGTAAAGTTTCAGTTATGCAAGATGATTAAATTCCTGAGATCTGCTACACAACACTGCACTTATAGTGTGTGCTTTTTTTTTTTTTTTTTTTTAGTACTAGGGATGAAACTCAGAGCCTTTGCACTGAGCTACATCCCCACACCTTATTTGTTTTAAATTTTGAGAGAGTCTCCCTAAGCTGCTAAATTGCTCAAGCTGGGCACGAATTTGCAATCCTCTTGCCTCAGCCTCCCATAGTGCTGAGATTATAGGCATGCACCATGACACCCAGTTTAAACTTGGATTTTTCTTTTTCTTTTTCTTTGGTACCAGGGATCAAACTCAGGACCTTGCACTTGCCAGGCAGGTGGTGGAACCACTGAGCTAAATCCCCAGCCCCTACACTTGGATTTTTAAAACAGTAGATACCATCAAACTCAGGACCTTGCACTTGCCAGGCAGGTGGTGGAACCAGTGAGCTAAATCCCCAGCCCCTACACTTGGATCTTTAAAACAGTAGATACCATGAGTTCTTACCACATTGTTTTTTAAAAAATCAACTCAGATTTATCCTTAACCTTCTCCTAGCTTTGTTAATCTTTTATAGCCTGAAAACCACAGGAATCTGCAGCCTAACCGCTGTACTTTATCCAAATAATGCTGCCATAGAAACCCACACCCAGGCACTCCCGCCCCTAGGATCATAGGTAAGCAGACCACCAGCAGGCCCCCAGGACAGATGTAGATGAGGAAGCTGTGAGGCATTTATTTCTGGAGCAGGACCTCAGGACTGGACACAGCAGTGCATGAAGTCGACACAGAGGCTCGAGTAGTAAGTAGGGTAGTCACGGAGGTGACTGACATGTGCAGATGACACAAAGTCCACAGAACGCACCAGGACTGGGTGGGCCAGGCGTGCCTCCACCATGCGTTCCACGTCCCTGGCCCGGACTACCTCATCGGCCCTAGAGTAGAGATAGAGCTCAGGCCAGAGGGAGTCTGCATCCTGTAGCCTGTCATAGAAGTGGGTATGGAAGAGGGCAGTGAGTGGTACAAGCAGGATGTGGAACAGGACTGCCACCACAGCGAAGGCCACAAGAAGCAACAGGCGCAGCATGGCAGGTCGGTGCTCCAGGATGACTGATAGGGCCCGCAGGGCCCCTACTAGGTTGCTATCACCAGGACCACTGTCAAAGATGGCACCCACCACGTGCAGGTGGCCGAACCGCCCATGGGTCTGCAGGAGCTCGAGCACGTAGCGATACACCATGGCACCAGCGTTGCTGAACACGTGGAAAAGCAGGGGCTCCCTCTCAATCTCATAATCAAAGAGCAGCTCAAGCAGCTTCTGGGCCAACACACGAAGTGAAGGGATACCCAGGGACTCAGAGAAGAAGACCATGTGCCACGGGGCTGTGTATCGGATCACGATGCAACCCTGGGGAGAGGAGAGAGGACTAGTCAGTCCCCAGGGATGCTGTGGGGGAAGGGGGTAGAAGCTAAGTCACAGGGGCCCAACAAGCCCAACTTCCACAGTGCCCACAGAATCCAGCAATGCTTCAGGCCCTGCTTCAACCAGAGGCCAGCCCACTACTCACCAAGACAGGTGCCCTTCCAGAGTGGATACACTCAGGGCCTATTGTTGGGCTGACTGCTTCGTGCTGGCCACGCCCCCTCAGTCTAGAAGGTTTTTGAGGCCTGGACTGGGAACGTGTTTTGGAGACATCTGGACTGAGCAGAAGACTCTTCACGCTGGTTTGCCACACCTGCCCTCCACCCCAGACCTTGCACATGTGAGGCTCGGCTGCTTGGCTGCACCCTGTAGTCAAGTGACTCTCCCCTGCATTGTCACTACCTCCCAGACACCAGCAGGTATCTCCATGAGACCAACACCTGGAGGAGAACCTGTAGAGCCCAGCTTGACTCCCAGAGGCCACTTCTGAGCCAGGGCCACCTCATGTCCACCTTTGGTCACTTCCCAGCCCCCATTCCTTCCCTAGGCACGGAAAGAAGAACCTATACTGTCAAGATTAAGAGGCCAGACCCCCAACTCTCTCTGGTTCCCAAGTCTACAATCACTCTTCACATTCACCTTAGAATTCCAAATATAGTAAATACTGTTGTTTCTCAAATTCTAAAATCTGAGCCCAAACTCTCTTTAGGCTTTGGCATCCTTCACTGCCCAGGCCAAGTGCACCCCAAAACCTTCAGGTGAGTCCCTTTCTAGTTAGAAAAGGAAGAAAAAGCTACCCTGCGTGGATCCTAAGCCCCTCTCCTTACCCTGTTCTAGAGATAAGTACCCTATGTCAGGGGAAATCTGAGCTGGGCAGGCTCTGGGGTCAGACAGGTCTGGCTTTAATTCCTGGCCCTACCACTTATGAACAGTATGGACAAAGAGCAATTTACTTCTTCTTTCTGAATTTGAATATCCATCTATACTTTGGATAACACCCATCCCATAAGGTTATAGTAGAAATTAAATGGAAAAAAATGTATCTCAAGTGACCAAAACAGCACCCAGCACAAAGTAAACTCTCAACCACTAGTAGGGGTGATCAGTGATAGCAGTAACAAGCAGAAAATTATGTGGGCACAGTTCCTGAATGACCCACAGCCCAACACGATGGTCAGCTGAGGCACCTGCCACCGCCCCCTGACTTGCTAGGCCCTGTAGCTCCTGAGACTCTGAAGAAGGGGTGTCACTTAAGGTCACCCACATTCCTAAAGGGTCGAATATGATGGAGGTCTTTCAGTCCCCACTGCACTTTTCTCCAGGCAGCACTTGGGATTACACACTCCTAGAAATACTCCCTTGCAGCCCAGTCTCTTTAGTAAGCCAAAAAAAGAAACTTTTTTAATCATGAGAAAAGGGGCTTAAGGAACAAAAGAACTAGATGCAATGCATAATCCTACCTTGGCTCCTGGTTTGAGCAAATCAGCTATAAAGGACGCTTTGGGGACAATTTGGGCATCTGAACATGGACTGGAAAACTAGATGAGATGAAAATTTATTGTCATGAGACGGCAGAGATCATGATCTGAAAAAAAGCAGGCTCCAAACCAGTACACTCAATAGATCTCCTTTAGGCAAAGAGAAGATACGTACAGGAAGAACCTGGAAGGTGACAACTACCCTAAGGTTTAAGTAGAGGTAAGGTCTGGGTGCGAGAATACAGCATTTTTATTTTCTTTGAAATAATGAAATACTGGAGCTTTGGATTGGATTTTTTTTTTCTGGCCCCCAGCCCACCCTTTCCAGGGGTGATGGCAGCCTCTTCCTTTCCAAGGCTGCCCTCCACCAACCTTGCAAACTCAGCCCCTCTGCCTTCCCTGAGATCTTGCTCCATCCACTTTCTCCCCAACGCCTTCTGCCTGCATCACACCTTCATTCCCTCCCCTGCAATGGCCCATTTCCCAGTCTCTTTCTGTGGATTGTGTCGCATGCTCCTGAGTTTTCCTATGTGTCCCTGGCCATACTTCCTTTCCTCGTAGAATTCTCTTCATCTTCTACTCCTACTTTAAGTGTGGGTTCCTCAGGGCCGTACCAGGCCCGCTTCTTTCCCTTTCCACATCCTCTCGGGATCTCATTTGCCCTAGAACCTGTGGATTTGCTTCAAATGCTCCTGTCTCAAAAACACCCCCTCTAGGGGCCAAGAATGTACCTCAACGGCACAGCGCCCGCCTGGCAAGTGCAAGGCCCTGAGTTCGATTCCTAGTACCCAAAAGAAAAAAAACAAAAAACACCCCCCTCTACCCAGAAAGTGCCCAAGCCAGAAACCAGGCATGACCCTGGACCCCTTGTTCTCCCTGTACCGACTCCAATTCTCTCATTAGCCTACTATTCTACCTCCCAACAATCTCCTCCATCCCCCATCTTCTTCCACCTGTACCACCACCCGAAGGTCCTGACCCCCCTCTGCCTGAGTCACTGCAAGCCCCTCCAAACTTGATTCTGGCTCCCAGCACCCCCAAACTTTCCCCTACTCCACAGTGAGGAGCTTTCCAGATACCAAATACAATATCACACCCCTGTACAAATCCCTCAGTGTCCCCACCCAGGCTCACTCTAAACACACACTTTCTTTCCTTCTCTGTTCTAAGCACACTCAACGATTCCTACTCCTCCTACCCTCAAGGATCTTAGTCTAATGCAGAAGCCAGAAGAACAAGTCCAGCCAGTGGGTGGAATTCAGGAGCTAAAACTATCTGTGGAGTGAGGAAATCTGCAAAAGGCAATGCCATAGAGCTAAACTCAAAACGACATTTCTGCCAGGTACGGTGGCACACAGCTATAATCCCAGCTACTGAGGAAGCTGAAGCAGGAAGACTGAGTTTGAGGTAAGCCTGGGCAAGTTAACAACTTAGTGAGACACTGTCTTAAAATTAAAAAGGGCTAGAGAAGTAGCTCAGTGGTAGATCACTTGCCTACCATGGGTCCAATTCCTAGTACCGCCAAAAAACCCAAAAACCCTCTACTTTTATCCCTCAACCCTTCTCCCATTCCAGGACTTCCACATTCCATGGGGAGAATACAGATGTGGGCCAGTGAAGGGAGGCCAAGGGAGGAGGCATAGGCTGGCCTTTCTCCCAGGTGACTCCCATTCCTCAGCCTGGGACTCCTAGCTGGCACCTGGGGCTAACTACACTGGTGCCCCTGCCGGGGAGATCTGGCCTGAGGAGGGCATGGCAGAGCAGGGCAGAGCAGACCCAGAGGCCAGGGTTATAAAAGGGGCTTTCAAAATAGGCCCTCTGACAGTTTTCCCCAGGTACCAAAACCTGTATATCCAATTCTTGGTACAGCTTAAAAAGAAGATGACTCTTCTACAAGAGGCCATATGACTCTGGGCATGGGAAAGGTGCCCTGGTCAGTCCTGAATCAGAAACTTACCTAGTCAGAAAGGAAGAAAGTCCTGGGAATATGAAACACAGTCAGGAAGGGAGGAAGGGGAAGCAGGTGGTGGGATTAAAGGCCACATTGGGACATAGAGCTGGCAGCAAAGGGAGATAATCCTGCCAAAGTCCCCATAACCCCACAGTCTCCTCAAAGGCTACTCTGGACACCATTCCTAGGGTGCCACAGAGGTCAGCCTTCACTGCAGCTCCTAGGTCAGGCAGTCAGAGGCTCAGAGTTCCCCACAGAGGTGGCAGGGCCCCGGCACACTGGGTGTCCATTGCTAGGAGTACTCACCCTTTTGTGGTAGATGGTGCTGTACTTGGCAAGATTCTTGTCCCTGCAGCCACCCCAGCCCAAGAGAATCACCACAGGCTGTCGAGTCCTCGTCTCCTTCCCACCTTGGCTGGGGTTGTCCTCTGAAACACAGACATGATAGTCAACACGAGAGGTAGGATGGGGGCTCTGGCTGATCCAGAGCAAGCACCATGGTGGCCGGAGACAGAGAACCAAGAGCACTAGGCCCAGGCCTCCCACTGGCTGCTGTGCCCCGGGCTCCCATGGACTCCTGCCTTTGTCCTTCTGCCCCAGCTGCCTTTCTGCAGATCTCAAGAGGCACTGTGGTGACACTGAAAAACCCATATGAGGACACCTTTCCTTGGTGGCACAAAGAGAGTCCAGGAGGGCAAAGTGAGTATCTTCTCCAGGTAACTTCCCCCTCTAACCCAGGGGTCAACGAGGGT
Source organism: Heterocephalus glaber (assembly GCF_000247695.1). Next base: position 551,719 of record NW_004624906.1, read on the forward strand.
TCACCCATGGCTTGCGGGCCCAATGAGGCCCAGTGCCTGTTTCTGTATGGCCTGGGCGCTAAAATGGCTTTTACATTTTAAATAGTTTAAAAAAGAATAATAGTAGTTTTGCAATATATGAAAATCTATAGGAAATTTAAATGTGTGTCCCCACAAATAAAGTTTTATTAGAACACATCCATGCCCATCTACTTTATTTATTGCCTATGGCTACTTTCACACTAAACCAGCAGAGCTGAGTTCAACAGAGACTACATGGCTCATGTAGCCTAAAATATTACTAGCCCTTTACAGAAAAAGTTTATCAGGCCCGGTTCTAATTCCATGAACAGATAGAAGAAGATCTTAAGAGGAGAAATGGACAGGACAGTATAAACAGGGATATGAGACTCTTGACTCAGGCCCATACCAAGCCTCCTGTTCTACCAGAAAACAACATGGCCTACATGTACTGAGGTTTAATCCTCAAACACTAGTAGGCCAGTACTCACTCTGGATGAGAAAAGTGAGGCAGGCTGAGGTTAAGGGGCTTGCCTCTGATCACACAGTTGGGGAATGCAGATGCGCATCTGGCCTAAGCTCTGTAGTCCTTCTGGGGCCCTGTCCACAGCTGGAAGCATGGCTCCTTCAGTGATGTGCAGAGAGGCTCGAGCCCACAGCCTTCACCATGGCTGCTTTTCAAGAGGCCTCCCTGCAATCTTGTAAAACAGATGTCATCTCACTCCCCCAGAAAGTGAATAGCCACCCACTTGGGGACATCTGTGCAAGCGCCGTCTATAGCTAGATTTCTGCTCTTCCCAAAGGGCCACTATGTACCTTTCCAAGGACCAAGCCACTTGGCCATGCTCAGCTGCCACCTTGAAATTTATGTATGCCGGTAGTGACCTGGCAACAGTAAATTTCCAGGCTAGTTACGAGGATGGTAAATATAAATCACTAACCTCTGGACAAAAGGGAGACAACAATTTCCTGTGAAAATTAATGTGATTGAAAAGTTCAATGTTCCTGCTCTCTAGTAGCAGGGACTCTGGCCTTCGGAGATTAACTGCCCGTGCACACGGGGATCCTAGGCCGGTTACAACTCAGCCTGGACCAGGAGCTGCCAGGGCCTCAGTCCCTCACCAATACCTGCCAGCCCTCTAGCTTGTACTCATGCTGGCCTCGTCCTGCATGTAACTTGTTTGTGCCAAATATTCTCACCACCTTACTCACCCTTCATCTCCCTGTCTTCCTCCAAGGCAGCTCTTGGCCTGCCCTCGCCTTTCTGGGGAAGAGGCAATATTGGCCCCAGTGGAGCCCAGCCCAGTCTTGTCCACCATGAAGGTCAGGCTGAATCTGAGGTGCACTGGATTCCTGAGAGCTGCAATCAGAGGCTCTCTCACCTCTCTGTGCAGCTGATAATAGGCTCCCCTCCCCTAGCCAGCAGAAGCCTTCCCAGTGTCCCCCACTGAGATAGCACCAAAGGGCTATGGAATTTCTCAAATACACAGCACGTTGCAAAGGAGTCACATCCATTAGTGGCTGCAGAATGACAAGGCCAGTCCCATGAGCAGAGATGGGGCATTCCCAACCCCAGAGAGTTAAAACAGATTTTACAGCACCTCTAAAGTGGGCTTCCAAAATTCTTTCCAATTTGTAACTCTGCTTTGCACCAGATTTGCCAGGTTTTACTGGCATCCTTGGCAGAAATGACTTTCTACCAGATATCCATCTCCATGAAGACACTGGTATCCTATGCATTCTGTATACTCCCAGGGCCCAGACTTTCCCTACCTAACATTCTTTTTTTTTTTAATTAATTTTATTAGTACATTTTAGGTATAGAATATAATGACATTCATCATTGGAAATTTGCACTGCATAATCTCTCTTGGTTCTTATTTTTTCCCCATTCTCCTGCCCTTCCTTCAACCCCTCCTCTATCCCTCGCTAACAATGGAAACAAAGACTTTGTTTCCATTTTTTCATTTTCTCATATTAATTTCATTCCCTTCTTTCCTTTCCCATACCCCTTTGACTTCCCCTTTGCCCCTTTTCTTCCTATTATACATTATCTATTATACCTTTTAGTCCTTATTTACACTTTCAGTTTCTCACACTAGAGAAACTATTTGGTATTTAAACATGTGTGTCCTATTTATTTCACTTAAGAGTATCGCCTCAATGTGGATCCATTTAGCTATGTCTCTAATTTCTCTTTTTTATGGCTGAGTAGTACTCCATTTTATTAAAAAACCACATTTTATCCAGTCTCCAGTTGATTGGCAATTGGGCTGCTTCCAAGTTGTTTTTTTTTAATAATGGTGATTTTTTTATTTTCCTAATTTCTTCTACATTTATAAATGGAATTCTGTAAAGACGAGCTCCCATTTCTTTTTTTTTTTTTTTGGCTGTTAAAAATTGTGCTGCTATGAACATGGGTGCACATATATCACTGTGGTATGATTCTTTTAATTCTTTGGAGAAGATACCCAG